>CM073772.1:121736023-121874916 GCA_037158775.1 Hetaerina titia
TTAATTTATTCGGTAATTTACCGGTTAAGGTAGGTTTTCGGATTGACACAAATATCAAATAAATATTTTGTAACTCCAAATAAAACCCAATCTAGCAACCTAATCTACATCAGGTCTCTCTGTGTACTTCCTTCCTCCCTTCATTCCGTCCAACATCCCCATCCTGTTCCTGCCCTTTCCTCGTTTGCCTATCATTCTCCCCTCTATTACCTTCTTCAACATCCTGCTGCCGCTCAATACGCCTTTCATCCATAATTCCTGCCTCCATAGGATTTCTCTCAACAAACCACTCTCCTCACCCACCATCTCCAGTACTTCCTCATTTGTTTTCCTTTCGGTCCATTTCAGCTTCTCCATTCTTCTCCACACCCACATTTCAAATGCCTCCAATCTACGTCTATCCTCCTGCTTCAGCGACCACGTTTCCGCGCCGTACATAGCTACGCTCCATATCAAAGTTTTTACGAGTCTTGTCTTAACATCCCTAATCAACGTCCCCTTCAACTCCCTCCTCCTAGAGAAAGCCTCCTTAACCTAGTGCAATTCTTCTCCTTACATCCCTACCACTTTGACCGTATTGGTCCAAAACACTTCCAAGATATGTAAACTGTTCTACCTGCTCTATGTTTTCCCCGCCTATTTTAATATTTAGCTTATCCATTTTCTTTCTGGTAAATCGCATAACTTTTGATTTATTAATATTGATTCTCATCCCACATTTATCGCACTGAACCTCCAATTCACTCAACAATGCTTGCAACCCCTTGGCTGACTGAGCAACTAATGCATGGTCATCAGCACACCTAACCGATTTTACGAATTCGCCTCCGACTTTCATTCCTACTTCCAGTTCTTCCCATGCCTCTTTAGCCATTTCCTCCACATATAAGTCGAACAGCACCAGAGATAATGGCCTGCCTTACACCTCTTCCTAGCACTGCCCATGCGGACTATCCGTTTCCCACTCGCACCAGAGCAGTCTGAGACATATACAGGTTGCGGATCAGTCTCCTGTCCCTCCAATCCATTCCTATTTTCTGCAATACACGTATTAATTTTTCCTTAAGTCACTCTATCAAACGCTATTTCGAAATCTACGAAACAGGCAAATACGTCCTGATTGTACTCTATATTCCTCTCGATTGTTGATCTCATAACTGCTGTCGCTGTCGCGGTGACACGACGGGGCAAGAAGGAACACAGAATTGGCCGAGAGGTTGTTTATTGAGAATCACATTTCTTCTGACGACGGAGATCGGTACGGGAAGGGAAGTCCAGAGCCAGGAGTAGGGAATGTCTGTGTCGCGATTCGCGACACAGCCCTTAGATCCGTCCGCAGTCTCCTCTCAGCCAGCCAACCTCGTCTGCTGTCCACAGAATTCTGCTCGCGGGACCGGGCGCTAACCCTTTTCCAAGTTCCTAACGAAGTCACAACGTCTTTCCCAGAACTGCCCGTGAGCTCTTGACGTCATGGCCTTGGGCAGGAGGAGTGCAGTGACCTGTAATCCTTCCCCACAGTTGCATTGTTTTGCGGGGGTGCGATCCTGGGGAAATCCCCGGCCGGCTCAAAGGACGGCCCGGCAATGGGAAAACTCCCCGCTGGTCAACGGTACGCCAGTGACGCCCTGGCCGTCCGTAGGTGCGAATAGTCACCAACAACATCACCCCCGGCAGCAATATTGGGGGGAAGGAGGGTAGGATGGTGGATACCGACTACGTAATGTCAAGCATACAATATTACAGAGCATACGTAAATGTACATTTAGAAAAACATGGAGAAAAATACCCAAAATGAAACAATATATACATTTTGCATTACAGCCACCGAAGGTTAAATATATTTTTCTGGAATTTTGTAGTCGTGCTTGCAAACCCTCGGATGCATCTTTTGTTGCCATTAAAAAGACTAAAATGATAAAAAAGGTTATAGCAATAGTGAACACTTGTACAATATAAAATGATGCTTGAAAACATATTTTCCTTAGCTAAGTTATACTCTTTCATAATATGTTGGTGCAGTTAAAATTTTCAACCAATATTAATCTCGCTTCAGTAACATATTTCCAAATTCACAATCTTTCCCCACACTTTTCTCATGGCACAGGGGTTCCGTAGGTTTATTTAATTTGGAATGCTTTCCAAATGCAATAGGCTTCATTACAATTTGACCACTAATCTTCATCCGATGACATTGTTCACAGAATGAGGCGGATTTCCTTTTCGTCCCGGAGCAACCCCAATCGTAAGAGTTCCTTCCCGCGCAAGTCGACCGATCCGCTGCCGCGATGACGTCCGAGTCCCCCGGTAGGCGGCTCTCTGCGTGATGGGACCGGTCAATCTCGGTCCATCAGCATCCTTGTTGTACCTTATGTCGATCTGTAGTTATTGCAGTTCTTCCCGGCGGCGTCTTTATGGGATTTGGGACCATTATTGCCGGCTAAGACGGCCGGGAAGGGGTCGCAGGTTGTACGGGTGGCTGGGAGAAGTTAATTGTTCTTCGGCGGGGGAAGGGCACACTGATGATGAAGGTTCGTTGTGGCTCTGGGGGGTAAGACTGGGTGCAACAGGCTCCTCGAGAGGAGCGTCGGGGAAGATTGATTTGGATTGTTGTGGATGAGGAGGGTCTTCTGAAAAATCCTCTGTCAGAGCTTTAGGTGGAGGAATAGGTTCCGGCTCAGGAGGTAAGGGAAGAAGGTTTCTCAAATGAGCAGTGGAAACACGACCAGTTCTTATGTTTTCTATATCCATCGTTACAGCACTCCTAACTTTAATAATATTGTACGGTCCAATCCATCGAGATGCGAGCTTTTTGGATTGGCCTGCGTTCGGAGCCATATTACGCAGGAGAACTAACTGTCATACTCCAATTGCCGGTAGTGTTCGATCTTTGCTGCATCGATTGCGTTCTCTCTCTGTTAATTCCCTATTCCACTCTTTCGCTTGCGCGTGGCTATTTGCAAATGGTATTGAAACTCCTCAGCGAAGTTAATTCCGGCTGCCGTTGGAGTCATGACGGGCGATAAATCATCTTCCCAAGGTAATGACAACTCCCGGCCGTGCATCAGAAAAGGCGGGCTGAAACCTGTAAACGATGCCTCGTATTTCGGTAAACGAACAATGCGAAATACATTTGTTCGTCCCAGTCCTTGTGGTCTTGTGCTACGTAATGAGAGATAACGTTCGCGAAGGACTGATGGGCCCGCTCCAACTTCCCGTTCGCGGCTAGATTATATGGTGAGGTGAATATCGAATCGATTCTCAGTTTGCGGCACACTTCTTTCATCAAGTTAGAGGTGAAATTTGTCCCTCTATCTGTAAGGAGGTATTTTGGGGCTCCATGTCGGCAAATTACGACCTCCACGAAAGCGCGTGCGACTGTCTCAGCCCTCTGATCTGGGATTGCCACTGCCTCTGGGTATCGTGTAAAGTAATCCTGGCAAGTAAGGATATATCGGTTGCCCTTTCGTGACTGTGGTAGTGGACCCACTATGTCCAAAGCTAATTTTTCCAAGGGGTATGTCGCTTCGGTGACTGGCTGTATTGGAATTGGTGGCGCCTGCCCTTTGCGTTTCTTACAGTCTAAACATTTTTGAATATAAGCACGTGTATCCGAATAGGAATGATTCCAGTGGAAGTGCCTTTGTACAATTTCCAGCGTTTTATCAAATCCACAGTGACCGGCTAGGGGTGTGTCATGGCATCGCTTTAAGATATAGTTTCTCATAGACTTGGGAGCACAGACTACGAACTGGGACTAATCGATCTAAAATTCACTCGATAAAGAACATGATTGTCATCATAAAAGAACTGCGGGTCGTTTTTTCTTGCGAGGTTGTGGAATTCTTTCAGCTCTGGGCATTGGGATTGCTCTTTAGCTATTCTTTCCTTATCCCAAATAGGCTGCAAATCATCCGTATCAATGGAATATATCGGAAGAGGTATTCTCGAGAGCGCATCACTGTGAGAGATGTCTTTTCCTGGTCGGTATGAGATGTCAAATGAATATTCGCTCAACTCCATAACCCATCGCGCTAGTCTTGGTTTTGGTTTTTTGAGTGTTAATAGCCATTTCAGAGGTTTGTGGTCCGTACAAAGAGTAAACCGCTGCCCTAGAAGGTACACTCGGAATTTATGCCTTCAACTACAGCGAGACACTCTAACTCTGTAGCCCAATAAGATGTCTCCGCTTTGCGCAATTGCCGACTGGCACACGCGACGGGGTGTTCGCCGTCCTCAAACTCTTGAGACAAGATGCTCCCGAGAGGGTAAATGGAAGCATCAGTAGTGAGGGTAAATGGCCTGGAAAATTCAGGGAACTTGAGGAGGGGTCGAGAGCTAATGCAACGTCTTAACTGTTCGAAAGCCTGCTGCTGTTCCTCTCCCCAAACGAACTGTACATCGTTCCGGATTAACTTAGTTAGAGGTCTAGACATCTTAGCAAAATTTGGTATAAATTTTCTGTAGTAACCCACAAGACCCAAAGACTGAATGATTTGGACATTAACTGGCTTTGGGAATTTTTGAAGGACCTCGATTTCCTCCTCGTCAGGTTGAAATCCATTGTCTGAAAGAACATGTCCTAAAAATTTAACACTTTTCTGAAAAAAGGAGCATTTCCTAGGTTTGAGTTTTAGATTGGCTTTTCTAAGTCTAGAAAAAAATTCGCGTAACCCCGTGATGTGCTCTTCCCAAGTGCGATCATATTTGAGAATGTCGTCTAGGTAGCAGACACATCCGTGACTTATAAGTCCATCTAACACTTTAGTCATGAGGCGCATGAAGGTGGAGGGTGCATTGGCTAATCCAAAGCTCATTCTATTGCACTCAAAATGACCGTGTGGAGTGCTGAAGCCGGTATATTTCTTGCTATCTTCATCCATCTCCACCTGCCAGTAGCCACTGCACAAATCCATTAAAGAGTAATAACATGAGCCTTCCAGCCGATCGAATGTCTCATCTATATTAGGCAATGGGAATACCTCCTTTTTAGTCACACTATTCAATGCACGGAAATCAATACATGGGCGGTATTGGACGGGTTCCCCAGCAGGTGTCTTTTTTTTAACTAATATGATGGGCGCGGACCAAGGGCTAGTGGAATGTGATATAATGTCTTGTTCAAGCATTTCTCTGATGAAATTGTCTGAGGCAGTCCGCTGGGAGTGAGGAACGCGGTATGGCGGTTTTTTGATAGGTCTGACGTCATTTACCTCAATGGAATGTTTAACAACGTTCGTGCAGCCAAGGGAATTTTCGCCGTACATAAATATGTCCGAAAATTTTTAATGAGCAAATGTAGTTCGTCTAAGGCCTCCGTGGGTACATTTCCAAAATCAAAAAGGGAGAGTTCCTTCCGGCGGTTTTTCGGGCCATAGTTCTACGTCGTCTGAAGTAATTTCGTTAATATACGGCATGACTTCTTCAAATTTCGTCTCGGCTTCTATTCCCGATCCCTTTTTAACCTTCACCTCATTGCGATTGAAATTGCAAAACAAAATTGGGGCCGATCCATCCTCGCCTACCCTTACTACCGTTGGAAGGACTGTGATTTTCGACTTTCCCCTCCGAGCGCGACCTCTTTCCCCGCTAATTGTTTATTGGTAGCTCGACACATTATAATTGAGAATGGAGGAACCCTCAACATTTCTTCTGCACACCGCAAATTTTTTCCTTGACAGCCACTTTCCACTTCGGGAAACACTATCGATTATCGACTACGGTCCGCCGCATAACATCAGGAGCAATCGCAAACGAAAACTCAATTGACCCAGGGGCCCCTGACTCACCGGCCTTATCATCGCCTGTCTCATCCTTGCTTTTCCCATTATTCTTTACAGTCGTGGCATCCTCGCAAAATTGGTCCTCCATTGCCGCTTGAATCTCGGATTCTGAGCTATCCTTACAATTAACGTTCTCTCTTTCTTCGCACAAAATTGTGACTCGTGCAGGCTCACGCCGAACATCGAGCACGAGTTGGGTAGGTGAAGGCCCTTCAAAGGAAATTAAATCTCCCGTGAACAGGTCTGCATTTCTACGTTCGTTTCTCTCATCGTCCTGTAGTGCTGGGTTCTCAAAGGAAATGAAATTAATATCTACATTTTGGGGGATGTTCCGCTCTAGTGGAACATCGTGGCAGCCGTTAATCGACATTTTTGATTGAGGAAGATTTAAAGTGCAGCCGTGTTTTTTCATGAGGTCGAGACCAATGATTCCGTCATAATTAGTATTCCCGAGATCCACTATTAGCATATCCTGGGGATATAACTCGCCGGATATAGTCAATGGTACGAGACATTGGCCGTGAACAGAAAGAATGTGGCCTGAAGCGCTTTTGATAGGAATATCGTATGGACGAGTAATCAGATTATTCCAAGGAAATTTATTTTAATTCACAATAGTGACTGCCGCACCACTGTGTCCACTAGGAACTTGTAATTCCTCCCCTGTATTGTCCCTTGGACTACGACACCGTTTTCTGGGGTTACTGTCAAAATTAAATCCTCCCCAACTCCGCAGTCGGGATCGTGAAGTTTCCCGGATTTGTAGAGTTGAATTTTAAAGGGCACTGAATTGGGCGGTGACCTGACTCCTTACAGTACCCACAAATGAGTCAATCTTTGGATTGGTGGCTTGCATCTCCACATTGAAAACAAGAACGCGACGATCGACAGAATCGGGCAATGTGTCTTGGTCGTCCACAGTGGTAACATTTGCGAATGCTAACATTTCTTGATTCCGTTTGTGAACAGTTCGTAGTTCGCAGGGCATGTGAATTTCGGTTCCGTTTCACGGGTGCTCTTTCTGTGAAAGTATGCATTTGGGTAGAAATGTGCTGCGTAGGAGGTGGCGGGTGGATCGAGTTCATTTGAGGGGGATGCTGTGAGTACAAGGAATGGAATGCATTTATCTCCAAGAATTTGTTGTCGTAGGCTCTCACGTTTGCTTCTTCAGTTAGTGCGAATTCTTCCGCCTCGAGAATATTTTTCGGCTACGCACTTGGACCAAACGACCTATTTCCTCTCGTAAGCCTAACAAAAATTGTGAGAGGAGCCTGTGCTCGACAAATGTTTTTGCGGCTTCGGGGTCAGGGAACGTTGCTCTTAGTTGGCGAGCGATTTTACGAAGGCATGTCGCAAACTCATGAACTGACTCGAGGGGTTGCTGTACGCAGGTTGAAAACATTCGCTCGAGAGCAAGCGGAGAAGTTCTAACCGAAAACCTGCGTTTTAGATTCGTAGAGAAACTATCATAGCTGTCCAAAACATGTGGATTCGTGGCCACATAGTCCGCGGCGGAGGCACTTAGTCGCAATCGCGCGATGCACAATGTTTGACTTTCGGTCCAAGCATTCAGATGGCTCACAATCTTCAACGACTCAAGGAAATGGTCAACGGGCGGCTCGTCCTCTCCACTGAAAGTCGATATTAAGTACGCTTGGCTCGCTATCGGGGAGGGCGTATGCGACTGCGGTGGTGCACTCGTGCGATGTGGAATAGATCGCCGTTCACCTCGGACAAGGTGTTCACACACGGAGTAAACTCCATAAGCCGTGAGGGTATGTTGGGCTGCACCATGTACGACGGGAAGAGGGGAGACTCGGAAGAGTGGAACGAGGAATGAGAGTGAAAAGCCATGATGAGCAATACTTAAATAAATAAATGACGTTTCAAACACAAACGAACGAGCGCTGAAATATTTCACAAAGTGCGATAAATAGATAAGGGAAACAGTACAGTCCTCCCGGCAAATGTATTCGAGTGCGTATTGTATCCTCGGGATCGTTCCAAGCACCTGACACCAAATGTCGCCGTGACGCGACGGGATAAGAAGGAACACAGAATTGGCCGATAGGTTGTTTATTGGGAATCACACTTACTCTGACGACGGAGATCGGAGAAATAGATGACACACAAGAAGGGGAAAGGATAGTAGAAAAGCATTCATACGATATCATAAAGGATAGGAACGGTGCGTTTCATGGAACGAAGAACCAGAAGAAGAGACGAGCCATATTGGCCATGTACACATTCAAACACCTTTTTTGTGTTCGTCTTTTATGTGTTTTCCTATCCTCTTTCCTTATAGCTATTTCTTTGTGTGAAAATAATATTTGTTCGCCGTATGGCGGGATTTCGTGTTACAATGTGTGTATGGCCAATATGGCTCGTCTCTTCTTCTGGCTATGCGTGTCATGAAACGCACCGTTCCTATCCTTCATGATGTTGTATGCTTGCTAACCTACTGTTCATTCTCCTCTCGTGTTTGTCTTTTTTCCTTTGGTGGGTCTAACAGCTCCCTAACTCCATCTCCTGGGCAATGAACTGGAGCACTTTGGCGCTTTATAAGATCGCAGATTTCAATGTAAAGTACCTTTTCTCGAGAGCTTAAGTGGTTAGAGCATCTTCCCGGCATGTGGAGAGATCCGGTATTCAAGTCCCGGTCGAGGAAACTATTTTTACATTTGTGATCTGCTCAAATCCGTCTTCCCCACTGTGTTCGTCTTTTATGTGTTTCGCTATCCTCGTTCCTTATATCTATTTCTATGTGTGAAAATAATATGTATATATATATATATATATTATTTATATATATATATATTATTTACATATATTTACATATATATATATATATTATTTACATATATATATATATATATATTTATGTATACACGATAACATTCACGATAACAGTATTACACTTGAAGACACAATAGAACGCAAAATAAAATAGAGAACACATATAAAGACACATATAAAGACACATTTCAGGAAGTTCAAGCTTTCGGCCTTCTCTGACACTTCATCAGCTCAGACTGCAGTGTGTGGATCCAATACATTACGTGGTTGGCGTGGTGTAATAAAATAAATCGTGCGACGGGGAAAAATTCTTACAGAGCGTTTTCCTCTTATGGAGCCATTCAAAACTGAAGAAGCTTGGTAATGCTGCAGTTTTCACTGGACCGTGTTCGATATTAATGATCTGTTGATACATAAAGCATCGCAATATCTGCAATAAATTGAGCACCATCCTAAGCGAGTTAGTCGTTACCTTCACTTTACTTCAGGTTTTCTCACTTTTGCAATCGTCGCATCTCGTCAATGTCAATGTTTGGGCGTCACAGCCTCGATCAATCCCAATTTTTGAGCGTAACATTGCGGTTTTATCGAGGCCATGACGCTAAAATTTCTCCATTGTCGAGTCTCGACAATTTCTATAGCTTCTTGATAGCCTACATAATTAGCTCGATCGCCGGCCATCTCCCTGTTGAGTCGCGAGCTATAATGTCACCTCGAGAACAAATGCCATTAACCTTATGCTAAGGAAACCATTTTGTTGAGTTTACGTCGTGATAATATCTCAGTCATCGTATCACGCAAAATACCCCATTTCGATTACTACTATGAGGGAATAGGAGAGGCCACTCGGGGGAGGGGGGTGCGTACTTGAATTTTCCGAAGGAGGGGAATCAGCAATTAGGACCCGGCGGCAGGGCGCCCAGTTGCTCTGAGGGAGAGAGAGAAAAGAAGGCAGTGGTAGATGGGGAGAGAAGGAGATGTTTCTGCGGGGAGAAGACGTTGCAAGCAAGAGTAAGGGCAGAAGAGGCGGAGGGAGGAGAGCGACAGGGGAGGCGCAGTAAGTGATTAAACGGGTGGGGCAGGGAGCGAAGCTTTGCCGATGGAAGGACGGAGGAGAGAAGAGGGGAGGGGGAGAGATATTGGCCGACGCAGAACAATGAGAGAGGCAGGGGGGTGAGAGCCCGGTCTGGGTTTACCGAGGAGCGGTGGGAAGTGGAGGAATGGAGTAGAAGGGAGGCGCGTCCCCATCTGACGTCACGACTTCACAACCTCCCACTCCTCTCCCGGCTCCTCACACCCAACGCTCCCGCCTTCTCCCCGCTTCAAGTCTCTCTCCACCCCCGCCACCTGCCGAGACATCCCCCCCTCCCGGAGGCGGGCCCCGTACCCCCGCCCCCGCGTGACAACCCGACTTATTTACTCCTTATCCCCTGTCCTACTCTCTCCACCCACGCAGGAGGCAGTCCCTCCAAAGCCCCTCCCGCCTCTCTCCCGAGACCTTCTCCGCGAAAAAATAAAGCGACTCCTCCGCTCGCGATCCTGCACCGCTCTGTAATCCATTCACGTTCGCCCCGAGCAAACACAGAGGCACAAATACGACCCTACGCCAAACTCACAAAGTCGGTACCAATGCTCGGAGAAGCATAATTCTTCTCGAATTCCTCAGGCTTTAATTCAGAATATGGAATCTGTGGCGTGTATTGAAATTATCAGCAGGCCTTAGAAAAATGCAAGAATATAACTGGATTACAAAATGGAAGATAACTACGCAGTTTTTCGAAAGAGTCAAGGCAGCGAAATCATTATATCCGAGCAATTAAATCACGGGGAGCCAATTAATCCAACTTCGTGAGGATCCCATACACTTGCAGCATATTAAAATGAGGCGATAATAACCGATGATAACTTCACCCTGCTGTATAGCGCACCAATTACCCCCTCCCTCTGTAAACATTCCATATCCTCGCATTGCGCTTTCAAACATTCTTCTTTTGCTTTATTTGTGGCCCTTCTCAATTTATTGTTTAACTTAATTAAATTAATCACGCCTGAAACGTCTCTTTTTATTTTTGTACTTAATTTTGCCTCTGTGTACAATCCCACTTTTCTTCTATAGTACATAGATTTTTACCGTCATTCATTATTTTCTCTACAGCCTGCTGATACTCATTCCTTGTTAATCCATTTAATGCTTCTACGTTCCATTTCCTAACCCGCCGCCCTTACCTTATCTTGTTTGAAACGGACGGTACATTTCATAACTACTAAATTGTGGTCACAGTTCGCATCCGCTCCTGGGAAACTGTGCGAATTCATCACACTGTTCCTAAACCTGTGCCTAACCATAATATAATCTAACTGATATCTTTCTGAGTCACCTGCCATTTTCCATGTATACCTACGCCTTTTGTGGTGTCTAAACCATGTGTTGGTTCTGACTAACCCCTGTCTCCTGCAGAATTCAATTGCTTTCTCCCCGCGTTCATTCCTCGTGCCTAACCCATAGTCCCCCGCCTCACCACCCTCTCTTCCTTCGCCTACCGTCGCATTCCAATCCCCCATCTCTATCAAATGTTTCCCTGCAGGAACACACGCGATTATATCCTCTAACTCATCGTACATCCTATCGACTTCTTCCTCCCTGTGGTTGCTCGATGGCATGTATACCTGGACAATGACCAAGTTCGTCGGCTATGCTTTAATCTCTACGAGTAAACGTCTATCAGTTGCTTGCTCTATGTTGACTACGCTTATTCCTACCCCCTACACCGCGGCCGGCTTTATATATTATTATTTATTTATATATACATAAGGTATCCACCGTCGTCATCCCACGAAACCCTTGCAGGGGAAAAATAGCAGCACCAAAACAGAAGACGCAGAAGTAGACGAAAGTAGTTAGAATAGGAACATGGAACGTCAGTACAATGTTGAGGAGAGGCAAATTAGAAAATATTAAGCGAGAGATGGAAAGAGGTAACATAGATGTTTTAGGCCTCTGCGAGGTGAGATGGAAGGATATCGGGGATTACTGGAGTGAAAATTATAGAGTTATATACAGCGGCGGGGACGAAAGCCAACGAGGGGTTGCCGTATTTTTAAATAAAGGGGTAGACAGAAGCGTAGTCAACATAGAGCAAGCAACTGATACAATATAATTTTACTCGTAGAGATTAAAGCAGAGCCGAAGAACTTGGTCATTATTCAGGTATACATGCCACCGAGCAACCACAAGGAGGAAGAAGTCGATAGGATGTATGATGAGTTAGAGGATATCATCGCGAGTGTTCCTGCAGGGAAACATTTAATAGTGATGGGGGATTGGAATGCGACGGTAGGCGAAGGAAGAGATGGTGGTGAGGTGGGGGACTATGGGTTAGGCACGAGGAATGAACGCGGAGAGAAAGCAATTGAATTCTGCAGGAGACAGGGGTTAGTCATCACCAACACATGGTTTAGACACCACAAAAGGCGTAGGTATACATGGAAAATGGCAGGTGACTCAGAAAGATATCAGTTAGATTATATTATGGTTAGGCACAGGTTTAGGAACAGTGTGATAAATTCGCACAGTTTCCCAGGAGCGGATACGGACTCTGACCACAATTTAGTTGTTATGAAATGTAATGTTCGTTTCAAGAAGATAAGGCAAGGGCGGAGGGTTAGGAAATGGAATTTAGAAGCAGTAAATGAATTAACGAAGAAGGAGAATCAGGAGGCTGTAGAGAAAATGATGGATGACGGTAAAGAACTGAGTGCTATCGAAGAAAAATGGGAATGTATCAAGAAAGGGATATTGGAAGCCGCTAAAGACATGATAGTAACCGTTAACGGGAAAAGGATAAGGAAACCATGGGTAACGGATGAGATGATTGCAAAGATGGATGAGAGAAGAAGATGGAAAAATGTAAACACAGAGTTAGGCAAAATGAAGTACAAAGAGTTAAACAATAAATTGAGAAGGGCCACAAATAAAGCAAAAGAAGAATGGTGGAAAACGCAATGCGAGGATATGGAAAGTCTACAGAAGAAGGGTGAAATTGATGCTCTATACAGCAAGGTTAAGTTATTATCGGGAAGTAAGAAGGCAGGATCTGTGCTAACAGTTAAAGATAAATGGGGTAAGATAATAGTTGAACCAGGAAAAATCCAAGAGAGATGGAAGGAATATATAGAAACACTGTATGGTAAAGAACTTAGGCCGACAAGGTTAGACATAGAAAAGGAACATGACGTAGAAGAAGATAGCTTAGGTCCAGGCATACTCGACGATGAAATAGAAAGGGCATTGAAGGAGATGAAAGCAAACAAGGCTATGGGGGTGGACAATATTCCTGTAGAAATGTTGAAATGGTTAGGGAAAGGTGGGAAGAAGGCCATATATGGACTGATTCGTAGTATCTATGAGGAAGGAATCTGGCCGGAAGATTTTGTGAGATCGGTGTTAGTTCCTATTCCAAAAAAGGCAAAGGCTTCGTCATGTGAGGATTACAGAACAATAAGTTTGATATCCCACGCAGCTAAAGTTATTCTCAGGATCATCAACAAAAGGATAGAGAGTAAGGCAAATGATTACTTAGGGGATGATCAGTTTGGGTTCAGGAAAGGAAGAGGTACGCGTGATGACATTGCAGTAATGAGATCACTAGTCGAGAGAAATATAGAATACAATCAGGACGTTTTTGCCAGTTTTGTAGATTTCGAAAAAGCGTTTGATAGAGTGAATTGGGAAAAATTAATGCGTGTATTGCAGAAAATAGGAATGGATTGGAGGGACAGGAGACTGATCCGCAACCTGTACATGTCCCAGACTGCTCAGGTGCGAGTGGGGAACGGAGAGTCCGGATTGGCAGTGTTAGGAAGAGGTGTAAGGCAGGGTTGCCCATTGTCACCGGTACTGTTCAACGTATATGTACAGGAAATGATTAAAGAGGCATGGGAAGAACTGGAGGTAGGAATGAAAGTCGGAGGGGAATTCGTAAAATCGGTTAGGTTTGCTGATGACCAAGCATTAGTTGCTCAGTCAGCCAAGGGGTTGCAAGCATTGTTGAGTGAATTGGAGGTTCAGTGCGATAAATATGGGATGAGAATCAATATTAATAAAACAAAGGTTATGCAATTTTCTAGAAAGAAAAAGGCTAGGCTAAATATTAAAATAGGCGGGGAAAGAATAGAGCAGGTGGAGCAGTTTACATATCTCGGAAGTGTTTTGGACCAACACGGTCAAAGTGGTAGGGACGTAAGGAGAAGAATTGCGCTAGGCAACGAGGCTTTCTCAAGGAGGAGGGAGTTGATGACGGGGACGTTGAGTAGGGATGTTAAGACAAGACTCGTAAAAACTCTGATATGGAGCGTAGCTATGTACGGCGCGGAAACGTGGTCGCTGAAGCAGGAGGATAGACGTAGATTGGAGGCTTTTGAAATGTGGGTATGGAGAAGAATGGAGAAGGTGAAATGGACCAAAAGGAAAACAAATGAGGACGTACTAGAAATGGTGGGGGAGGAGTGGGGTTTGTTGAGAGAAATCCTATGGAGGCAGGAAAAATGGATGAAAGGCGTATTGAGCGGTAGTGGAATGTTGAAGAGGGTAATAGAGGGGAGAATGTTGGGCAAGCGTGGTAAGGGTAGGAACAGGATAGGGATGTTGGACGGGATGAAGGGAGGAAAGAAGTACACCGAGATGAAGAGGGACCTGATATAGATTAGTTTGCTAGGTGGGGAGTTACAAAATGTTTATTTGATAGTTGTGTCCATCCAAAAACCTACCTTAACCGGTAGATTACCTAATAAAATATATATATATATATATATATATATATATATATATATATATATTCATTCAAATTGAAATAGAGATAAGGAAAATGGTAAAGGAACACATATAAAGGACGAACACAACAGAGGTGGGGATGGCGGATGTGAGCAGATCACGAATGTAAAAATATTTTCCTCGACCGGGACTTGAACACCGGATCTCTCCACTTGCCGGGCGGATGCTCTAAACCACCTGAGCTATCGAGGAAGAGTACTTTTACATTGAAATCTGCGATCTTATAAAGCGCCAAAGTGCTCCGAATCATTACCCAGAAGATGGCGTTAGGGAGCTGTTACACCCACCAAAGGAGAAATTGACAAACACAAGAGGAGAATGGACAGTAGGTTAGCAAGCATACAACATCATAAAGGATAGGAACGGTGCGTTTCATGGCACGCATAGCCAGAAGAAGAGACGAGCCACATTGGCCAAATACACATTCAAACACGAAATACCGCCATTTGGCGAATAAATATTCATTCAAATTGAAATAGAGATAAGGAATCCTTCCTTATCTCTATTTCAATTTGAATGAATATTTATTCGCCATATGGCGGTATTTCGTGTTTGAATGTATATATATATATATATATATATATATATATATATATACACTACAAATATACGGTGCATTCATATATATGAATATATATATGAATGCTACGTATATATTCAGGCTGAAATACTGATAGATTCATTATAAGCAAAAGTGCTGCATTTTGATGGTCAAAAGAATTCTGTAAATGAATCTCAACCATTCAAGCTTTTTGGGTACTATTTTCCTGAGGATTAGAAGAAAATAATACCCGTTAAAGAAATTCACGATCATCGAGGAAGGAAAACTTTTTGGAATCGAAATCGTAATTTAATTGTAAGGAAAAATCCCCACATCGTAGCTCCATTTCATTATCCCCCATAATTGATAGTACCATAGTTTTGTACCGTTCTTTACCTGGTCATTACCCTGCGTTATAGGTCTTGTTTCAACAATATTTCACGTGTAGGCGGAGACCAGTCCTTTCCATCTCTCTCATTAAATCCCAAGTCAGGCCACCGGTAGTAATGGATCATTACGTGAAAATTAATTTGAATAATTAAAATCAAATCAACCTCTACGTGAAATTGATATGTTTGAATGACTTAATAAAAATCGCAAAGTTAATTACACTGCGGAACTTTGGAACTTTAGCTGAGAAATGGAAAGAGGAGTGGAATTGGAATTCGGATGAATTTTAGGTATTGGTATTTAATGTAATAATATTAGCTTTCTACGACGACGTAATACTTGAACTCCTGCCGAACCCTAAATCCATGCGTGAGAAGTCCAAATGTTTATAATGCCGCCTCAAAGCGCGGATTTGAATCCGTGACCTTGAGACTGGTTGGCGGACACTTCCGAATTGCTCGGCCGGAGTTTGGACGCGCAGCAGTTGGAATTGGCACCTGATGCTGCGAGTCGTATAGCGCATCTGCAGAGCCAGTCGTTGACTCGCCGAGTGGCTCCGTGGTCATCATGGGAATCGAAATCACAGTCGAGTAGAGAATTAATGTTCCTGCTCCTCCTGCTTCTACGCACCCGACTGCGTTCCGAATGACGACAACATTCATCGTCAAATGGGTGAAACGCTCATTCATTAGCCATTCTTCAATTCCGGATTTATACGGCTACCTTTGGCGCAAACACCTCTTGAGAATTAAAGATTTAACTTCAGTTTTATCGGATTTATTCTTTCCTCATTTCTTCTTTCCACAGACCGGCCCTAACACACCCTCGTTGAACCCGAGCGGGCACAGCCGGTTACGTGTACATTCCGTTTCTGGGGATGAGGCGGAGGACGAGGCATAATCCCTCGCTCCTCTACCCCTTCCTTCTCCCCTTCACGGGTAAGATGGAGGGAGCCCTTGTCTCTTGATCCCTCAACGTCCATTACACCCCCTGGATTTGCGAAACAATCTTCCGCCACAGGCTGTGGATTGTGACGGCACGAACTCATTTTCATTCCGCGGGAAGAGCCCCCGGGGAAAAATTGAGGAAAATAATATTCATGCCTTCTTTTTTATTCGAGAAATCATTACCGTTTCTTTCCCCGAATCAACAAGCATAGTGGCGACGGAGCCGAATATTAGTTTTACGCCTCGGATCGGGTAGGATATTAATTTCGGAAAAGTCAAGGGGTGCATTCAAAACGGTCCATTTCTGGAATCGCTCAAATTGTAGCAGTATCATCAACGATAGGAATGCTCGCCTCACGCGGTAACCTTTCAAGAAATATTCATAGAATACCTTTCGGTTTTATCCAGGCTTCCAGTCTTCTCAAATTTGGAGCGCTTGAATGAAGCGAGAAAATATTTTTACAAATTACGTCGTCACGGATAAGAAATCCCAAACCCTCATCCCGAAGGATGCTTTCCAATGGAAGATGCCTTCCGATCTCTGAGATCCACCGGCATTCTTCTCACTCCAACACGGGATGCACGAGCAGACATCACTCGAAATGGGTATCATCTAGGATATTCTCTAAAATTGTTTTCTTGTTATTTAATTTAATCCTGTAATGCATACCTGGCCTTCCCCGTTGCCCTTCCTTCCCGCGACTCAATCCATCGCTCTCTTCGGCGAACTATCGCCCCCTTATAGCTGTCCAAATAGACTTTTCAATTACCCCATTCCACGCTCTCTTTTGCCATTCATCGACAGACTCTAGCTCGCACTTTTTTACTCATTTGAATATATTTCTGTATTTATGACCTTTACCCTATTATACAGTCCTCGACGGTTATTATTCGATTCATTTACTTCAGGGCTTGAAACTTTAAAGATATGCATCGGAATAACTGTCATTCTCATTCAAAATTGGAAGTCGTAACGGAGGGAAACATAAAAATGTATTGCAGGAAAATATTCGCCCTTTGAGGAGTTAAAATGCAACCTTTGGTGAGGCCGCTGAGAGGACTGACGCTCGAGTCGGTTTCCAGCCATCCTCCCAAAATATCCGCCCCGCAGTTACTCCCTCGTTACCAATGGCGCCGATTCCATCATCCGTCGGACGTCTTCCATGACGCCTAGAACTACCAGCCACGCCACTTAATTACCATCGCTATCAGCCAAATTTCGAAGTTGGAATCGGAATTCAAGCATTTCCCCCGCTCACATCCTTTCGTCTGGCACGCAACATCTCGGCCACCCTTCCGAAGTGAGGAAACGAATACGGAGGAACCCTGAGCAATGCACCGAGAGGGCTCCCTGACTATGGAAAACCAACCGCTCCTCTTGGCCGAAAAATACCCCTCGCCCCTCTCTCTCCGCATCCAACGCCGCCTCGACTCGTCAAAGTGATTTCCTCCTGGAGGAACCTCCGGAGAGTGACCCGGCGGGAGCGGTGAATCCACATCACTGGAATCGCCCCCTTGCATATTTCTCCAACCCCCGTCCACCCTTCTCAACGTCTCTCTCCCCGCCCCCTTCCTTTCCACGCACCCCAGCCGGAGGCGGCCATCTTGACGCGGGAGAGGGAAGCATAGGAATAAGCCCAATGGGACAAGGAGGGGGACGAGGGAGAAAGAGAGAGGGGGGGTACGGGAGGAGTTTGTGGTGGGACGCTGCTGCCGACGAAGGGAGAGGAAAGAGATGGGCAGAAAATATCAACCACTTTCTCCGCTCTATTGAGTGCTCCAGATCGATTATCGATTCCGCTCTTTCTTCCCTTCCCCCTCCCTAGCTGTACTCGCCTCCGCCGTGTTAAGCCGTGCAAACACGGCGGCGGCGGTGGCGGGGCCGGTTTAGCGTTTGAGGCAGCGCCGAGGCGGCGTTGGGGCGAAGGGGCGGTACCACGTGCGCGCAGCAATCGTCGGGCGGACTCCCACGCGGGGGAGATTATTGCGGAATAGGGAGGAACTCCTCGCGATTTTTTTTTTATTTTTCGATCATCAGCCGTCGCTCGCGTTATTGAAACAAAAAAACAGGCCGGATGAATTCTTGCGTCGAGTGGAATCGGATTCTCCGAAGCTCGAAAATGAAAATTCTTCTGGGAAAATTTTGGGATGAAGGGGATATTCAAACGAATCCGGTGTAATGAACAAATTGTAAAAGTTTGATCGCGGCGAAAATATTTACCAACCGCAGAATGTCTAAATATAATGAATGTACCCTGTTCCGCACAAGTATATCATTAAGTAAATCTTATTCTATTGTGGCGCCTAGCGGATGGGTTGGATGACAGAGCATGGGATGGAGGGGAGTAAGAATAAAAAAAGTATATCTGAAAAATATTTGGTGGAAATTTCTGGCATTTCCTATCAATAACGTAGAATTTTAGAAATAATTATCACACTACTATGGAAATTTTGTTCTATATTTTAGGAATGTTTCCCACAATATATTAAAGAATAACTGGACGCGTTTTTCTTCTTCTGCCCATTTAGAATAATTTCTTGTATCCATACTTGCACGCCGGGCCGGGTCTGGGATGCCGGGTTTGAGCATCGGTCGGGCAAGTCGAAAGATCCAGTGTTCAAATCTCGGTCAAGGAAATATTTTTGCGCTTGTGAACTGCTGGATTCCGCCTTCCCTACCTTTCCTCTAATCGTCCATTAAATGAGTTCCTATCCCCTTTCTTTGTATCCATTTCCATATGAATGAATATTTGTTCGCCCTTAGGCGGGATTTCGTGTTTGAGCGTGTATTTGGCCAGTGTGAATCGCCTCTTTCTTCTGGCTACGCGTGCCACGATACGCACTGTTCCTACCATTTATGATATTCTGTGATTGCTAACCAACAGTCCTTTTCTCTTGTTGTTTTGTCTATTTTCTCCTTTTGTAGGTGAAACAGCACTCTGACGCCATCTCTTGGCCAAAGAATCAGGGCACTTGGTCGCTTAAAAGATCGCAGATCTCTGGGTAAATTAGATTTCCTCAATAGCTCAAGTGATTAGAGAATCGGCCCGGAAAGTCGAAAGATCCGGGGTTCACGTCCCGGTCAAGGAAATATTTATGGGCTAGTAATCTGCTCCATTCCACCTTGCCCACCTTTCCTGTGTTCGTCCATTATATGTGTCCCTATCTTTTTCCTTATATCTATTTCCATGTGAATATCATATATATATATATATATATATATATATATATATATATATATATATATATATATATATATATATATTCACTGATAGTCATAACAAACACAGAAACCAAAACACAAAAGAGGAAAAACTCACTGGTTCTCGAATTTTCGGTGGTCCAACCACCTTTCTCAAGAGGAATTAGGAACAGAACAGAAGTTCTGTTCCTAGTTCCTCTTGAGAAAGGTGGTTGGACCACCGAAAATTCGAGAACCAGTGAGTTTTTCCTCTTTTGTGTTTTGGTTTCTGTGTTTGTTATGACTATCAGTGAATTTACATTACACGTTTGTGGGTTTTCCAAAAAAGTGTATATATATATATATATATATATGCGGGTCGCCGTGGTCTAGTGGGTAGAGCACTTGACTTCTGACCAGAGGGTCCCGGGTTCGATTCCCGGGCAAGGCACTCTGGGCACCTGCAGCTCCACCCAAGCTAGTTGATTTTTCGGGTACCAGATCTTCCTGGGAAACCATAACCGGCACAGGGAAAGGAACTGGCCCCCCTACCCTGATGTGTGAATATTCGCACGCCGTCGGGCTTGGTACATGGGTGAGCTCTACCATCACCCACTAAACCGACCTTCGGGTTGATTACTGTGTTTATGGATTATTTATATATTCAAATACGAAGTCCCGCCATACGGCGCACAAATATTTCTTCAAACATAGAAATAGATATAAGGAAAGGGGATAGGAAAACACATAAAATGCGAACACTGGACATGTGGGGAAGGCGGTTTTTTGAGCAGATCACGAATGTAAAAATATTTCCTTAGCCGGGATTTGAACACCGGACCTTCCACTTCCGCCCGGGAAGGTTAGGTTATTATCGGGAAGTAAGAAGGCAAGATCTGTGCTAACAGTTAAAGATAAATGGGGTAAGATAATAGTTGAACCAGGAAAAATCCAAGAGAGATGGAAGGAACATATAGAAACACTGTATGGTAAAGAACTTAGGCCGACAAGGTTAGACATAGAAAAGGAACATGACGTAGAAGAAGATAGCTTAGGTCCAGGCTTACTAGACGATGAAATAGAAAAGGCATTAAAGGAGATGAAAGCAAATAAGGCTGTGGGGGTGGACAATATTCCTGTAGAAATGTTGAAATGGTTAGGGAAAGGTGGGAAGAAGGCCATATATGGACTGATTCGTAGTATCTATGAGGAAGGAATCTGGCCGGAAGATTTTGTGAGATCGGTGTTATTTCCTATTCCAAAAAAGGGAAAGGCTTCGTCATGTGAGGATTACAGAACAGTAAGTTTGATATCCCACGCAGCTAAAGTTATTCTCAGGATCATCTACAAAAGGATTGAGAGTAAGGCAAATGATTACTTAGGGGATGATCAGTTTGGGTTCAGGAAAGGAAGAGGTACGCGTGATGCCACTGCAGTAATGAGATCACTAGTCGAGAGGAATATAGAATTCAATCAGGACGTTTTTGCCTGTTTTGTAGATTTCGAAAAAGCGTTTGATAGAGTGAATTGGGAAAAATTAATGCGTTTATTGCAGAAAATAGGAATGGATTGGAGGGGCAGGAGACTGATCCGCAACCTGTACATGTCTCAGACTGCTCAGGTGCGAGTGGGGAACGGAGAGACGGCAGCGTTAGGAAGAGGTGTAAGGCAGGGTTGCCCATTGTCACCGGTACTGTTCAACGTATATGTAGAGGAAATGATTAAAGAGGCATGGGAAGAACTGGAGGTAGGAATGAAAGTCGGAGGGGAATTAGTAAAATCGGTTAGGTTTGCTGATGACCAAGCATTAGTTGCTCAGTCAGCCAATGGTTGCAAGCATTGTTGAGTGAATTGGAGGTTCAGTGCGATAAATATGGGATGAGAATCAATATTAATAAAACAAAGGTTATGCGATTTTCTAGAAAGAAAAAGGCTAAGCTAAATATTAAAATAGGCGGGGAAAAAATAGAGCAGGTAGAACAGTTTACATATCTCGGAAGTGTTTTGGACCAATACGGTCAAAGTGGTAGGGACGTAAGGAGAAGAATTGCGCTAGGGAAGGAGGCTTTCTCAAGGAGGAGGAAGTTGATGACGGGGACGTTGAGTAGGGATGTTAAGACAAGACTCGTAAAAACTCTGATATGGAGCGTAGCTATGTACGGCGCGGAAACGTGGTCGCTGAAGCAGGAGGATAGACGTAGATTGGAGGCTTTTGAAATGTGGGTGTGGAGAAGAATGGAGAAGGTGAAATGGACCGAAAGGAAAACAAATGAGGAAGTACTAGAAATGGTGGGTGAGGAGAGGGGTTTGTTGAGAGAAATCCTATGGAGGCAGGAAAAATGGAAGAAAGGCGTATTGAGCGGTAGTGGAATGTTGAAGAGGGTAATAGAGGGGAGAATGTTGGGCAAGCGTGGTAAGGGTAGGAATAGGATAGGGATGTTGGACGGGATGAAGGGAGGAAAGAAGTACACCGAGATGAAGAGGGACCTGGCATAGATTAGTTTGCTAGGTGGGGAGTCACAAAATGTTTATTTGATAGGTGTGTCCATCCAAAAACCTACCTTAACCGGTAGATTACCTAATAATAATATATATATATATATATGTATATATATATGTATATAGATATATATATATATATATATATATATATATATATATATATATATATATATATATATATATATATATATATATATATACCTTAGACAGCAACACACAGCAGGAGAACACATAAAAAGAACACTCACAATAATATCTTGATAATTTAGACGGACTGGAACTCCGTCTTCTTCGGAAGATAAGATATAACTCAAGTCATATCTTATCTTCCGATGAAGACGGAGTTCTAGTGTGTCGAAATTATCAAGATATTAATGTGAGTGTTCTTTTTATGTGTTCTCGTGCTGTGTGTTGCTGTCTAAGGTTTTTATTCAACACTTCCGTGTTACTTCGAAGAAATCATATATATATATATATATATATATATATATATATATAATATGTATATATATATAATATGTGTGTATATATATATATATGTATATATATATACACACATATGTTCTACAACGGTACATTGATGAAGAACATATTGTCACAAGGACATTGGCCGCGCGGCTGCAAGCTATTAGTTGCAAAGACATCACTCCGAGTGACCAGCCGTCCTGCAGTGATGGTGTCCAGATGCTGCACAGGACATGAACCGGATATGACCCTGCCAGTGTTTCTGGCCCTCGGTAACCCCCGCAGGGCAAGGCTCCAGGCGTGGCTCGCGGCGACGTCATTTCTTGAGGAAGATCAACGACGTCCCCTACTGGACAAGACGGTATATAAGGGCCTCATGCCTAAGGGTCCGGGTGAGTCTTGTGCTTTGTGACATAAGGGGTCTTGTGCTTGCGTCGGGTAGGATCGTTGGCTCGGACGTGCTCCCAGTGCGACCCGCCGGTGACCATCGCGACCGAGTACGGAGCCGGGTTCTGCGCCTTGCGTCGGATAGGATCATTGGTTCGTTCGGACGTGTTCCCAGGGCGACCAGCCGGTGACTATCACGACCAAGCGCGGGGTACCGATCGGCTCGCTCCCGACTTATCCCGTGAGTGTCCACTTGGTTTAGTTGTAAGTTGTTCCCCATGGTTTAGTTGTAAATTGTTCTCCATGGCTTGGTTGTAATTCGCTCTCGAAATATGTCTCTGGACAATAAATGTATTTAAAGTAAGGTTGTCTTCATACATTATCGACCCGACCTCCCCCACCTATGTCCCCCGCGACAATATGTACACATGTATTTGCAAAAAAACAAAAATATCACGTGATGAAGGAACAGCTTCCTAGCATTTTTCACTCAAACAGGTAACCTAACCTTAGTAAATATTTCTACTGCCGTGATCAGCCCTAGCACTAAACCGTCGACATTAATGGCTAATTCAGAACGTGGTGAAAGTATTGTATGCGTTGAATCTGCTGAGGATACCAACGATGGAGGGAACGAGGCTGAGGAGACGAGGAAGTAGGAGACGTGAGGCGGGGAGAAGCTTCAGTGCGCCATGTAAGCAATCTTTCAAAATTAAAAACAAACAAGCATCCGGGAGACGCTCTCCAAAACGCGACCCCCGGCGACCCTCCTTTTCCTTATTTACATAAATGACCTCAGTACCGTAGTTAATAGCAAGCTCCGTCTTTTCGCCGATGATGCAGTAATTTATGGGGACATCCGAAGTCACGAAGACAGAGTCGTGTTAGCCAACGACCCAGATGCAATTCAAAATTGGTGCGATACATGGCAATTGGAATTGAATTTTAAAAAATGCGTAGTAATACATTTTTGGGAAAAGAGTAATTCCCTCCCTTATAGTTACAAAGTGAAACAAACCAATATCGAGAGGGTAGATTCCTTTAAATACTTGGGTGTAACAATTACTCACGATCTGTCCTGGGGAAAACACATACGAGAAATATGGGGTCGTGCTAATAAAAAATTGGGATTTGTGAAAAGAGTGCTAGGTAAATGCGACGAAAAGGTGAAAGAACGATGTTTCCTTGCCTTGGTCAGGCCCCACCTAGAGTATGCTGCCAGTATATGGGATCCTCATAACATAAATTTGGTTTCGGAATTAGATCGAGTTCAGCGGAGGGGGGCTAGATTTGTCAAACATTGTTATGACCAACTCAGCAGCGTATCCACTTTGCTAGACAATTTAGGTTGGGATTCTCTTACACAGCGGCGTTTCCAATATAGATTAAACTTATTAAAACATTTAAAGATGGGCCCTTTTCCGATGACATCAAGGATATAATACGAACCCCAACGTATTACGGTCGAAGGGATCACGAATATAAGACTAGACTGCAAGACTGACAGGTTTAAAATGTCATTTTTTCCAAGAACGATAAGGGAACAGAATGCTCGTAGTCGAAATTCCCCAGGACTTAGTTCATTACAATAAGTATTAACGTACAGGTTAGGGACTTCGCGAGGATGTGTATACATGTGTGTATGTATGTATGTATCTATACGTATGTGTGTGTATATATATATATATATATATATATATGTATATATTTTTTTTTCCTACAGGTTCCCCCCACCTTTCCTCACCTAACTCCCAACCCCCTCAACCCTTACCCTTCCCTCATGGTGCTACACCCCCTGCCACACACCTTTTTGGTGGCTCGCAGGGTACTTATGTAGATGTAGATGTAGACCTGTGCGTTAATTGCGCCTCTGCGAGTGCGCGTGTGTGTGTGAATCACAAAAAGAATAAATTGGTGGAAAGAAGTCAATGCCAGAGTGGAGATCAAGAGTGTTGTGTCGGAGAAATATAGTTAAGCAGTTTCGAAATGAGTTCGGAAACCGTTGCTTTTTTATTTTTTCCCCTTTTACTGCCGCTGGAAACTGAAGTGAGACGTGCCGCTGCCGCGGACAAGCAAATTCGATCTTATTTTTGTTAAAATAAATGCCATAAAAACAGAGCAATAAAAGGGAGAAGCGAGATCTGTCGGATTTTTCAAACGAAGAAAAAAAGCTCGCTTTGCAGAAAACTCTATTTCTAGAACGCTGACGAGGAATTTTGATAAACGACGACTTACTCAGGAGTAAGACGGAATTTAATAATATTTTCCCAGCAATGAAACATTTTTGTGAACACGCTCAAACCCTTCAACTGCAACGCATGTGATATTTGGAGACAATTATGCTGAAATTTTACCCCATCCGAAGGAAAAAGAATTATTACTTTTCCATGATAATATCCATATACTTTACAACTATATGATAAATGTTATAAAATTAGTCTGCTATAAGTTAAATAAATATTTATAACAAGCAAATGATGCATTACTTCAAAGAAACTACGAAAAGCTACGCAACAGCCACTTTAGCGGAGTCAACCCATGGTGTGCACAAACATAAAAATTCCTTAGAGTAAAAATCATTCACATTAAGCGTTCAAGACTGCGTACAAGCGTTTTTTACACTGTGAAATTCTCATATTTCTGTGAGAATACGCTGAATTTTGAAAGGAAACCATTATTTTACATCGTTTTTAGCTAATATTCAATCCAAGTGCTATATTGAAATGGATTCAAAACATCAAACGATACGGATTCCTCAGTTTAAATGCCCTCCCGTGTTTCGGTTCATTTTTAAAACATTTTTAATGTCTCGTGCTTATATTTGAAAAGATTTCCTTAATGCTCATGTGAAATGTGATTCTGAAAATCTAGTTACCTTTATTTAGGTGATAATTCCATAGCTGTGAAGAGTGGGTGTTTTGTGTGATTGATTTGATTAGAGTAGGTGGCTATGGGTGACGATATACCTCCTTCCTCCGTGGGCTCCATGTGAATCCCTCGGAGTTACCCACAAGCGGGAGTCTTCCCGAAACGACCATCGACTTATCAGAACCGTGTACTACGCAGCAGGTTTTTGAGAAACCGAAAAAAGGGATTTTGTGCATCAGAAAAGATCGAAATTTCAACCCACTCGTATTTGCCCGTGGCGGTTTGCTGGTTCATGGCCCACATTCCGTCCGTCACTTGTCACCGTTGCCCGTCGCAACGCACGACGGCAGTGATGGCAACAAGTAAACGCCTGAATTCGAGTAATTCAACAATAAAGATACATGATTCCCTCGATAACAACTCTCATGAGCATGGAAGGTCTCTTTGTGAGGTGGGAAATCCCCCGAATCCATCGAGGCCGGCACGAGACACGCGGGACTGAAAGACGACGCACCAAGAGGGAGCGCCACCACTCTCCGTCGTAGAGCGGGTATAAAAGAGCCCCCGACTGTTATCCGCCCATGCCCAGCAGTCACTCACAAAACTATTTCTTATCATTCATAAACCCTTCTCACAGCACTTAGGGGGGAAATCCATTTCCATTTTTTCCTCCACTTCCTTTGAAAACGCTCGAACCTATTCCCTGAAAAGGACGAGGAGGACTGAACGAGGAGTGGGAGTTGACGCCACATGAAAACGGGGTGTGGCATTTTCGCGATAATCAATAGATTCTGAAGCATAGCATTTATCCCGAAATGAAACGATATTTTGTATTAGGTGGGGTGATCGAAAAATAGTTGACGTTAGATAATAAATAATGTGTACGAAAAAAGAGCAGCGAGGAAAATTAGTAAAGTTCGTATATAACAATTATAACGATGACTGATTTTTTTCTAATACATCCAGTACTACCCACGGTTACAATTTTTTCCTTGAAACTAACGTAAAACATGAATTGTTCTCCATTCTAGGGGAGATGAATGCTACGCATCCACACATGGAGCGTTAAAAAAACCTGGTATTTACATTTCCCATATTTTTTATGTAAATAATTTAACGCTATATGGTAATTAGAGGACCCAACTATTAAATATATTTTTTATAACTTAGGCTACAACAATATAACAATTTACTCGCAAATGAAAATACAACTAATTTCCTTTTGACAAGAGTAACCACGAAAAATATATAGAATGTTGGTATGGGCAAAGGGTACTTTGAAAAGGGTGATATTCAGGATAAAGAGTACAAAATGGGGAAGTTATAAAATAAGAGACTGTTAAAACGTAGATACAGTATTCTCACTAACATGATAGACGATAAAAGAGTTTTACCAAGCTTTTATTCGGATTTAGCAACAATTAAATTGAAATTTTTAACGCATTTTTCATGTGCATCATTTGTGCATTCTTACTTGAGTAAGATACTTTTTTATGGATACCATTACGGAATTGAATGCATTCCCTCCCAAAGAATGCGCACCGCTAATTGCATAATGAGATTGATATTTTAAATGGCTCTTAGGTCTGACATTACCAGATTCTCTGCAAAATGATACATTATAGAGAAATATTTTATAGAGAATATTTTTTAAAGCTTCTAAGAGTGCGATAATTTGCATAAGATATCATGATTCGACAGAAGGAGCTGGGGATTTGAAATATGCTCACCCGGTCGACCATCTTCAAGTTTCATAAAATTCAGGAAAAATTGTAAGACTCTTCAACCCCGCTAACCTTTGACGATCCATGCAAATGAAGCAATCGAAACGAACTCGATGATGAATTTGATTCCTGCTGTGACTCCTCCTCTAAGGCGGACGACCAAAATTGAACACAAATTGCCTCAAGTTGTTTTCACATGGTCGAAGAGAAAACTATCTGAAACCTTGGTATCTTGATGAAGTCTAGAAGTGGGGCCAATAATCTTAAGGTGAAGTTTGTAGAAAAAATTCGACATTGAAAAACTAATTTTATACATCTTATATCATTGAGGCAGTTCCTTTTTTCAACATTAAGTTGATAGCAATTTCATTAATACGTATTAACAGAGGCTCGTGCCGACAGAAACGAGGACTTTCATCACTCAAAAAACGTGAGTGAATGATAAAAATACCGAACAACTGTGGAAGAAGATCTTTGAAAACTGGAGAAATAATTTTTTTTAAATACATATAGGAGAGGAAAGAGAAATATCTATGACGGAAAAATGGTGAGGCATAATAGTTTACCGAAAGCTGTCATGACGGGAACCATGGGTAATTGACAACAAAGTTGGATGAGGGTGATTACGAGAATCAGGTTACGGATGACAAACATTAAAGGATTTCGGAAGGAATGCAGAGGCAAGTAGATAATATCAAGACATCCCGGAGAGTTCCTACGAACAACCTTTGAGGTCTCGAGGATGGCATAGTATATGTGATACGGAGACTTCTCATGGGCTCACTTTGCATAGTTAATTCGTTACAAAGCGAAGACGACAGGTTTGCACGACTCGCAAAGTATGCAGATGAACTAGGATGCCTCGAAAGGCAAGATTCAATCACTGTCAGGAAAATTAGAAATCACCTAATGTCTGGAAAAGCATTACCCCGTCTATCCATCACTTGGCCAATTTATTTTGATTATTTACTGTTTACCAAGCTCACTTATTTTAAATTTGGGAGATTTCATAGTGAATAGAGTCTCCGATATTTCACCGCGGCAACAAAGTTGACTAAAACAATCGCAAACTTCCCTGCCGGCAATTTGTTTCCAAGAAAACATACGCCTTCGTTCATTTGTAATGATTTCCTTCGCTCGGAAAAGTTATCGAGAGAATAGGCGAAAACATGTTAATCAACCAGAAGTTCAGCTTTCCCTCCAAGTAGGAGAAAAGAAATTAATGAAGGGCTCCGTGTGGGACGTAAGGGTTGCGGTCGATGCAGGTCCAGAAGTTTTCGCTTGCGGATAAGCAAATGCGGAGGTTGCGGATAAGCAAATGTGGCCACCCCTTTAACACCATAAATCACTTTCCCTCGCACACACCATAATTCTGCGGACCTAACTTCATTAATTCCAAGATTTTGTCCCAGGTTTATCCAGACAATCAGTTTAAATGATGAGCTAAACCAAAAGAGATGAAACCGAGAATCGAATTCCGCACTATGTTAGCGTCGGAGAGATGCATTTTTGATTAGGGTTGGCGCAGACATAGCGGCAGCTATGATGATCTCCCACACCGATGGCCCAATGGTGGGGTTGGAAGTGTTTATTTCTGTTCCTTCACCCATGAGAAACATTTTTACAAGGAGCGAAACTCCATTCTCTAAGTTTCCTGCGACTGTGCGATTTTCAAATGCAGCACCCTGTGTAAACTGGCAACCAGTCGACACAATTCGACGAGAATACTAGGCTCTTTCGGGCTTTTCTCAATTCCCGTCTGGGGTGTAAAACCTTCCCCCGTTTGGGCACAGCTTCCTCGCCGCTATGAATGAGGAGTGCAGTAAACATAGTCACATGATCAAAGTAAACCCACGGCTGATCCATATTTAAGAGACGGATGAGACTGCCTCGAGACCGTATTCAAATCATTCAGCGTTGCTACGTGGTGTTGCCTCGAAGCTTCGATCTCATCATCATGAGTTATCGATGCGAGGATTGACTCGGAGCAATCCTTCAATCCACATCACGTTTACTGCAAATCTCTTCGTTCCCTCATGCCTCCTGGCACCTACATTTTCCATTAGCTGCATCTCGTAGTTGATCCCAGGCTTTCACCTCCTCCGCGTTTCCTTCAATTAGGATCTTCAGAAAGCTATCTGTTGTATGTCTCAGGATATGTCCAATACCGCTTCTTTTAGTAACCGTCCTCCATAGGCCCACCTTTCTTTATTTTCTGCACTCTCCATCCGTTTTAGTTTCGGCATTCCTCTAAAGCAAAACTCCCTCTTTGCGAAACATCAGAATTAAAGGGAGCCTGCGACGTCAGGGTATAGATATATCCCGATTATGATATGCAGCGGGGCCGTATTTTCCGAAGCTGTGTCGTCAGATATTCTACGATGTCCAGTAGAAACAGTTTGCAGTCGTACCTGAATAACCCCTCGGGTCATCAGGCACCATGGAACCCGATCAGTAAAGAAGACGCCACCACGACGACTCCACGATGGAACACTCTCGTGCACGCCCGAAAGCGATACTGAAACCATACTGGACTGAGACCAATATACCTTGTCACTGAGAAACCACACCTAAACTGTGCGAAGGGCAGTGCAACACTTTGATAAATCGAGTTGATGTCGATGTGACTTGAATGTTCACCTGTCTACACTGACTTCCCTAAATGTCCTCGATATATCGCGGGCGATATTGATGACGTGGTCGATAGTGATGTCGACATCGAGGTTGAAGTTGATATGATCATGGAAGTGAGTAGATTTCTCATCTCGCGAGACATTTCATAAATTCGAGAAAGAAACAAAGGGATCCGAGAGAAAGTGAAGGCATGCGACACGGTTGCCATTTTGTCACGCACCACATACGTCCTCGGCTATCCTCTGCTAAGGATCGAGGGATTCCACGTGCGCCAATGATGAAGCCTAATACCCGCAAACCATAGTGAAGGAAATCGTACACAATAAGGTTTGCAATGAGTTTGAAAGAGCACTTTCCGATTTCACCCTGCGGGAATCACTTCGGGATGAGTTGCCAATACGTACACTGATCGACATTGTTCGACGTTCACTTCTTCTGTGATGGGTTCAATGGGTCGATTTAATGGACAAGACAACGGACAGAGAGATTTCACAGTGTCGACGCGAGACACTGGATGTCGACGAATACGGATATCGACGTCGACATTGCCAAAAATTGCAACCCTTGCATCGACACGTGGAGGGAAGGTCGACTCTACACCAAAGTCGTGTCGAGACATCAAAAACGCCGATGTGGCACGGCTCGACGTGGCAAACGAGGTACAAGTAGAGCCGACGAGTGGGCGAAACGGCCTCGGATCCCCTCCACACTCGCTGGTCATCGCAGGAGCTCCACCAGTCAGAAGGCCCTCCGTCCCTCGCGAGCGAATCAAAGTCCCAAGCTTTCCCTTTAAGAAGAGGTGGCTCACCGTCCGCAACGACGCCGCCCTGAAAAAGGGACTGGGGCCGAGTCGATTCGCTTCTCCGGAACAAAGCGGGTTAGTGCTGCCGCCACAGCAGTTCCTGTCCTACCGCAAATTCGACGGTTGCTTCAATGGATTAGCCTCTCGTCGTGGCTTTCGTACAAGGCCTAGTTCATTAGCAGAAAGACGGATCAAACGATGTCAATCATCATAAGCGAAAAGCGCTCCAAGAGCATAAAAAACAGACCCTAGTACTCGCAAATTGAAGCGTCCCATGCCGGCATGTTTGACTTGAATAAGTATTTTCTTCCATCCATTATATCTTACAGATTTGAATACGTATCTCTTGCTTGGCCGCTAATTTCATTAGAAATGCTTGCATTCTGTTTCAGTGGACTACACCAGTGGAGTGGAAGTGAAAAAGATCGACTAAAATGATGAGACGGCTCCCTCGGCTTTAGCAGCAAACATCATTCCATCTGCTTCTTGCTTTGCGCCCAGCGGATCTTACACAATTTCTGCAACTTTCATGTAAGCGTTTGTTAGGCCTCGGAATCACGCAGCGTGCAACATAGAATCAAAATTATGAGACGCATAAACAAAGGTGCAGTAGCCAATGAGAGATGCGACCACCAATGGAGTCATCTTTTTAAAAAGATGGATTGGGATTCGATTTTTTTATTTAGCGTTTTGGGCAAACCAAGCGTTGCAATTAGTCTACTCTTAACGGAGAGATCCTGTAAATCTGTACGGATTTACAGATAAATTAGACGAGCGAAACGCATACATGGAAATTTCCCCTCGTGCACAGCACCCAAGAAAGATCAAGAGTGCTGCTAAAAGTCAAGGATTATTGAAAGCTGAACCCGGTCCCGTCATTGGAAGACGGTAACTAGTCTCCATAGGAACGTCACCAACGCAATACATTAGCAATGCCAAAGTAGGTGACTCACCCTAAAACAATTCCAGTGTGAGTTACTTTATATTCAACCATCGGTAGTGATGGTGCATTGGTTTCCGTACAACATTGGATGACGTAATTTCGTACAGTCTCATCCTTATCAGAACGGCTTAAACATTCCAACGTCAAAGCAAGTCAACTAAATTGAAAATAATTATGTCGATAACTGATAGAATTTCACCACCTTATGCGTATAATATGTGCCTACCAAGCTCACAGTGTGAATACGCGACGTACCTCGACAATACATCGAAACTTGTGCCAAGTGTACCCCCTCGTGCATGCGGATAACTCACGATCATGCGCACCAGCAGGGAGGCAAAAGGTGAACCCACGCCCCCCTCCCCCCTGGATTTTTCTTCTTCTCATAAATTTCACGCACACTGTGGTTCATTTAGTTAACCCAACAATCCAAAGTTACCAAGAATAGGCAGCAGAAGATAATCATTTGCTTGGGAAAAGAGCACGGGGGAAAGGGTGAGGATAACATGAGGACGATTCGTTGCCCCAACACCCTCTCCCACTCCAGTCCGTCCATTTTACCTCATTTCATTCGCCGACACCCCAAATTCTATCGACCAACTACGAGGCGAGATCTCACGATCCAGTAGGATTAGCTCATGTCTAAGAATTAACGTAACAAAAACAACTTCGGGGGAATAATGATAATTTGATGAAGCACGGTGATGAAGGAAAATTATTATATTCAAGAAACACACTCTTTGGAGCAAGAAATAATTAATACGCTGGTATCCAACTGGCGAAACTTATTGTTAGATTCAAGAACCTCACTTTCGGTTCATCCCTTAAAATTAAGAGATACAACTTCCCGGAGGGTGAGAGGTCGTATGGTAGCGACCAAAAGAAAATACAGGAACTGAGACCCACGGGGGGGGGGGGTCATGAACTCATTCCGAGGGCGCGAGCGAGGAGAGGGAAAAAGAAAATAAAATCCGGCTCGGGGGGTGATCCCGCCAACCCGAAAAGTTTAGACGAAATTTGAAAACGCACGGCAGCCCACGGGTCGGTCTCAGAACTTTTCCCCGAGCGACCCACCGCCTCCCCCTCCAGTCCCTTCCTTCCTTCCCTCCGCCATTTCATGAGGTCTTGGTGCGTTCCCCGTCCACCCGCACGCCCTCCTCCGCGGATTAATAACATTGAAGCGAGAGGAGCGAAGTGCGCAGACGGAAATTAAAAGGCTATAGTTCCAAATATTCCAACGGGCCATCATCAAGTGCCACGTTTTACGCTTATAATCCACTCTCCAAGTTACGCTGGCGGGAGGAGACCAACGTACGATAAAATATACCAACCTCGTCGAAAGTGCACCAATCAAAAAACTCAAATTTCATTAAATTGTAACTTCGTGACACGAACAATTTTAAAATTTTAAGTTTAGCACCAGGATACATTTATTTTCAAACTTATAAATCGATTCTAACCTTCGCATTTCCTGGCTAAACAACAACTGTAGAAGATTACGGACTACGCCCTGACCAGGGTGTTGCAAGGTCAGTAAAACCACAGGAATTCCATCCAATCGTAATATAAAAGTGACCCAAAATGCCCTTTAATGCGTAGTTAAAAATAAAATTTTTATCTAAATAGGACGTCGAATGAATCATAAAAGCATTCCTTTAAAGTGACAAGGAAAGTTCGTATTTTTAAAACCTCTTTGCTTTGAGTAAGTATTGTAGGTATTTTTCTTCGGCGATAATTCTCATTGATTTCATATCACAATATTACGGCACGCCGAGGACGTTGAGAGATAAGCAATCACGAAAGTTCCCCACCTTCGCCCGATTGCCTGATGCCGTCACTATCAGCCCGTCCGAACTGGTTGATGCCATACATATTTTTTACTATTTAATAAACGGAACAAGGGAGTGAAAACCGGGGAACCCAAAACTGAGAAAATATATCATGACATCAAGTGCATGAAACCTAAAGGAAAAATATGTTTAAGAAGAAAAGATAATTAGTACCCCATCCACTCTAACCTTCCCTCGGGCCGCTAAAGCCTATTATTTTTCCTCTCTCTTCCTCATCTGCTCCTTATTTTTCCACTCGACAAATCCCAGGACATCCCAATGCTCCTCATTTTCTCCTTCCACTACTTCTTCTCTGATCTAGGAATTTTCCCCGACAGCTTTTTCTTGTTCCTTACTTTCCTAACACTTTTTCGCTTGCTCTAAGCCCCCCTCTATCTCGAAAGACCAGGTTTCGGAGTTATTAAAGACGGAATTCCCTTCAACGTTTACGTGGGATCACAATGGGAAGGAAAATTGAAGAAAACTCGAAAGAGGGGTTTATCCTTAAATAACTACACCTGAAGTAATTTCAATCCCTTCATAACTATACCTGTATATCCCACATAACTCCTATATTTACAAAACTATACCTATATAAAAATGAGAACAACGTACAACCAGAAAGGCATTGCGGGGCAAAGGAATTGGCTTAGAGGAGAAAATACAAATATTAACTCCGGGAGACGAAATATAACAGAGAAGAATGATGTAGTTCGGTTACCAGCCTTCAAATTGTAATATGATTTATTGAACCCCAATCTATAATTAAATTTCAAGAAACTGCGGGAGATGCCGCAACAGTAACTATTAACGGAGTCATCCGCTATGTGTGTATTATAATACAACAATTTCAGAGAGTAAAAATCATTCGCCTTGACCGGGATTCGAACCCGGATCCCTCGATATCCGGCCGAGTGCTTTAACCATTTAAGCTACCGAGACGTCCTCTTACACTCTGAAATTTTGGGGGCTTTAAAGGAACAAGATGTTGTGACGAAATACCGTACATACAATGTCACAGGCATTCGTAGTCGTGCGCGAGGCGCCACAGTCCACGAGGTTAAAGCCAATTTCAAACACTTAGGCTGTTCATTTCAAGAAACTGCGGGAGATGCCGCAACAGTAACTATTAACTGTGGCGCCTCGCGCACGACTACGAATGCCTGTGACATTGTATGTACGGTATTTCGTCACAACATCTTGTTCCTTTAAAGCCCCCAAAATTTCAGAGTGTAAGAGGACGTCTCGGTAGCTTAAATGGTTAAAGCACTCGGCCGGATATCGAGGGATCCGGGTTCGAATCCCGGTCAAGGCGAATGATTTTTACTCTCTGAAATTGTTGTATTATATATAATTAAATTGTTTAACATCTATACTCAAACAGGAATTTGCCAGTAACGCATCAAGTTATGGAACCAAGCTGACTGAAATCGGAAAGCGTCGCGTCTCAACGTTTTAACCTATTCCCAGCATCCTTAAAACACTGGTAACGCCCAAACAAGCGCAAACACCAAGAATGAAGAACTCGACGCCAATAGATCCGGACCATTCGGTCGGAATAATCTGATTCCCTCGAGCAGGGCGGCGGATGTTCGCGTCCAAAGCACTCGGCCGCAATCGATCGCGAACTCGCACTAGAGCAGGCATGACACGCATTAAAGTGAACCGAGCGGGAGGAACGAGTGAACTCCGGCGCGGCGTGATCGCCGCGCCCGAGTCGCCCGCCACCGACGAGGGAAACATTCGGCGGGACGACCGCCATCTCATGAGCCACCGACAGCTGCGAAAGGGACAATCCCGGAGTGGGCGTCACCGCACACGCCCACTCTCGACGCTGCCCACGTTAGTAGTACGGGTGGTAATAGTAATAGTGACTGCGGAGCGGCGGCGTCCGTGAGGCCTTTCCGCGGCAGCGCAACACACGGACGGGGGCAGCCGGTTGTCCGACCCCCTCACCCCTCACTTCGCCCTTCCGAGGACCTCGGCGAACGATCCCCTCCACCGACCCACCCTCCCGCTCGAGTCGATGCCCCGCCCCCCTCAGTCCCCCCATCGATCTCCGCGTGTGCGGGAAGCACTCCTTCCGCAACAGGTAACACCCCCTGCCGCCCGCCCCGGGAGGGACCAACCCATGCCACACGAACGTGGACGACGACTTCGAGAGGGTCATGGGTTGGGAAGCCCGCGCGGCGCCGGAAGGATGAGGGCAAGAGGGGAGAGATAATCATCGCCGCGGTCTCGCAGTCGAAATTGAATTTTCCATCTCCCATTTCGGTAATTCACCGAGCCTCGGGCTCTTGGACATTAGGCGGACAACGCCTCCAGGACGACCGATTCCATGCGCCAGCGACAAAATACGGAGGTTTTCACGAATGAGAAATGACGGTGTTTTTGCATAAAATATTCACCAGTGTAGTCCTTTAGTGAATAAACCATTGTGCACTAAAGAGTAGCGCGCCGGATTTAGAAAGAAAATCACCTGGCCAGAGGGCACTTTATGAACTTAAACAAATGCTTATCAATTATTCCAACCCCAAAAATAATTATTAATCGCAACGTATGCAATTCGCGCAACTTCATTGAAAACCACCTGAATGATTCCATCCATTCTCTCCCAACCCCATCCAATATGACGTCGAGAAACCCTCGCCGAATAGATGTCGACGGTTTTCCAGATTCGTGCCAAATATGTTCGTTATGTTATTCGTATATTCGTTATGTTATTCGTATCCCCTTATTTAGCGCTACGTGGCAGAGAGTTGGCAGATAATCCGACTTCTGACCGGAGAGTCCCAAGTTCACATCTGGGCAATGCCCCTCGACCACCCCTCCCAGAAAATGCAAGAGCTCGTTTTTCTGTGCCCTAGAACTCGCCGAGAAACAAATATGGATCTTAAGGTCTCCACCACTTCCAAATGCGTGGTTTCAATAGGGTTTGAGGAGCGAGGTGGATTGGCCCTAATCAATCAAAGCCGATCTTCGGGTCCGTTACTGCGGTCGTGGATTCCGATTTGTTCATCGAACAAATTTCCTTCAGAGGTGCTCCTGAAAATGCATTTTGAAGACATCGCTCCCTTTGATTTTTCACGGAGAGGCGTTGTCCTTTCGCCATATTGAAGAAGACCGTTCACCCATGCGCACATGGAGATACGTCTTACTTTCCGTTTTTAACCCTTCCGTTCTCCCAGATCACGCTTACTCACGGCCTGTACCTCGCGCACGAGTCTCAGCCGATCATTATGTTTTCCACATTCGTTGCATTTGTCACGTATTTTCTCTTTGCAATATGCTTAGAGTGAAGAATGAACTGTTATCAGTTGAAGATAGTTTATCATAATGGAGCAGGCAGCAGTATGTAATGTCACCATGGCAACTGCCGAGTGTTGGTGGCGAGTCGCGCATCCACGCGCTCGAGACATTCCGTCCCTCACCGATCCATCCTCCTCATCCGATCCACACTCCATCATCCTCCCTGCTGACATTCTTTTCCTCCATTCCCCGACATGCCCCGCAGTTTTTTCTCATCTCCATTAGTCCGCTTCATCTATAGTATGCAGGAACACGTCTCAAGAATTTCCACCGTGCCGTGATGATGACCAGTTCACCTCCAACGTGGTCAGCTCCTTAGGGACATTCTTATACCATAAAAACATGCTTGATCGATTTTTCTCTTATCTTGGACTAGAAAAACCCCATCCAACCGGTTGAGATAAGAAAAATTCGCCAGTAAATAAAAGCACGACTCGATCGGATCTTCAAACGTTTAATTTCATTTCTCATAATTTTAAATTAGTCAATATAACGCAGAAAATTTCTGAATGTTACAATCATTCGCCTCGACGGGAATCCCAAATTGTTTTTTCACTCTGAAATATCTGCATTGTAACGCACATTTAGCGGATGACTCCGTTAAAGGCTACTCTCGCGGCATCTCCCGCAGTTTCTTGGAACTTTCGTATTAATCTATTAAAATCATTCCCTAATCTTCATGTTCGACATAGCTTCATTTGCAAATCAAAATGAGGTGTAAATAATAGGTATTTCTACTGAATGTTCCTGGAATTGGAGCACGGTTTCTATGGACCCAAAGACGCCTTCCCATCACCCGAGCCACCATTTAATTCCATCTCTCTCCTCCCATCTCACATTTCCTCAGCACCCGTGGCACGTTAAGGAAGAAGCAACGTGCTCATATTTCACCCTCGTCGGTTGGAAAAAAACCTCCGCGGGCGAGGGGAGAAGGGTCGGGAAGGAGAAAATAAAAAGGGCAACGTAGGGATGAGATGGCGTGACTGCGCCCGCGGAGAAGAAGCCACTCACTCCACCTCTACGGTGCGTCGCGTGATTGATGCGGTCGACGCCGACGGAGGTGGTGGAGACGTCATCCGAGACCGGTGGCGGCGCTCACTCCCGCGGCGACGCCTGCTGATGGCACTCTTGCGTTTACCGGAGGGTGTGGCCAGTGTATGTAGGAGGTGGGAGAGGAGAGCGCGGTCGAGAGACGGTTGCCAAATGCAGCCGGGACGATTTCCACTACCCGGGGGTCAATAGAGCGATGCCGCTGCGACGGAATGAGTCAACTTCCACCGACGGGGGATCGTGGGCTCCATGGGATGCTCGACCAATGAAATGGGCCTATGCTCACCAAAGTCATGAAATTCTCCAGGTTTTCACGGCCATACATAACTTTTACAAAGTGAATAAAATAGGCAGAGCATTAGAATAAAGGAGGATGAACGATCTGCTCCTTGTCCGGCGTGCACCCGCGGTAAAATCTATCCGGGATCTCCACCGGGCTGAATTCCGCATAGCTGCCCCGAAGAAGAAGGTGTAGTCGCCCCTTGAAACGTCGGCAATGCTTCATGATTAACCGTGGTGGAGTTAACCACTGGTATGCGTAGATTAAAATGGTTAAATTTTTATTCGAGCATTCTAAGTTGTGGATGAAAATCGGTCTCTTACTCAGAAAACAAAATATTAACATCTCCATTTCACATTTATTGACAATTTTCATGATTTTCCTGATAATCTATGATTAAATGTCCTTGAATTTTCCAAAAGTTTAGGTGCGTTAGTTTTATCGTTGATATGATGAGCTTTAAGAATACAAGACCAGACAACCGCCGCATGACATCTTTTTCCTCCTTTGAGATTACATACTCCGACGTGAGCCAGAGTCAAAGGGGCTAACAGGCCACCCCATACCATTAAACTATGGACTGCATCCCTCAAGAAAATTCCACTAGTCCTCAGCTGCATTTCAGGATATTTTTAAGAGTTAGGGTAAAATATCAAAGATCACGGTCACTTAATGGCATATTCGAAGCAATGAAGAAATGGCATATTTTGGAATTGTAAAACAGAATTGTCGAAAAAATCGGGACCAAAAATTAATAGTTTAGGCATGGCTCAAAGATTCAATAAGTAACAAAGGTCAATGAAGCAGGGACAATGTGTGGGGGTGTCCCAAAATAGTTTACCATCAAATGACAAGAATAGTGCTCAAAATATAAAAGAGTTTCAAAAATGTTATCATCTTCTCTCCGTTCGAGTACAGGTCGATTCGAAAAAGTATTGCAATAAATGATTTCTTGGTATAAAATAAAATTTTAAACCTGCTGATACAATAAAGTTAAGAGCCATGGGTGTTATGTAATTAGACGAAGATGCATTGACCACAACGGGGAAGGAATTATTTCCAATAAATCAATTGTCATTTCTTCGATTCCTATGACTTCAAGAATTAGACTAGATTCCATCATATTGAAGTTTTTCTTAGCATGATCAGGAACGGTTTAATGTAGATCGCAATCAATCTACACACTACAAGTCTACAAAATGTTCAGTTATCTTAAATACATGAATACTCTATTTCTCTTTCCTCAATCTGCTTGAACACAACCGCAAAAAATCAATTTAGGAATCGTGGGGTGTTTGTAGGAAATTAATTACTCGTTCTCACGCAACATGAAAATACTTCAACGCTTTTCCAGATCAAAGGACGTTAATATTGAGTTTTATGACTTTCCATTTTTCGGAATAATGCTATACTTGTGAAATTTACCACCGGAACACAATAAACACAAGTATTCGATTGTGCATTTTGCTATTTGCATCATTTCGGTGTTGAAAACCCCACTTTGAGCGAAAAAGCTCGTTACTGCTCGATATACCTGCAATTCAATTACAGGCATCAAAGGAGGAACCACGAAAACACAAGACCTAAGTCATAACTTAGGGCTAATGGTCTTGCAACCTCCTGAAACAAGACACGAGAGGCATTCTCATCTTGGAAGAGGAAGCAACACGCTTGCACGATTTCCCCTGGCTCGCCATCCCTGAAATAGCACAACAGTGAGATATTCCCCTGGACTCCAAAGGTTAAACGAACGGATAAATCATAGCGGGAGAGTCCCAGGTGGAAAATAATCTCGGCCCAGCGAGGGGACCAGGGAGGGAGAGGCGCAGGGTCGGTCCCTTGTCTTAGCCTTGAGACCCTCCTCCACCCTCGAGAACCAGTGCACACACGGAGGGCGTCAATCGAAAGTGAAGAACCAGAGCACCCTCAACGAGAACGCGGGAAGACACAATTAGAGAGGAAAGGGGGATTTGGAAAACTAGGAGGATATACTCGCCTCAAAACTGAGCGTGGCATCTATAGTCTCGAGTTGAAATTACTAGTTATCAACTTGTGTCAAGAACATGGGAGGGAGTCGAGAGGCAAAAACATGTTCGAGTGCCTTGTCCTTTCATGTAGCTATATGTATAATGACAGCAATACGGAAAAGCCCGTCTGAAATGTTGAAACATGAGCATTTAACCTCTCAAAAAATATTATCTATTTGATCCTCGAAGACAGATTCCGACGGAGCGATCTCGATAGCCCAAGGGTATAGAATTTTTAGATGGTCATACAGTATTTACACATAGACGGCACGATTATTTCCCTACGCTATTCAAACTCAAAAAATCCTCATTTTCTGTTAAAATTTCGGCAAATTTCAAAGAATTTTTTTAAATTTCGAAGCTCAGCAGCCGATTTACGACCCCATTGACCCACTTTTGCTAAACACCGACACATCTCCAACTTCCATACGGGCGAAAGACCTCACGGATGGTTACTGTTATACGTATACTGTTTGCTTGAAAATGAAAAGTCTTAATACTTAAATCATAGTATAATGAACGATATTAATCATTTGCCTAAGTATACAACAGTAAACAAATCACCAAACAACGTCTCATTCCAAACAAGTGCATGTTGGCTGTTCCTCTTAAATTTCATCCCGCATATAAATGATTTATTTCGCCTTTCGTTATTAAAAGTTCAATGCATGTATCAAGTGTTAACTTGGACACTGTCTTAAACGCATGAATTGCATTTAATCGCCATTTAAAGCGTAAAAGGTGCATTTTAGGGCATTTTTAACTTAAATAGCACCTGTTCAAATAATTTTGAAATGGAACGGAATTTTACAAGTTAGATAACACTATTGTCGTACTTTAATCACAAGCATTGAGGTTCATATTTTGAAGATTATTTCCAAAGGCATTTTTTTTTACGAATGTGTCACAAACAGAAATTTAGGAAAGGACAAACTCCATAAAATATTTAACTAGGTTTCATCCAGAAATCAATAGTTTAACAAAAATTAATTTTGTGGTTGGTTTTTTTCTATAGAATCAAAGTGATACATATGATCCCTTCCTTACAACAGAATTAGCTTACGAGAAGGCATCGATCCCTTAAAAATGAAAATTGCACATTTTGGTCATTACAATCGTCACATTTCACCAAAAATTCAAGTACTTGCTACGCCTGAGATCGCTTAGGGGTGACATCTTTCGGTATAGGAATGCCACATTTGTGCAGTAGCAGTAGCTCTGTGCAGTAGAGTGCAATGCTTTCCCATGCCCAGGATTTTAGTTCATACTCCGGGTCTAAAGTTTTACGAAGGATTTCAGGTTGGCTCACTAGGGCTAAGCAAGGATAGAATTTTAAGTACGTGTGGGGTCTTAAGGCGGAGCTTCTGACCTTTGGGTATTCGAGAGAAGACTAGCGCTTGATGACGGATTCATTCCCTGGTGCTCTTAATCGCATGGGCCCATTCACACGAATATCCCTCGAAATGAAAATTAAATTCTCGTCGGACATGAGATTTTTTTTCTCCTGCAGCGTATGCAATTGTCCGATCAAAAGAGCGACTCGTACACATGAGCAAAACGAGATTCGCCCATCGCGAGGGGCAATAAGCCGCGTGGAATTGATTGCAGAGGAGCTCGCAGTTTCTTGGAATAACAACTTATAGTATTTCTAATGTCTTCTACCATTTTCAGGTCCTTTAAAACATATTTTCAACTACCAATGTATGATTTCTTTTAAGGTTTACGTGACATATAATAACAATTAATTCTTTATTTTTATATCACGTAAAACTTTCCAAATATTCCATACATATGTCACTACCTAAATTGAAAAAGAAGTGGACTGATTCACGACCATTAATTAATGCTACAAGTATGTTAAACAACATGGGTAGTCATAAGCACAAACAAAAATTGACACTAAACCATATTTTAAAATATTGCTACTACATAATTAATCAAATCAACCGACGACATTTTTATTTCCAAATGACTCTCAAGAGCATAATTAGCAAATTAAGAAATTGCACACTTCCGGAACAGTATCTATTTGACTTTTCTGAGAATCCTGAAGTCGAATAAATTGATGAATCCGACGTTGAATTCAACTTTTTATTGTCTCCAATTGGAGCGATTCTTGAATCCTTTCTCAAAGGACGCTCACAAAATCTCTCCACAGGTCCACCTCTCCCCCCAAATCTTTTCGGAGCTGCACATTTGGTGTCCTTTTCAATGTCGGCACCGAGTATTTTAGTCGATCGTGCATTCTTCGTGTCTCGTAATGCTACTGTTCGAGAACAATAGAATAACCACCACCGTGGGTACTCGAAAGTAGAATCCGAAGGCTACCTGAAGGACGAGAGGGCGGTTTTGATGATATCATTGCAGCGGATTAGGCGAGGGAAAGAGAGATTTGAGTAAAAATGATGCGTTAGGGCGGTATTATAGTAACAATACTAGTTAGGAAAAATGATCTAATTATGCTCTCTTGTCTAAAATTCATTTAATATTTTTCGCCGAGCAAATTGCGACAACCAAATACATTCCAAGAGCGTTACTCTGACAAATTATAAGTATGTCCGTGTACTATTTTATAAGCAATTCAGCAGGCCTTATCTGAGAGCATATTTTAATAAGTATTTTAAAAATATTTTCGGTTTAATTTTGTAAATTTCATTTTCCCAAACTGATGATCAGTCTTTTAAGAATTCATCCCGCGGTCGACGGCTTTGTCCGCAAAAACTGGTGTTCCGGGAAAAAGAAAACATCTTGTGGACACAATTAGAACAGAAAGATGAATATTTGGTATCCGTATATAAGGATGCCCAACGTTTACTTCATCTTCGTTTAATCTCATCGGCGCATTCTCCACCGAGAGAGCATACTTGTGTAACAATATAAACATGGTGAAAATTTTCAAAATTTTTCTTGTGCAAACATGCGCAAAGCATTTTCCAAGAAATTCTTCCAAGTAAGAGCCTGCCGCTTCGAAACTCCATTTAGTTCCGAACGCATTACTTTTATTTTGAGAAATGCAACGAAATGAAAAAAACGATGTCTTTAGAACGACGAGAGTCACACTCCAGGGAAGCACATTTTCTCCAGAGGCGTTCCACTGCGTTGGCGTCGGCACCATGTCGTTGACGTGAACTGTGCCCAAGTGCAAAAGAATATTCTATTATGTTAAGAAGTAACAGAAGCTTCAATTTTCGGTTGTAAGCAGTTCATCGGAGACAAAAATGAGAAGATCTTAGAAATCGGACGCAGGCCTTATTCTCAACTCCAAGGGATCGAAGGTCCAGCCGTGAGATGGCCAGTGCCCACCTACGGATCGGAACGTCCCAGATTCAAATATGGGCGATGCCTTGGCAAAATTCTACAGCTCTACCCCCAGCTTTGAGGTTCTCCAGATTCTACATGCACGGAGCAAACTTCAGGCGGAGGGGGGAAAGGAGGGTCCCCTTATTTGCGGTTGCCACGCTCAATTGCGTACGATTTGATCTCACATCTATCAAACAAAACTTCGAGTCGATTGCTGTAGATGGTTGGGTGTAGGGTTCTGGGTAAAGAGTTTCCGTTCAACTGCAAACTGTACGTCAATCACATCTCATTAATTTACCGAAGTAAATTTTAATCCAGTAATGCAAGAACGTTACGTTTACTTTTCGATGTACAAAGTTTGTATAAAAAGTATCGGAAACAATTTTTTCCTGACTTATGCGTGAAGTACTACATTCAGACCGTCCGTTAAGAGTTATCACTATCGCAGATATCGTATGGAAATTGATAAGCTGAGACAGTGCACACGCTATTTTCACAGAAAATTTGGCGATTTGAAAGATCTGCGCTAAACTCGTCCTCCCGAAGGTCTTGACGGACGACCAAGAACAGAGTCGAGTTGTCTGCCTGCGAAGACCTTCTGAAGCGGCATTGCAACGATTCCCCCAGATGATGCCTGATGAAAAGACAGCTCAAGGGACGACGTTTTGACTTGATTAAGGCCGTTCAAGAGGCTTCGACGAGGGTCATCAACGGCATCCCCAAAGAAAATTTCCAGCGGGCGTACGGGGAATGGGAGCAACGTTATACTAAGTGTGTAGCAGCTCAAGGAGCATACTTTGAAGATTATTAAATCGATGTAAGTATATCGTCTATAAAATTCTTGTAAAAAATCAGTCCTACCACTTTTGGGTGCGACCCTGTATTTATGAACTTCTCGTTCATTTTGTTATAATAGCTCAAACCATGTGAACTATATGATACTGGCACAGGCACGTTGGTAAACTGTCCTGGTTCTCTGGTAGTGACAACTTGAGCAAGAACAATGGGTATTCCTCGGTATTCAGAATATGGCACCGGACCATGACGCTTATGCATGCCTGCCCAATTATTTTTGTTTTCTCTGTCCGCGTTACATCGTCCTTTGAAGACCTCCCTTGGCATCGTCATTAATTAAACTTCTACATCTACTTAATACCCCGCAAGGGCGTGTGGCGGGGGTGTTATAATATCACCCGTAATTAAGAAAAAAACCCGCATGCAAAAGGCCTAAATTTATACAGTCCGTCTTCGTCAACTTCGTCTTTTCTCTTTTTCTCTTTACACGGGGAAAGGTAAATAGGTGTAAGCCATTTCTATGTTTGAATGAATATATAAAAAAATTATTACATATATGCTTTTTATTACATATACATATAAGGTCACTTATTACCAACTCCCAACCCATAGCCACCTGCACCTCTAAAAACATTATATATCGCCTCTCCTGTAACTTCTGCCCTGCCTTTTACGTCAGTGAATGCACGACCACCCTTTCCCTCCGAATGAATAACCACCGCTATTCCACAAAATCTCCCACCTTCCTTAATTATCCCATCCCTACTCACACTGCTTCCCACAACCAGTCTTTTGATGACTGCTTCTCCGTTTCAGTGATTGAAACCCTTCCCAATTCCGCTAGTAACATAGAGGTGAGAACCCGCGAGATGGCACATATCTGGGTGCTCCAGTCCTTTAAACCCCCCGGGCTGAACCAAGCCCAATGATTTTATCCAATGCTGCCTACATTTCTCCTCCCCCACCTTGTCCGCTTCCTATTGGCCCCTTACCTCTCCTCCTCCTTGTATATATGTAAAAAACTATGTGTATGCATATATATATGTGCATATATATATATATATATATCCCTCCCATGGACTACAACCTTGTCGTGGTGGAAGGGCTTGTGTGTTCCGATGACCCCTAGAGCTGTGCTGGCGGGAGTAATAATAATTACTCCTGGAAGGGTCACCCATGCCAGATAGGTCGAAGGTTAGGAGCCAGACAAAAGGTAGTCCACGCAGCGTCTGTTCCTCAGTGAGGCGGCAGCAATGGCGTCTGACCCCAGTGGGGCGGCCATTAAGTGATGGTGTCACGTTAAAAACACTATTGAGGAAGGCAACGGGAAACCACCTCAATTATGATTCCCAAGAATATTATGATGGGCACTATAGATAATATGAGTCCTGGCAACTACGGGACACGGCCCAAGAGGCCGTGTGTCGTGCCCGGCAGCGGGAGAGGCAAGGCTTCCGCGGTCGTCATCCCACGAAACCCTTGCGGGGAAGAAATAACTTCAGCAGGACAGAAGACTCAGAAGTAGGCGAAAGTAGTTAGAATAGGAACCTGGAACGTCAGGACAATGTTGAGGAGAGGCAAATTAGAAAATATTAAGCGAGAGATGGAAAGAGGTAACATAGATGTTTTAGGCCTCTGCGAGGTGAGATGGAAGGATAGCGGGGATTACTGGAGTGACAATTATAGAGTAATATACAGCGGCGGGGATGAGAGCCAACGAGGGGTTGCCGTAATTTTAAATAAAGGGGTAGGAAGAAGCGTAGTCAACATAGAGCAAGCGACAGATAGAATTTTACTCGTAGAGATTAAAGCAGAGCCGACGAACTTGGTCATTATTCAGGTATACATGCCACCGAGCAACCACAAGGAGGAAGAAGTCGATAGGATGTATGATGAGTTAGAGGATATCATCGCGAGTGTTCCTGCAGGGAAACATTTGATAGTGATGGGGGGTGGAATGCGACGGTAGGCGAAGGAAGAGATGGTGGTGAGGTGGGGGACTATGGGTTAGGCACGAGGAATGAACGCGGGGAGAAAGCAATTGAATTCTGCAGGAGACAGGGGTTAGTCATCACTAACACATGGTTTAGACACCACAAAAGGCGTAGGTATACATGGAAAATGCCAGGTGACTCAGAAAGGTATCAGTTAGATTATATTATGGTTAGGCACAGGTTTAGGAACAGTGTGATAAATTCGCACAGTTTCCCAGGAGCGGATGCGGACTCTGACCACAATTTAGTTGTTATGAAATGTAATGTTCGTTTCAAGAAGATAAGGCAAGGGCGGCGGGTTAAAAAATGGAATTTAGAAGCAGTAAATGAATTAACGAGGAAGGAGTATCAGGAGGCTGTAGAGAAAATGATGGATGACGGTAAAGAACTGAGTATTATCGAAGAAAAATGGGAATGTATCAAGAAAGGGATATTGGAAGCCGCTAAAGACACTATAGGAACCGTTAACGGGAAAAGGATAAGGAAACCATGGGTAACGGATGAGATGATTGCGAAGATGGATGAGAGAAGAAGATGGAAAAATGTAAACACAGAGTTAGGCAAAATGAAGTACAAAGAGTTAAACAATAAATTGAGAAGGGCCACAAATAAAGCAAAAGAAGAATGGTGGAAAACGCAATGCGAAGATATGGAAAGTTTACAGAAGAAGGGTGAAATTGGTGCTCTATACAGCAAGGTTAAGTTATTATCGGGAAGTAAGAAGGCAAGAGCTGTGCTAACAGTTAAAGATAAATGGGGTAAGATAATAGTTGAACCAGGAAAAATCCAAGAGAGATGGAAGGAATATATAGAAACACTGTATGGTAAAGAACTTAGGCCGACAAGGTTAGACATAGAAAAGGAACATGACGTAGAAGAAGATAGCTTAGGTCCAGGCATACTCGACGATGAAATAGAAAGGGCATTAAAGGAGATGAAAGCAAATAAGGCTGTGGGGGTGGACAATATTCCTGTAGAAATGTTGAAATGGTTAGGGAAAGGTGGGAAGAAGGCCATATATGGACTGATTCGTAGTATCTATGAGGAAGGAATCTGGCCGGAAGATTTTGTGAGATCGGTGTTAGTTCCTATTCCAAAAAAGGCAAAGGCTTCGTCATGTGAGGATTACAGAACAATAAGTTTGATATCCCACGCAGCTAAAGTTATTCTCAGGATCATCAACAAAAGGATAGAGATTAAGGCAAATGATTACTTAGGGGATGATCAGTTTGGGTTCAGAAAAGGAAGAGGTACGCGTGATGCCATTGCAGTAATGAGATCACTAGTCGAGAGGAATATAGAATACAATCAGGACGTTTTTGCCTGTTTTGTAGATTTCGAAAAAGCGTTTGATAGAGTGAATTGGGAAAAATTAATGCGTGTATTGCAGAAAATAGGAATGGATTGGAGGGACAGGAGACTGATCCGCAACCTGTACATGTCTCAGACTGCTCAGGTGCGAGTGGGGAACGGAGAGTCTGGATGGGCAGTGTTAGGAAGAGGTGTAAGGCAGGGTTGCCCATTGTCACCGGTACTGTTCAACGTATATGTAGAGGAAATGATTAAAGAGGCATGGGAAGAACTGGAGGTAGGAATGAAAGTCGGAGGGGAACTCGTAAAATCGGTTAGGTTTGCTGATGACCAAGCATTAGTTGCTCAGTCAGCCAAGGGGTTGCAAGCATTGTTGAGTGAATTGGAGGTTCAGTGCGATAAATATGGGATGAGAATCAATATTAGTAAAACAAAGGTTATGCGATTTTCCAGAAAGAAAAAGGCTAAGCTAAATATTAAAATAGGCGGGGAAAGAATAGAGCAGGTAGAGCAGTTTACATATCTCGGAAGTGTTTTGGACCAATACGGTCAAAGTGGTAGGGACGTAAGGAGAAGAATTGCGCTAGGCAAGGAGGCTTTCACAAGGAGGAGGGAGTTGATGACGGGGACGTTGAGTAGGGATGTTAAGAAAAGACTCGTAAAAACTCTGATATGGAGCGTAGCTATGTACGGCGCGGAAACGTGGTCGCTGAAGCAGGAGGATAGACGTAGATTGGAGGCTTTTGAAATGTGGGTGTGGAGAAGAATGGAGAAGGTGAAATGGACCGAAAGGAAAACAAATGAGGAAGTACTGGAAATGGTGGGTGAGGAGAGGGGTTTGTTGAGAGAAATTCTATGGAGGCAGGAAAAATGGATGAAAGGCGTATTGAGCGGTAGTGGAATATTGAAGAGGGTAATAGAGGGGAGAATGTTGGGCAAGCGAGGTAAGGGTAGGAACAGGATAGGGATGTTGGACGGGATGAAGGGAGGAAAGAAGTACACCGAGATGAAGAGGGACCTGACATAGATTAGTTTGCTAGGTGGGGAGTCACAAAATGTTTATTTGATAGTTGTGTCCATCCAAAAACCTACCTTAACCGGTAGATTACCTAATAAAAATATATATATATATATATATGATTTCTCCGAAGCAACACGAAAGTGTTGAATAAAAAACTTAGACAGTAACACACAGCACGAGAACACATAAAAAGAACACTCACAATAATATCTTGATAATTTCGACGGATTCGAACTCCGTCTTCTTCGGAAGATAAGTTATGACTGAGGAAAAGGGTATCTTATAAATTATATAAATAAATATATATAAATTATTTATATATATATATTCTTTATAATATAAATATATATAGATTTCTATAAATATATATAAGATAGATTGTATATATATATATATATATATATATATATATGTTTTATATAGATACAATTTTGTACTAAATTTAAGGGAAATTTCGAAAAAAAGGGGAACTGAGTATTAGTTTATGACCAGTTGAAAAATGAAATAACAGCAAATGAATTCAGAACAAATATAACACAGGCCTACAAAAAAAAATTTTTTTGGTACCGGGAATCTTTGTGCTGATTTTAACTATATTTGTAGAGTTGAATCCAAATATGAAATCCGTTTTTATTTAACAGCTCTACTATTTTAGATATGGCACATCTTACGATTAGTTGTTTCAATATTTGATATATTCCGGAAAATAATTTTCAAAGTTAAATAAATCTATAAGTATACATGGGAATATATGGTAAAAGAAAATAGGAAAAATATTACAGACTTTGTGAAACGTGCATATTTGGGATATTTTGGTGTTAAGCTTGGTGACCAAGATAAAACATGGGCACCGCATTTTGTGTGTAAAACATGTACTGAACATCTGCGGTAATGGACGACAGGAAAAAAGGGAGTCTAAAATTTGGTGTGCCAATGGTGTGGAGAGAACCTGTGAACCATATTGACGACTGTTATTTTTACGTAGTAAATGTTTCGGGAATTAATCGAAAAAATCGCCACAAGTGGACATACCCAGATTTGCTTCAGCTAGACGCCCGGTACCCCATTCAGAAGGAATACCGATCCCAATATTTCAGACGTTACCAGATATATCTAAGGAAGAATTTGAGTTATTTGAAAACATTTCTCATTCTATTAAGGACAGTGGCAGTGACTACGAGGGGGTATCAACAGTTCCTCAACTATTTAATCAAGATGAACTAAGCGATATTGCTAGAGAACTGAACTTATCGAAGGAAGCATCCGAACTACTAGCATCAAGACTGCATGAAAAGAATTTACTGCAACCCGGTACAAAAATAAGTTTTTATCGCACAAGGGAAAAGGATATGCTACCCTTCTTTACTCAAGAAGACAATCTTACATTTTGTTTAGACGTTAAGGGTCTTTTGGAAAAAATGGGACTACTATCACAATATGATGCTAGTGATTGGCGTTTGTTTATTGATAGCTCCAAGCGTAGATTAAAATGTGTACTTCTTCACAATGGTAACAGGTTTGGCGCAATACCAATCGTTCATTCAACTAAAATGAAAGAAGAATACGATACAATAGCATTGGTCTTACAGAAGATAAAATACCAGGAACATCGCTGGGTGATTTGGGTACATTTAAAAATGGTGAACTTTCTTCTTGGGCAGCAAAGTGGCTACACAAAATATCCTTGTTTCTTGTGCCTCTGGGATAGCAGGGACAGACAAAACCACTGGATTAAGAAGGAGTGGCCTAAGAGAGAAAATTTGGTTGTTGGGAAAGAAAACATCATTGCTGAATCTTTAGTTGAAAGAGAGAAAATCATCTTACCGGTTCTACATATTAAACTAGGCCTAATGAAGCAATTTGTAAAGGCTCTTGACAAGGATGGACCATGCTTCGGCTACTTAGGACTAAAGATGCCCCATATAAGTATTGAAAAACTTAAAGCTGGTATTTTTGAGGGGCCACAAATCAGACAACTTACAAAGGATCCTGCTTTTGTCGAGTTAATGAATGAGATTGAAAAAAATAGTTGGATGTCATTTGTTGAGGTCATAAAAAATTTTCTAGGAAATCACAAAAGTGAGAATTATATTGAGCTGATACACATTATGCTCAGTAACTTCAAATCAGTTGGATGTAATATGAGCACAAAAGTTCACTACCTACACAGCCACTTAGACAATTTTCTTGGAAATTTAGGAGACACAAGTGAAGAACAAGGTGAAAGATTTCACCAGGATATAAAAACAAGGGAAGCTCGCTACCAAGGAAGATGGGATAACCATATGATGGCAGATTACTGCTGGTGCTTAAAACGAGACTGTTTGAACAAAGTTCACTCAAGAAAATCGCGCAAAAGAAGCTTCCGATGTGTTGAGTGATGTTTTTATGTATTTTTTCTTTTCAATTTGTTTTATTACAGTAAACAATTTTAGTATTTGTGTTCAATTGTATTGTAAAATTCTGTTGTGTTTGTGGGTGATTTAACAGCCCTAGAAATAAATCAAGTCTTTATATTTAGTGGGTTTTATTATTAATATAATATTCCCATATAATCATGTAGAAGATTTTTTTAAGTAAGTAACAACATATCTATATCTTGAAAACCATAGCTGATAGGAAAAAACTAGTGTCATAATTGGATTCAGCACCCCAATTGTTCTTTAAATCAGCATTAAAAGCTCCGGCACCAAAACCACTGTTGGCCAGTGTAATTCATACAAAAAGAGCTCAAATTATCGTAGATATATGGAAAAAAGATGTACCTCTGGTTCACCCACTGCATAATAATGTGCGCATATTCCCCAGTTCAATTGTTTTCGTCCTGACATTGAATCTGAAATCATTGTTGTCCCGCTGGTTTGAAATTGATTCACCTCCAAGATTTTTTCCTGGTAATTACATGTTAGATGCACTGTGCAGAAAAAACAAAAACGTCACGCGAGAAAACATCTGAGGAGTGAATTCTGGAAAAAGCTCATGTTTTTGCCATGATAGCGAAATCACGTCAAAATATTCCAAAGAGCAATTTGGATTTAGCAATGAAACGAATCATTGAATCAGAAAGTGTGGAGAAACATTTAATTATAAATTACAAAAAAACATGATGGTCCTCCTGCGTTAGCATAATGCATCATCGTAAAAACTACATCAGTGTAATAAAACAGCACAAAATCCATGAGAAGAATCATTAAATAACCCCTGATGATTTGCCGAGTTTGACTTTGGCTAAAATAATACATCAATTCATGAAAAGTAACAGTTGGTTAAAATATACAAAGAACTTCTACGGTCGCGAATCAATGTAAACAAAAAAATGCCGAGACGGTTGCTTAGAGGCCCACGTATCTCTTCCAGTTTACTGAAGTGTCTGCTGAAGCCGAGGGCATCCTCAATACTGTATTTTGTGAGACCCTGAATGCTGTGAAAAAGTTCCCATTTTACAATATGCCCAAAATTCAATTTTTCTCCGGAAAAATACTTCTAAAGTTGTATAGTTCTGTAAATCACCTAAAAAAAGTATTATATGTATATTGTTCTTAGTTACCCCGCTCTTTATTGGTTGTTAACTCATTCCCCGAGATCAACACAAGGTTTTTAAAAGTGAAGCGCGTTTGAACGAATTTATTCCCACTTGTAAATTTGTGAAACCATTACAAAAGTTATAAATAGTTGAAAAGCTAGTTAGTGACACAATGGACTCAGATTTTGAGTGAAACTCCAAAGACAAAATCGTGGAGTTGCTTAAAACTTCCATATAACTCCAAATTATTTATGTATATGTTAGGGAAAATATTATTTGAAATTCACATCTACTTATATAGCTGGAATAATCAACAGAAACTAAATGAAAGTCTTCAAAGGACCCATAGGAAACGATTTGAGCAATATGGCGTTCCGGTTTTATCAAAGTAATTCATAAAAACTGTATTGAAATCACGTCAGGTGAAAATGTCGAGAAGAAGAAAAGCATCAACTAGGAAGAAATGTGTTAGTGGTGGGCTCTTTTCATCTCTATTGAAGAACTGATGCGAAAAGTTGCATCCATGACAAAGATTTATTTAGACCCCGAATCCTAAAAAAAGTAAAAACCCTAAAAAACATTAGAAAATTGGTATGTTTGTCCTTAGAGAAACTACAAATTTTAATAAATTTGTAGTTTCTTTAAGGACAAAGGATACTAGCAGTTGACCTTTGACCATACTTGAGTCCAAGGATCAATAAAACGTGTTTTGCTGCGTAAAGGAAATTACTTGTACGCTAAATTATGATAATGATGGTAATAATAATAAAAAGAATATTTATGGTAATGCGAGGATACGTATCTAAACTTCATTGGGAGACCTACCGGCAGAGAAGTTTCCGTAGTAGATTAAGGGATTCACGTTAATAAAGAAAAACTAATGTAAATCTAACAGAGTTGTGCCTCATCATTCCGATCGATCGGCGTTCAGTTGTCAAGAAAAAGAAATGCTTCTGTTCAGAAAAGGCATCCCCTTAACACTAAATCTAGGGTTATTAAGAATCATGTACGAACCGAGGAGTTAGACGACAACTTGTGGTCGTAGTTTTAATCTCGTACTCCATGACCGCTGTCAGCGGTCGTTCGATATTTATCGACCCCATTAACTCAAGAGTGGCCATCTACCTTAATGACCAGGGTTAGGGACGCAGGCTAAATAAATAACTTGGGAGACTCTTCCCTTCGGATTAAACGGCAAAAAACAAAGTTTAGTTATGAACAGCCATCTTGCATTCAGAAATACCGTTAGCTGAATAACTGTAACTGAAATATTAGCATAATCAGGGTCAAAAATGGTCAAAGCCCTTCCTACTATAATCCCCCCCCCTTTCGCTCTTGTTCCGAACCGTAGAGATGAAACTGCCAAATAGTGTGCCAAGCCAATTAAAGGTTTAATCGGAATGAAAAGTGCGAAGGGTTGGCATTATTGCGAAATATGTTGTCATAGGAAGTTTGACAGATAGGAATTCTTATTCTTCTAGTAATTCATATCGGTCAAACTACTATTTATACCCGTGATATTGTGTTTACATGGCAGTACCGTACGCATCTGCATATGAAAAATCACGAAATGATATATGGATTGAATCAAATGGCAGACCTATTTGGTAATGTAATTTCACCTTGCCGAATCGATTTCAACTGCTGTTGGGTTGACTCGATATTTAATTACACAGGCACACAAAAAAATGAAAGTTCTGTGCCCGAGCTCCGACCATTGGTTCCCCATGTATTTTTGGCTCCCAAATCCGGTCGGTATGGCCCAAACGTTCTGTATTTGCCCGCTACGGGCAAAAAAATGACCAAAATTTGGCCATTCCCGAGGGTCGAACAAGAGTCCGTATGACAGCCGCAATTGAAGACAAAAATCGACCTTGCAGAAAAAATTTCAAGTTACGGAAATGGAAAAATATTCCCCCTAACACCATGTAAAATTTCAGGAGAACCCGTTGGGGGTTCTCGAGAGATTGAGGATCGTCGATTTTATCGAGGTATCACCCAAAATCGGTCACTTCTGGTCCTATTCTACTCCTATACTCCACTTCCACCTTGCACTGGCTTAATCCATAAAATATTTGTTGGCGCATCACCTCAAATACATGTAACTCACGATCAAAAAGTTGCTTGAGATCAAAAATCTCGCTTACCTGTAACTCTTCTGCGCAAATTTTTGATCGTGAGTTACATGTATTTGAGGTGATGCGTCATCTATTGGCTGAACTCCCAATGACACTTAATACGTGCACTAAATATACTCTATACACTTCTTATACTTTAATATCCTCTTACATAAATCTGTAAACGTGAAACGGGGGTTTTGTCAGTTTGTTTGTTTACATGAGTAAACTGGAGGCCGATTGACACCAATTTTTTTATGGATTAAGCCAGCGCAAAGTGGAAGATTGAGATATATGAGTAAAATAGGACCAGAATTGACCGATTTGGAGCGATCCCTCGGAAAATCGACGATCCTCGATATCTCGAGAACCGCCCACCGTGTCTGCCCTCTACCGCATTACTACATTTGTGTATTTATCGTGCATCAGATAACATTAAATTACATGTAAGAGGTAAATTATGAATACACAGTTACACACGAAAGAACATTAGTCCAGCACTAGAACACAATTACCTAGATTTGTACTGACATAAACCGCTAATGCTTAGTGATACCGCTCGGTACCCGAAAGATCAATGGTGCTTTATACAGGTGCCATATTCCAGTTCATATTAAATTATTTTTAAAAGTTTATTTTCACGTATGCGATTCCCTTATTCAGAACCCTATTTCCTAATATCTTTTTTCTAATTGAAACATATTCCTACATTATCATGTACTTTATGCGCGAAAATAATACTTCATACGTATACTTTCCTGTAATACCACGCACTTTTATTTCTGAGAAATATTTCAAGAGGCTAAAATTACATTTCTCTCAGGCATGTCTTCTGGTTTTCTTTTGTGAATATTTTACTATTCATTCTTTTAATATTTGACTTGCCACAATTTTATTGCAAAATTTGTTTTTGTTACCCTGCTAATATCCCTACAGATGCTACCACGTGTTGTATTGGTCTGGTGCCATACGATACCGCTAAGCATTTCCCATGCTAACTATTGGTCTTAACTATACATGCATATGTGTAGTTTTCAGCCCCATATGTTTAGAAAAATATTTGTTAATGGTTTTTCGGAACGAAGTAACTACACATTGAAAGAAAAAATACAACAATGGCCTTTCACGAGGCAACGAGATAAACAGACCCCTGAGCCCATGGTGAAAGACAGCAGTATCACCATTTGGCACTGGAGTGGGTCGACCCGGCATCAGCTGCCACAGCGAGAGTGAAGTGCATGGTATCGGTCGCAGTACTGGTTTCCCATTGCGGGAAACTACCGATTAGTCTCCCTAGAAGATTCAGCCTCGCAAATGTGACATGATGGCTTTCCTCCTCCGGTAAAATATTCCGGAGATAAAATAGTCCCCCGAACAGATCTCCGGGTGGAGACTACTGGGAGGGGAACATCAGTCAAGGATAAATGCAGGATAGGGATATGGAACATTATGTCATTAGGAGTGTGCGGGAAATTATAAAATGCAACGATGGAGATGGATACTGGGGATAGACATCCTGGGTTTGTGCGAAATTAAGTAGGCGGGGGCGAACGACTTCTGGAGCGACGGCTACAGGGTGATCTACTCGGAAGACCCGTGTACCAGAGAATTGCAGGAGTAGCCATCATACTCTCGAAGAAATGGGCAAGGAAAATAATATCGTGCTGGCAATATAATGAAAGGATATTCATGATAAAGTTAGTGGCAGAACCTTCGGATACAGAGATAGTACAGGTGTATATGCCGACGTCCAGCCATGTATAAGTCATGCCATGTAATGAGTCAAGGTAAATAGAAAAGAAACCAACATCCTCCGATTTTCAGATTACATCGAAGTAGTGGCGGAACGCGAGAGGACCTGCAAGCAACTTTAAGAGCCATGGACCAAGTACTGGGGGAATATAATATGAACATCAACAAGAAAAAAACTAAAATCCTTGAGTGTGGAAGAGAGAAGCTGAATGTAGATATCACTATTCACTAGAGCAAGTGGAATCCTTCATCTACCTGGGCATAACATTAGATGGAAGAAGTTCGACCGACATCTAGCGAAGCTTAGTCCAAGCTAAGAACGCATTCATGAAGAAGAGGAAATTACTATGTTCAACGAACATAAGGCTGGAAACAAGGAAGCGATTCATCAAGACTTTCGTGTGGAGCATGACTATGTGGTGCCGAGACTTGGAACATTAGAAAAATGGACCAGCGAAGAATAGAAGCATTTGAAACATGGTGCTGGAGGAGAATGCTGAAGATTAAATGGACAGACAAAGTAAGGAACGAGGAAGTATATAGAAGAGCAGAAGAGGATAGAACCATATGTAGAACTCTACGGCAAAGAAGAAATAGATGGATTTGACACATTCTGGCACAATGGATTGATTAGGAATATAATAGAAGGAAAAATAGAAGGAAAGATTCTACGAGGAAGACCAAGACACACTACATAGAAAAAAATTTAGGACGTAAAGCAGAGAAGGTATTAGGGATTGAGGGAATTAACATTAAATAGAGTAAAATGAAGGGATGCAGTAAACCAATCCTAGGACTGAAATACTGATGATTATGATGTTATTTTCAATATCTTTTTAGCTGATATTTTGTATAAACTTATAAAAAAGATGTATTTTTCCATCAATTCCATTATAGCTAAAGAATTTTCACCGCTAAATCGCAAACATCTCCATCCACGTACAAGAAACTCGAACAGAGAAAACGGTCTATGCAATTCGATGTGATAAAATCACGAATGAAACGAGTACATTCCTTGTGGTCCATTGCACAAGTGTTTGTTGACCAACCTAGGTTTAATTGCATAGGATTATTTTCAAGATTTAAAAATTTATTTTGTAAATGAAACTTCTAAGTACTGAAACCTTGGCCGTCCGATGAATTCTTTTCAGAAGTTTACATCGCGTTTTATTGTTCACCCTATGATGGGAGAGTTGCAGAATGTGGTACCTAACAGAATTCAATTCGTGATTACATTTTATCTATTACTGACCAACATTAGGTTCCGAGTTCTGAATTGTGCCCTAACTCGAGAATAATTCTTTCATACGATGAGGTTATCCAACCAATTAGCGCATCAATCGGATCTGTATGCTTTGTAAAGAAACAATGCATATCCAAGAATAACACCTGAGAAAATTGAGAGTGTTTGGTTCAAATTTATTTCTTATTGGGTATAATACAATTTCTAGTAAACGGAAATATACGGAGGCAACCTAAGATGTCATAAATGAGCTTGTTTATTATTTGACGAGGGAATAGAGAAATTTCTATTAGAGAATACATTAATTCACTGCTTTGGAGCTAAGAGCACTGTTTTCAAGCCTCTGAAAAATGTTAAAAATACACCAACCTATCAAATTGGTAAGCAAAACATTTACTAATAAATTCAAAGGACTTACCTCTGTTTTTAGAGAGTTTGGAATAAAGTAAATTTAAAAAGCCTAAATTCAACATATCTGCCATTAAATGATGTATTATTAAGAAAACAATTAATTTGCAGAGTGTCGTATTAGGTTATGCATAATGGATTTTTCCATATAATAAGTCTTCGTCCCCAGCGACGAAGAAATGTGTTGGAAAAATGAGCATGAGTAGGATACGAACGGGATGCTCGAAATTCAATTTAGATGTTGCATTGATTTTTTTGACCATTTCCATCGGAAGAAATGAGAAATATATGTAAGAGTGAACTTTTATAGGTTTTTAATAGTTGAAATGCAAGAACTTGATTTCATTTTTCATATATGTACTGCATTTGATGTTTTTTAAATAAAAACATTTTTCCTTGACGTATTCAATTTTGTAATAAAAGTGGTGTATGCTAAATAAAATACACAAACGGTCAATGCCGGAGGTGATATTGATATCATTTAATATTTTTCCTAATTCCTAGTTTAGTACATGTAAGCGCTTAGAGGTACCATACGGTACCAAGCTCTATCAGAATGACTACTACGGGAAAAATAATGAAAGTTAGATGTAATTAGTCAGGAAATAATTACTTCACCATACCAGTTTACTTCAAAGTAGTTGTTTTGCTCGGCGAAAATGTTTTAACGGTCCCCAAGCAAACAAGCATAACATTTCTAGTAATCCAAGATAGATTTTAAGAAACTGTAACAGTAACTTTAACGGAGTCACCCGCTATGTGTGCATTATAATGCAACCATTTCAGAGACTAAAAATCATTCGCCTTAACCGGGTTTCGAACCCGGATCCCTCGATATCCGGCCGAGAGCTTTAACCAATTAAGCTACCGAGACGTCCTCCTACACTCTGAAATTTTGGGGGCTTTAAAGCACTCGGCCGGATATCGAGGAATCCGGGTTCGAATCCCGGTCAAGGCGAATGATTTTTACTCTCTGAAATGGTTGCATCCAAGGTAGATGTTTTCACGAAAAGAGGACGTAAACATAGAATAACACAAAGAATCGCGGAAGTGGTTTTGGCGACACTGATACTGATATAACTTGATACTGCGCGTCCTAGCGGAGATGCATTAAAAAATTTTTTTTTCGAATTACACTCTTTAAGATTTCACTATGTGGAAATGGGAATTTATGATTCTTTCAAACAATTTGAATTTATTCATATATTTTAAAGTGAAATTTCAAAAATAATTTGGAGTTAAATACAGAGTTTACTTCATGTTGATAAAACGTGCTGGAAACCAACTGTATCATAAATGAGGACTGATGAGTAAACTTCTACGACGGGGCGAGAAAAAAGTCGTGATACTTTTCGTGAAATAAAACTACTGACATTAAATTGTAGCTCGTATGAGATCATCATGATTATCCTTTATTGACAAGCTACACACACCCGCGGTACATTGAAAAAGTAACGTAAGTTAGTAACACACGAATGGTGGCGGTAAATTGCATCGAACAAATCAGATGCCCATATTGAAGGCAACAGAGTACGCTCTTCAGTTTATAAGAAGAACGATTTAAGCAAGAAAAAACTGTCCATCAGGAGTAAGAGGAGCCGATTTCACCGATTAGGAGCAAAAACAAACGAATATGAAAACCTAAACCGGTAAGATAATCAAGAGGCCCATGGGGCAACATTAACCTCCTTAGGTCAGACGTACATTATTTTTAGTCTTATTGCGGCTAATAGATGTAATCATTGGTCGAAATGTATTGAATTGCATAAGGTGTATTATTTAATATGTATATCTGCTTTTCAATTACTAAAAATAAATAGCTAATGTTTTTCATCCATCTACAATACACACGCCCAATAGTACACCCAAACTATACGCAATATCGCCACTTCTATCAAAAGTAGGACAAATCAAAACAGAATGTAGTACTTATCTCTCAAAAATCACTACTGTAACATATAATAATATCAGGACTTACTTCTTTCTTCACATTCCGAATTAGTTTTTCTTTGAAGACTTCATCTGAAATTAAAAGTGGGTCATTCGTATTAAAATTACTTGAAATGCCAAAAATTGCATTCAAACAGATAAATAACGCTATGAGTAAGTAATCACCTGCTGAAGTCACAGCCATGGTTACTAATGTGGATCTTTCCTTCAGTAAAGCGCTAAAATTATGCTGAGGAGAATTACTCCCTCACTACATTATAGAACCTATGAATAATACTTCCGCTTCTTCTCTTTTCGTGGTTGTATCTTAATTTGCGTACGTCCTACCTGTGGCACATATGAACTCCCACTTCGCGCAACCTTTCTGACCACACAAGTCGGCAGCCAGCACAACACCAAACCCTTGTCCAAGCTCCGTCAACCTCCAATGGCAGACGATTTGGCAGACGATGTGATAACAACGAACAGTCGCAGCGCGCAGCTTCGATTAAATAGAACATGCTGCCACCTTCAGGAACAATTTAGTGATGCGAAAATAAATACGGCGAAAGAGTTGTTAATATTAAGGGCTCAATGTTTTGTTTCGCATTAATCTGAAAGTTTTGCCTGATTGTATTCCTTTTAATGTTGTGGGCGTATAATTCGCATTTAGCGAGCAATTAACCTGACATTTTATGGGTTAATGCATTTTGTCCGATGGAATGGAGAACCGTCCTTTGCCATCGCTAATGTTTCACATTGGAAATAATTCATCCAGATTATATCTTACGCGTTTAGATTCCGACGGGACTATGAATCCTGGAGGTAATAATCAAGCCTCCGGAGTTTCCTTCCAGGTTAACGTTTATAATGCCATTCGAGAACGAATGAGACATTATTTATCTCAAGATGCTTGGGAGGTACGTTGTAAATATATTGTTTCACAGGTTTAATATTGGATATTCCTTTATAATTATTATTTCTAATTGCATTTGTAGGAGATTATGAGAGATCCATCACGTTCTGCGAGCGTTGCCGAAGAATATTTTAGTCGCAATCCTGTTATCACAAATATACGCCCAGCAAGACCACATGCAGAATCGAACATCGCCGTGATAAACCCAATGCCTCGACTCGAAGTAATAATAGGCACTGGACAAAGAAGTGATTCTAGTGGCGCTGGGTCAGAGAACTCCAATGTGAATAATTCTCGTCATGAAAATCATCAACCCAGTGAGACAATGAATGCTGCTGGTACTAATGCTAATAATGGTGCGAATAGTAATGAGTCAAATGAAAGGAGTGATAATGGGAGTAACTCAGCTCCTTCAAACGCTCAGCCATCGTCCCTCCACAGCCTTAGAACAATAACAGTGAGTGATATTTTGAGACAGAGTCCAGAAACTAGGGCATTTGTAGGAGTGATATTTAGGTACCTTCCATTTGTTTTAATACTCTTGGTCAAAGGACTATACGACCATAGAGTTGGTAAGTGTAATCTTGAATTATTACCCTTTAATAATGTTAACCAATAAATTACTCTTTCCTTTGCAAATTGATGAATACAAAAGAGAGGAATGGAATTCATTCATGAAGCACTCGGTCAGTAAATATGTGCATTTAAAACTATATTTCATGTTTCAGTTTTAGTTAGTGTTTCAACCTTCGATGTTAATGCAAACTGGGAATGTTTTTTAACACATCCACTTCATTCTGTTGGATAGCTTTTTTGCTGGTTATTTTTAGACTTGTTTTCGAGCTATCCATATGAATTCCCTAACGGAGTGAGCTGAAGTATAGCCTGGACGGTAATTTGAATATTATTTATTTTACAGGCATTCTGGTTTTATCTGGTATGCTGATGGCGTTCAGCTATGGTAATTTGGTGGTGAAACGTGAAGCAGGCAATCAATCCAGAAGGAGTGCGCCCAACCTGTATTTTGTTTTTTTTAACCTCCTTGTGTGCATATTTTCCATTTACTACATATTTCAGGATCAGCGGATGCATCTTGGGTATGACATATTTCTTTTTATCATTTCCTAAACCAATATTTATGAATACACTTAAATGGCATCACTAATTTTATCCTTGTTTATTGTGGAAGTTTAATTCAGGTTCTCTCCTTTATACCAGTAAAAAGTATTTATTTTTTACAAATAATATGAGTTGTCATTGATTTTTGTCAACATATTGTGGTTTTTTCTAAATTTTAAGTTGAAAAAATGAGGAAAAAATCAGCCAATTGTGCTGAAAAATGATTTCAAATGAAGGAGATTGGATTCCTGAGCCATGTTATGACTTTTTTACACTAATGCATGCTGCATTCATTGAAAGCCAAGTTTCTTGTCTTAATAAGGCAGCACCATTCATTCACTACCAATTCCGTCCATATTATTTTTTCTGACAGATAGGTTGATCTCCATGGTATTTCTCCATTATGCGAAGTCTCCCTAATATAAGTCTAAACCTGCTGAATGGATTTTGCCTCCTCTCCAACTAGCATGAAGTCTGGTGCTCAGTTTTTTCCCTGTGATTTAATTGTATTCTACTAGGTTGGCAGGGAAAATTTTCCATGTGATAGCCTATCGTGTTCAGAACCAATAGGTTTCAATGCCTATGAAATAAGTGGTTTGTGTAGAAAATGAATTGATGGGTAGTCCTGAACCACTGATGTCCATGTTTTATAATCATCAGTTATTTGGGAAAGTGGCATTGTATGATGCCATGAATACAACTATCTAGTGTACACCATTGGATTGGTAATGGTGGTATTCACAGAACAGACGAGCAATACAGTTATTGATGTTGTCAACCAGGCGTGTAGTATTGCTGCTGATGCTTTAAAGAAGAACAGTAACTCAATGGATATTGGGTTTTTTTTAAGGTAACATAAGAGTATGGTCACTATGACTGTGCCAACATATTAAGCTATAAAACTTTGAAGAGTAAAAAGAGAATTGTAGAATGCAAAATATTTAATCTTTTAGAGATTGGGAGTCTTTTAACCCTTGATTTTACCCGTAAGAAGACAGTGAAAGTATTATTGTATCCATTAGCATTTGAATGGACAAGCATGTGAAATAATGACTGTTTCATCTTTCAAAAATAGGTACATTAAATGTTGGCATAAATTTATGAAACTTCATGTGTTCATTTTTCTGTAGGCAACCATGGTAATCCGTCTAAGTCAATTGGTGTAATAGGTGTGGGTGGTGGTCACGTAGTACTAAGGCCTGTGACATGTGAAACTTATACATCCAGGGTAACAGGTGACGTCCTTTCCCCTCACTCCCTGTAGTTTTGCAAAATATACTGATATCCAGGTAACCATAGTGCTTTCTGGGAGTATCTGTGAATATCACTGGAACTCTTAGAGCCTTCAGTTCAGTAGCCAAATGGTCAGGCTCCCTAGGCTATTGCACTGCTGTGATGATAGTTGTTGCAGATAATTCTCGTGAATAGGAAGACAAGGTGGGCCATATTTTATATTAATTTTTATTTCAGTGTTGAAAAATGTCATTAATCTGCCTAATTGTGCATATGTATTCTGAAAGGTTCTTCATATCTTAGGGTGGGAACACTTTGAAGTCTTGTGTCATCTGTCAAACTGGAGTTAGTATTCTTGCCAAGATGTGTACATTAGACTTCTTGAGTAATTTAAATTGTGAAAATTGTATAGTTCTAAATTTTGAGCTGTATATTCTGGAATTTTTTTGGTTGAGTGTGATCTGGCAGTTGCAAAATGAGTTAATTTGTACCAGGAAATGATGGTGGCAATAATTTTTTTATAAGAATTTCTCTACTGGTATTATCAATGGTGCTTTGCAGTCAACGCACAGAAGACAAAGGTGATTGTCTTCCACTCAGGCCGTGGAGGGCTGCCCTAAGTGGACCTGTCTGTGATTGGAGTCGTTCTGCCTTAGGAATCCAAGGTTCTCTTCCTCGGAGTGCTGATGGGCCGGAAACTACTTTGGAACTCCCAAGTGCTTCGCGTTCATGCAAAGGCATGCACAGGACTCAGTCGGCTCCAATGCCGATTATTCGCCCTCCTGACCTAAGCACTTTGACATAAAGTGTTGACAGTACTATGCGTACATGTTTTCCGTCATCGCATATCGCATCGCAGCACTGGTATAGTCAGGAGTGCAGAACTCTGCTCTTCATTGCAACTTGGGATGCGGTCATTCCAACGAAGATGGGAAGCTGGAGCCCCTGGACATCCTGCCAAAGATCTCGGCTAAATCCTTCAAGGAAACCATGGAATAGGAGGCACTCTTCTTTCAGAAGATTGCCGACATCCAAGTCTGGTCGTGAGACCGTCAGGAGCGCCCCATAGTGAGCTTGGACCCAGCAGAAAGAAGCCCTACCAGCGAAGAAGAGGCCAAGGCTGCTCTGAGTGGGGAAGAAATAGATCGCTTTGGCAATGCAAAGGCAAAAGGCCTCCATCACGCAATGGGCCAGGGCAAAAAAACATTGCAGCATAAGTAAAGAAATGTAAAGGCTGTGGTTAAACATTAAACCTGTTACCCTCAATCTGTATCTAATTCAAGCCAAATTATGGTTACATTGTGTAAAGCAAACCACAGTTGTCAATCCTAAGGTCATTTTGATAGCTTGGGATGGATCCCACCCAATATCCAATGGCATATGAAAGTCTCATGTCAGGGTATAGGCATCCTTTCCTTGTGCCAGCCAAGACTACCCAGGAGGATTTGTTACCTGAAAAATCACAAAACATAGTTGAAGCTGAGGGTGTCCAGAGGCATTGCCTGGAATTAAGGCCAGGCCCTCTGGGCTAATTTTGTGCATATTTTATTTTTCTTTAACTAGCATGAAACATGCTAACTGGATTGCTTTTAAAATAACAACTGGTGAAGTATCCATTCAAGCATTGTATAAAGAATCTGGTGATAAGATTAGGAGTTTTGGCTTAATTTAATGTATAATGTCGTGTCTTAAAAGCACTTCATGCCAACTCTCCTCTTCCCTTAGAGTTATCGATTCATTTTGGGGAAATACTAATGATGTAAAATGCTAACATTTAACTAATATTTCATCCATTTGTTTTGTAACATCCACAAATTGATTTTTTCAGGTTATTTTTGATTCCACCTTATAGCCAGCCCTTAGCAGTGTCAGATTTATTTTGGTTAGTCTGTGTGACTGACTTTGTGTTGAAGATGATCACTGTCATAGTAAAAGGCTGCCTTGTTACCTTGCCTGCATCACTGATAGTATATCAAAAAAGAGTGAGTAATAATTTTCAATTCGAAAGGTGATGTATGCTGTGTTAGATTTTAAGTTTTTCTAGAAGACTTAATTTGGCAAGGAGAAGAAGAAGGATTTTACAGTGTTACATGCTGAACTCTTTTGTGGTGATTTTTCTATTGGTAAGATTTATTATTGCTGACATGTTGATAGATGTTTCATTTCATGTAGAAAATAAATTATTTTGGGGACCAGGATGGTGTGGCGGCTAACGTACTGGTTTCCCACCCAGAGGTTCAAATCCTGACAGCGGCAGATATAATTCAGGGGTATCCCGATCCCTACTTGAGGTGCTTTGTTGAGTGCACTTTGAGTGAGTATGACGTCCATTGGAAGCGACGTTAGGCTGTGGACCCCTAGTTGCCTTTTCTTAAGAGTAGACTAATGCCGACGCTGGGTTTCTCTCCACCCTTCATCCTTTCCCGTTCATCCCTATTGGTGCAAATGACCTCGGCCATCAGTCACCTCCCTTAAAACTACTGCTATAAATTATTTCTTTTTCCCCAAAATCTCACAAAAATGTTGTATTGAGGCTCTATGAAACGGACCGTGTAATGCCTGCTTTCAGTTAATTAGTGAATAACAAAGTGCTGGTAGAAGGTAAAAATGTTGGACAACAATTTAAGGCTTTTAATCAAATATTTGGATTTTTAGGCCTTGGTTTTGTCATAATTTTGACACTCAAATAATCAATTAATAATTACCAATCTCAGTGACTGTGAGTTGTGTGGTCATGTTCCACCAGTCTATACCAAGGGATTAACATCATTAATGATGATGAGATATCAGACTAACTTTAAAAAAACTTCCTCTAATTTAAATGGTTTTTCGCAGCTTTCATTACCGTTACTATGATTATTAATAGGTGATCTACCGGTTAAGGTAGGTTTTTAGATGGACACAACAATCAAATAAACATTTTGTAACTCCAAACAAAACCCAAACCAGCAACCTACTCTACATCAGGTCCCTCTTCATCTCTGTGTACTTCTTTCCTCCCTTCATCCCATCCAACATCCCTATCCTGTTCCTGCCCTTTCCTAATTTTCCCAACATTCTCCCCTCTATTACCTTCTTCAACATTCCACCACTGCTCAATACGCCTTTCATCCATTTTTCCTGCCTCCATAGGATTTCTCTCAACAAACCCCTCTCCTCCCCCACCATTTCTAGTACTTCCTCATTTGTTTTCCTTTCAGTCCATTTCACCTTCTCCATTCTTCTCCACACCCACATTTTAAAAGCCTCCAATCTACATCTATTCTCCTGCTTCAGTGACCACGTTTCTGAGCCGTACTCCATATCAGAGTTTTTACGAGTCTTGTCTTAACATCCCTACTCAACGTCCCCGTCATCAACTCCCTCCTCCTTGAGACAGCCTCCTTGCCTAGCGCAATTCTTCGCCTTACTTCCCTACCACTTTGACCGTATTGGTCCAAAACACTTCCGAGATATGTAAACTGCTCTACCTGTTCTATTTTTTTCCGACCTATTTTAATATTTAACTTAGCCTTTTTCTTTCTGGAAAATCGCATAACCTTGGTTTAATTAATATTGATTCTCATCCTATATTTATCGCACTGAGCCTCCAATTCACTCAGCAATGCTTGCAACCCCTTGGCTGACTGAGCAACTAATGCTTGGTCATCAGCAAACCTAACCGATTTTACGAATTCCCCTCCGACTTTCATTCCTACCTCCAGTCCTTCCCATGCCTCTTTAATCATTTCCTCTACATATACGTTGAACAATACCGGTGACAATGGGCAACCCAGGCTTACACCTCTTCCTAACACTGCCCATCCGGACTCTCCGTTCCCCACTCGCACCTGAGCAGTCTGAGACATGTACAGGTTGCGGATCAGTCTCCTGTCCCTCCAATCCATTCCTATTTTCTTCAATACACACATTAATTTTTCCCAATTCACTCTATCAAATGCTTTTTCGAAATCTACAAAACAGGCAAAAACGTCCTGATTGGATTCTATATTCCTCTCGACTAGTGATCTCATTACTGCAATGGCATCACGCGTACCTCTTCCTTTCCTGAACCCAAACCGATCATCCCCTAAGTAATCATTTGCCTTACTCTCTATCCTTTTGTTGATGATCCTGAGAATAACTTTTGCTGCGTGGGATATCAAACTCATTGTTCTGTAATCCTCACATGACGAAGCCTTTGCCTTTTTTGGAATAGGAACTAACACCGATCTCACAAAATCTTCCGGCCAGATTCCTTCCTCATAGATACTACGAATCAGTCCATATATGGCCTTCTTCCCACCTTTCCCTAACCATTTCAACATTTCTACAGGAATATTGTCTACCCCCACAGCCTTATTTGCTTTCATCTCCTTTAATGCCCTTTCTATTTTATCGTCGAGTATGCCTGGACCTAAGCTATCTTCTTCTACGTCATGTTCCTTTTCTATGTCTAACCTTGTCGGCCTAAGTTCTTTACCATACAGTGTTTCTATATACTCCTTCCATCTCTCTTGGATTTTTCCTGGTTCAACTATTATCTTACCCCATTCATCTTTAACTGTTAGCACAGATCTTGCCTTCTTACTTCCCGATAATAACTTAACCTTGCTGTATAGAGCACCAATTTCACCCTTCTGTAAACTTTCCATATCCTCGCATTGCGTTTTCCACCATTCTTCTTTTGCTTTATTTGTGGCCCTTCTCAATTTATTGTTTAACTCTTTGTACTTCATTTTGCCTAACTCTGTGTTTACATTTTTCCATCTTCTTCTCTCATCCATCTTTGCAATCATCTCATCCGTTACCTATGGTTTCCTTATCCTTTTCCCGTTAACGGTTCCTATCGTGTCTTTAGCGGCTTCCAATATCCCTTTCTTGATACATTCCCATTTTTCTTCGATAGTACTCAGTTCTTTACCGTCATCCATCATTTTCTCTACAACCTCCTGATACTCCTTCCTTGTTAATCCATTTAATCAGACATGCCAACTCTCCCGATTTAAGCGGGAGACTCCCGATTTCTTCTGTTAATCAGATATATTCAAACTGATGAACTGTTCAAATTGTGTACTTAGCTTAACATGTTAATAAAGTGTGACATTCATTAAAAATTGGCAAAGTGTCATAAAGGGATTAAGGTGCCATGCAAATATTGTGGTAATTAAAAGTGATTACTTCGTGATACACTTCTAAAAATCTCCCGATTTTTCATTTTTGAAAGTTGGCAATCTCCCGATTTTTCATTTTTGAAAGTTGGCATGTCTGATTTAATGCTTCTACATTCCATCTCCTAACCCGCCGCCCTTGCCTTATCTTCTTTAAACGGACGTTACATTTCATAACAACTAAATTGTGGTCAGAGTCCGCATCCGCTCCTGGGAAACGGTGAGAATTTATCACACTGTTCCTAAACCTGTACCTAACCATAATATAATCTAACTGATACCTTTCTGAGTCACCTGGCATTTTCCATGTATACCTACGCCTTTTGTGGTGTATAAACCATGTTTTGGTGATGACTAACCCCTGTCTCCTGCAGAATTCAATTGCTTTCTCCCCGCGTTCATTCCTCGTGACTAACCCATAGTCCCCCACCTCACCACCATCTCTTCCTTCGCCTACCGTCGCATTCCAATCCCCCATCTCTATCAAATGTTTCCCTGCCGGAACACTCGCGATGATATCCTTTAACTCATCATACATCCTATCGACTTCTTACTCCTTGTGGTTGCTCGGTGGCATGTATACCGGAACAATGACCAAGTTCGTTGGCTCTGCTTTAATCTCTACGAGTAATATTCTATCTGTTGCTTACTTTATTTTGACTACGCTTCTTCCTACCCCATTATTTAATATTACGGCAACCGCTCGTTGGCTCTCGTGCTCGCCGCTGTATATTATTCTATAATTATCACTCCAGTAATCCCCACTATCCTTCCATCTCACCTCGCAGAGACCTAAAACATCTATATTACCTCTTTCCATCTCTCGCTTAATATACTCTAATTCGCCTGTCCTCAACATTGGCCTGACATTTCATAGCAAGAAATCAAGAGCTCTACGGCCTCTAGGTTAAATAATAATAAGGGGGAAAAACTCCACTGGCCGTAAAAAACAGTCGCACCTCTCATCAGACCAAATTGTTGTGTTGGTATTCGCGGGAACCAACCACAACCTCTCGACCAAGAATACCCTCTGTGGTGGTTTACGGGAAATTAATCCACGCCAGGGACCACACACAGCCACACACACGCTATCCTGTCTGGAATCCTTCACGAAGCTGTGAGACTTCGTTAAAGATTCCAGGTGGAAATGTAATCCTTCACGAGGCTGTAAGGAAGACCCCGTTAAGGATACCAGGATGTATTACAAGCACACACTCTGTGACTATCCACAAAGGACAGACCAATCACACACACTAGCACTCAAGAAGCACACACACACGCCCTCAAAGGGCCCAACTTCTGGGAGAATCTGAAACGATAGAGCGCAGACGAGGATAGCGTCGAACACGCGTGTTTCAGCCACAAAGTGGCCCTCTTCAGCGAACTGAAGGGAAAAAACACCTCCAACACAAGGTTGAAAGTAAACTACCGAAGACAGACGTCAAATATATATAGTGACTGTGGAAAGGATGTATCCCCTATCTCCTACATCCTTTCCACAGTCACTATATATATTTGACGTCTGTCTTCGGTAGTTTACGTTCAACCTTGTGTTGGAGGTGTTTTTTCCCTTCAGTTCGCTGAAGAGGGCCACTTTGTCCTGTGAATTGATTAATATGTTTTTCCCTTCTGTTTATAAAACCATTTTCATTTTTTCATTCAGATATAATATTGCAGTGATATTATGGATGCCATGTGCTAAAAAAATTAATCACCTGAAATGGACTTCCTTGTGGTTGCAGGGGAAGGCTGTGGGGGTGGACAATAAGGCTGTGGGGGTGGACAATATTCTTGTAGAAATGTTGAAATGGTTAGGGAAAGGTGGGAAGAAGGCCATATATGGACTGATATCTATGAGGAAGGAATCTGGCTGGAAGATTTTGTGAGATCGGTGTTAGTTCCTATTCCAAAAAAGGCAAAGGCTTCGTCATGTGAGGATTACAGAACAATAAGTTTGATATCCCACGCAGCTAAAGTTATTCTCAGGATCATCAACAAAAGGATAGAGAGTAAGGCAAATGATTACTTAGGGGATGATCAGTTTGGGTTCAGGTAAGGAAGAGGTACGCGTGATGCCATTGCAGTAATGAGATCACTAGTCGAGAGGAATATAGAATACAATCAGGACGTTTTTGCCTATTTTGTTGATTTCGAAAAAAGCGTTTGATAGAGTGAACTGGGAAAAATTAATGCGTGTATTGCAGAAAATAGGAATGGATTGGAGGGAGAGGAGACTGATCCGCAACCTGTACATGTCTCAGACTGCTCAGGTGCGAGTGGGGAACGGAGAGTCCGGATGGGCAGTGTTAGGAAGAGGTGTAAGCCTGGGTTGCCCATTGTCACCGGTATTGTTCAACGTATATGTAGAGGAAATGATTAAAGAGGCATGGGAAGGACTGGAGGTAGGAATGAAAGTCGGAGGGGAATTCGTAAAATCGGTTAGGTTTGCTGATGACCAAGCATTAGTTGCTCAGTCAGCCAAGGGGTTGAAAGCATTGCTGAGTGAATTGGAGGCTCAGTGCGATAAATATAGGATGAGAATCAATATTAATAAAACAAAGGTTATGCGATTTTCCAGAAAGAAAAAGGCTAAGCTAAATATTAAAATAGGGGGGGAAAAATAGAGCAGGTAGAACAGTTTACATATCTCGGAAGTGTTTTGGACCAATACGGTCAAAGTGGTAGGGATGTAAGGAGAAGAATTGCGCTAGGCAAGGAGGCTTTCTCAAGGAGGAGGGAGTTGATGACGGGGACGTTGAGTAGGGATGTTAAGACAAGACTCGTAAAAACTCTGATATGGAGCGTAGCTATGTACGGCGCGGAAAAGTGGTCACTGAAGCAGGAGGATAGACGTAGATTGGAGGCTTTTGAAATGTGGGTGTGGAGAAGAATGGAGAAGGTGAAATGGACCAAAAGGAAAACAAATGAGAAAGTACTGGAGAAGGTGGGTGAGGAGAGGGGTTTGTTGAGAGAAATCCTATGGAGGCAGGAAAAATGGATGAAAGGCGTATTGATCGGTAATGTCGAAGAAGGTAATAGAGGGGAGAATGTTGGGCAAGCAAGGTAAGGGCAGGAACAGGATAGGGATGTTGGACGGGATGAAGGGAGGAAAGAAGTACACCGAGATGAAGAGGGACCTGATATAGATTAGTCTGCTAGGTGGGAAGTCATAAAATGTTTATTTGATAGTTGTGTCCATCCAAAAACCTACCTTAATCGGTAGATTACCTAATAATAATATCCTACATTTAATTCAATCAATGACCAGGGAGTATCTCCCTATGGTTTAAAAAGTTGATCAAGATGAATATCACATTGTAAACATCATTCACTTTGACTGGGATTCAATGCACTCTGTCAGATATTGAGGAATCTGGGGTTAAATCCCAAGTGATTTTTGCACGGTGAAATTTCTTCATTACATGGACATCATTGGTGATTCATGTTAAGTAATTGTTATAGCATATGCCAAAGTCCTGTGAATTGTTAATATGTTTTTTCCTTCTGTTTATAAAACCATTTTCATTTTTTCATTCAGATATAATATTGTAGTGATATTATGGATGCCATGTGCTGAAAAAATTAATCACCTGAAATGGACTTCCTTGTGGTTGCAGGGGAAGTGGTTTCACTTCATTGAAACAACCTCACAGTTCTATCGAAGCTTATGTCCAGTCCAGCCCTGGTTATATTTCCTCATTGAGGCCTATCAAGGTTCAGGAAAAGTTTTTGGCGTACTCCTCTGTGCAGCATATGCTGTCTCTAAAGTATCAGAGCTTCTGAGAAAAGTCAAAGCTTGGAAGGCAGCTCTTACCATGGTGATGCAGGACTTGGTAAGGTTAAGAACATCGTACTATCCCTCATGCTCTTATAATGTTATATTCTTATGTTATTGTATGCTGTGTGTGTGTGTGGATCCAGACCTCATCTATGTTTGAAATTAGGCTGAAATGGTATTCGTATTTTAATAATAAATGGACCTGTTTTGATCAATTTTAAAATTTATAATGGAGTAAATAAAAGAGTTTCTGGCGTAACTTGGTGAAAAAGCAAAGTGGTTTGATTTGTAAAAACGTCAATTTATAATGGAGGTATAATTTCAAAATTTGGCAATAGACATTTATTAATACTGAAAGCCGCTAGCATCACTTTAATGTCTTAATGTGCAGAGCCTTACTAGAATATTAACATAGATTTAAAGAAAATAAGCCTAAAAAGCTAATTTGTAAATCAAATCATATTTCACTAACTACAACATTAATGTCTAATTTTATTATTTGTTTGAAACCCTATATCTTTGTCTTTTATTTATAAATATCAAAAACACAGTTATTCAAATGGAAACCTGCCTGTACAATATGTTTGTTTAAATGCCTAAAAGATTCTTTCCCATTTAATATCCATTTTTAGTTGTATTTTGGCAAATAGGGTGGTTACTCGGTTGGAAAACATGAGTATGATTTGAGGTATCACATTTGGAGGTGTTGAAAAATCCAGTACTTTAATAGAGTGGTATGAGTGCTGGACATGAGGGGAAAGAGATGATTGAGGTTAACATGGGTGTGACCTGTACGAGGTGTGTTCAAAAATTAATGGGAATGTTTTCATTTCACGGGCTTGGAGGGCCCGATTGTCAAACTTTTTTTTTATTATATTGGTATGCATGCCCCTGAAGTATGATAAAACTTCCAGCTGTTTTCATTTTGGACTTTGTCTGTGACAGCCACTAAGGTTAGACTTGTTTTATGAGCTCGGCGGTTTTCATTTGTTAAAAGAAATGGATCAAAGAATTTGTATCAAATTTTGCGTAAAAAATGAAATTAAGTTTAACAAAGTGTGTGAATGTTAGCAAAGGCCTATGGTGAGTCTGCTATGAGTAAATCAAGAGTTTACCAGTGGTATAAGCGTTTCCAAGAAGGCCATGAAGACCTTGAAGATGATGAATGCCCTGGATGCCCCAGCACATCAACAATCGATGAAAACGTGGAAAAAGGGAACAAAATGGTTATGAACGATCGCCGAATCACAATTAGAGAGATCATTGATGATGTTAGCATATCGATTGGATCATGTCATGACATTTTTTCCAATTTTTTGGGTATGAAACGCGTGGCAGCAAAATTCATTCCAAAATGGCTTTTGTACCATGATAATGCACCAGCTAACACTTCATTGCTTGTTCGTGAATTTTTGGCCAAAAGCAATACTGTAACGATGCCCCAGCCTTGCCAGATATGGCTCCGTGTGACTTTTTCCTATTTCTAACAATTAATAGAACCTTGAAGGGCCATTGTTTTACAACCGTATATGACATTAAAAGCGCATCACTGAAAGAACTAAAGGCTATCTCAAACATCGACTTTGAGAAGTGTTTCGGGGATTGGAAGAAGCGCTGGCACAAGTGGATGATCTCAATGGGGACTACTTTGAAGGTGACAACATCAATGTATAAGAATAAATATTATTGTCCGAAAAATTAAAATTCCCGTTAATTTTTGAACACACCTCATATTTCTATTTTCAGGGAGTTTAGTTTTCACCAGTAAGATCAATACAAGATAATTCATGTTTCCTGCAAAACACACCAGATTGCCATATCATGCTCATTTCAAATTAACTTTTTAGACCTGCAGCTTTTGACTGAAAAATCAAGAAAATTACAGTATGTTTGTTAAGAAAATTAGGAAAGGGTCGGAATCTGGAATATTGAAAATGAGTTCCCACCATTTTTTTCATTCTGTAACTTCTCATTTTGGTTACAATCTAATATTAGTTCAGTCTATGGTCATAATTTTCAAGCAGGGAATTATAAAAAAATAAAGTTATTGAAAAATTTGTAAAGATAATTTTAAAATGTTGATACAATTCTCTTCATTTATTTCCATAAGAAATCCATTCTTTCCTTTGATTAAGTTTTCACCAATCTTATTCTTCAACCAAGGATTAAATATTACACGCCTGACTAACCTGGCAAGTGGGGTGTGTTGTGTTAGGTGTTGAGTAAAATCTGCTGGTTCAGCCCCTGGAAAACCTGATTATCAGCCTAAGGCCGTATAGACCACTGCATATGGAGAGTAAAAAAATAATAAAGTAGTAGTATCTTCGCAAATAATAATGTATATTTTAATGTGGTTGCTATATGGGCTTGACCATTGTAAAATGATATGGTTGCAGATGTATGAAGTATGGCCTTCTTGTTTCTGTTAAGTATAATTTAGGTCTTTAAATAAACAAGTTATTGTCTAGATATCACTTTAAAAATCTCCATTTGCAGCTCTATAGAGTGCACATTATCCATAAGTATGATGAAATATACTACCTTGATCATAAAGTTCCCGGAATAACCACCGTGTGGCGCTCCCATCGTTCCGATTTGCGTTCTGTTTTTTTTGTTAAATTGGTACATCTGTTGTTGATATTCCCTTTAAACCTTAGTGTCATAACTTGACATTTGCAAAAGTTACGTAGCCAAGAGTACATCTATCTCTGTGTGTGTTGGCGATTTTTTACAATTGCAGAAATGGATTTAAATTTGCAACAACGAACTTGTATTAAATTTTGCGTAAAAAACGGATTTAGTGGCGCACGGACGTTGGAAATGTTGGAAAAGTGTTTCGGCAACGATTCTCTGAAAAAACGGTCGTTTACCAATGGCACGAGCGGTTCAGAAGTGGTCTAGAGTCAATCGAAGATGATGAACGCAGTGGCAGACCATCGACATCAAAAGTCGGTGAAAAAATTGATAAAGTAAAAGAAATGTTGGTCAATAACCGCAAATTAACCATCAGAGAAATAGCGGAGGACTTGAACATTGCCTATGGATCCGCCCAAGACATTGTGGTTAATGATTTGGGTTTCCGTCGTGTAGCAGCAAAGTTGGTGCCAAAAGACCTCAATTTCATGCAAAAAAGAGACCGTGTTGACGTCGCAAAAGACATGATTTGCAAGGCTGAATCCGATCCCACATTCATCAAAAGGATCATTACTGGAGACGAGACGTGGGTTTATGAGTACGACACGCAATCCAGACATCAGGCAAGTGAATGGTGTTCAACAAATGAGCCGAGACCAAAAAAGCCACGTCGTTTTCAGTCAAAAAAGAAGGCAATGCTGACGGTTTTCATGGATTACAACGGTGTAGTGCATCATGACCCTCCCATGGACTACAACCTTGTCGTGGTGGAAGGGCTTGTGTGTTCCGATGACCCCTAGAGCTGTGCTGGCGGGAGTAATAATAATTACTCCTGGAAGGGTCACCCATGCCAGATAGGTCGAAGGTTAGGAGCCAGACGAAAGGTAGTCCACGCAGCGTCTGTTCCTCAGTGAGGCGGCTGCAATGGCGTCTGACCCCAGTGGGGCGGCCATTAAGTGATGGTGTCACGTTAAAAACACTATTGAGGAAGGCAACGGGAAACCACCTCAATTATGATTCCCAAGAATATAATGATGGGCACTATAGATAATATGAGTCCTGGTATTTACGGGACTCGGCCCAAGAGGCCGTGTGTCGTGCCCGGCAGCGGGAGAGGCAAGGCTTCCGCGGTCGTCATCCCACGAAACCCTTGCAGGGAAGAAATAACTGCAGCAGGACAGAAGACTCAGAAGAAGGCGAAAGTAGTTAGAATAGGAACCTGGAACGTCAGGACAATGTTGAGGAGAGGCAAATTAGAAAATATTAAGCGAGAGATGGAAAGAGGTAATATAGATGTTTTAGGTCTCTGCGAGGTGAGATGGAAGGATAGCGGGGATTACTGGAGTGACAATTATAGAGTGATATACAGCGGCGGGGACGAGAGCCAACGAGGGGTTGCTGTAATTTTAAATAAAGTGGTAGGAAGAAGCGTAGTCAACATAGAGCAAGCGACTGATAGAATTTTACTCGTAGAGATTAAAGCAGAGCCGACGAACTTGGTCATTGTTCAGGTATACATGCCACCGAGCAACCACAAGGAGGAAGAAGTCGATAGGATGTACAATGAGTTATAGGATATAATCGCGTGAGTTCCTGCAGGGAAACATTTGATAGTGATGGGGGATTGTAATACGACGGTAGGCGAAGGAAGAGATGGAGGTGAGGTGGGGGACTATGGGTTAGGCACGGGGAATGGACGCGGGGAGAAAGCAATTCTGTAGGAGACATGGGTTATTCATCCCTAACACATGGTTTAGACATCACAAAAGGCGTAGGTATACATGGAAAATGCCAGGTGACTCAGAAAGGTATCACTTAGATTATATTATGGTTAGGCACAGGTTTAGGAACAGTGTGATAAATTCGCACAGTTTCCCAGGAGCGGATGCGGACTCTGACCACAATTTAGTTGTTATGAAATGTAATGTTCGTTTCAAGAAGATAAGGCAAGGGCGGCGGGTTAAAAAATGGAATTTAGAAGCAGTAAATGAATTAACGAGGAAGGAGTATCAGGAGGTTGTAGAGAAAATGATGGATGACGGTAAAGAACTGAGTACTATCGAAGAAAAATGGGAATGTATCAAGAAAGGGATATTGGAAGCCGCTAAAGACACGATAGGAACCGTCAACGGGAAATGGATAAGGATACCATAGGTAACGGATGAGATGATTGCAAAGATGGATGAGAGAAGAAGATGGAAAAATGTAAACACAGAGTTAGGCAAAATGAAGTACAAAGAGTTAAACAATAAATTGAGAAGGGCCACAAATAAAGCAAAAGAAGAATGGTGGAAAATGCAATGTGAGGATATGGAAAGTTTACAGAAGAAGGGTGAAATTGGTGCTCTATACAGCGAGGTTAAGTTATTATCGGGAAGTAAGAAGGCAAGATCTGTGCTAACAGTTAAAGATAAATGGGGTAAGATAATAGTTGAACCAGGAAAAATCCAAGAGAGATGGAAGGAGTATATAGAAACACTGTATGGTAAAGAACTTAGGCCGACAAGGTTAGACATAGAAAAGGAACATGACGTAGAAGAAGATAGCTTAGGTCCAGGCATACTCGACGATAAAATAGAAAGGGCATTAAAGGAGATGAAAGCAAATAAGGCTGTGGGGGTAGACAATATTCCTGTAGAAATGTTGAAATGGTTAGGGAAAGGTGGGAAGAAGGCCATATATGGACTGATTCGTAGTATCTATGAGGAAGGAATCTGGCCGGAAGATTTTGTGAGATCGGTGTTAGTTCCTATTCCAAAAAAGGCAAAGGCTTCGTCATGTGAGGATTACAGAACAATGAGTTTGATATCCCACGCAGCAAAAGTTATTCTCAGGATCATCAACAAAAGGATAGAGAGTAAGGCAAATGATTACTTAGGGGATGATCGGTTTGGGTTCAGGAAAGGAAGAGGTACGCCTGATGCCATTGCAGTAATGAGATCACTAGTCGAGAGGAATATAGAATACAATCAGGACGTTTTTGCCTGTTTTGTAGATTCCGAATGGGCAGTGTTAGGAAGAGGTGTAAGGCAGGGTTGCCCATTGTCACCGGTACTGTTCAACGTATATGTAGAGGAAATGATTAAAGAGGCATGGGAAGAACTGGAGGTAGGAATGAAAGTCGGAGGGGAATTTGTAAAATCGGTTAGGTTTGCTGATGACCAAGCATTAGTTGCTCAGTCAGCCAAGGGGTTGCAAGCATTGTTGAGTGAATTGGAGGTTCAGTGCGATAAATATGGGATGAGAATCAATATTAATAAAACAAAGGTTATGCGATTTTCCAGAAAGAAAAAGGCTAAGCTAAATATTAAAATAGGCGGGGAAAAAATAGAGCAGGTAGAACAGTTTACATATCTCGGAAGTGTTTTGGACCAACACGGTCAAAGTGGTAGGGATGTAAGGAGAAGAATTGCGCTAGGCAAGGAGGCTTTCTCAAGGAGGAGGGAGTTGATGACGGGGACATTGAGTAGGGATGTTAAGACAAGACTCGTAAAAACTCTGATATGGAGCGTAGCTATGTACGGCGCGGAAATGTGGTCGCTGAAGCTGGAGGATAGACGTAGATTGGAGGTTTTTGAAATGTGGGTGTGGAGAAGAATGGAGAAGGTGAAATGGACCGAAAGGAAAACAAATGAGGAAGTACTAGAAATGGTGGGGGAGGAGAGGGGTTTGTTGAGAGAAATCCTATGGAGGCAGGAAAAATGGATGAAAGGCGTATTGAGCGGTAGTGGAATGTGGAAGAGGGTAATAGAGGGGAGAATGTTGGGCAAGCGAGGTAAGGGTAAGAACAGGATAGGGATGTTGGATGGGATGAAGGGAGGAAAGAAGTACACCGAGATGAAGAGGGACCTGATATAGATTAGTTTGCTAGGTGGGGAGTTACAAAATGTTTATTTGATAGTTGTGTCCATCCAAAAACCTACCTTAACCGGTAGATTACCTAATAATAATAAAAAAAGTGCATCATGAATTTTTGCCAGAAGGCCAGACAGTAAACAAAGAGTATTATTTGGGTGTTATGAGACGTTTGCGTGAAACAATTCGCCGAAAGAGACCAGAAATGTGGGCAGAAAACTCATGGATTTTGCACCATGATAACGCACCGTTGCACAGTGCTATCATTATTCGTAATTTTTTGACGAAAAATGCAACAAATACCATCCAACAGCCACGGAATTCACCTGATTTGGCTCCCTGTGACTTCTTTCTGTTCAATCGAGTTAAAAAACCATTACGGGGAACGCCTTTTAGCAGCCGAGAGGAAGTAATGGAAAAATCGCAGGAAGCACTGATGGACATACCGAAAACCGAATATAAAAAATGTTTCGAGGATTGGATCAAGCGCTGGCATAAGTGTGTTGCAGTCGATGGGGATTACTTTGAAGGGGACAATATAGATTTAGATGAATAAACTTGTATTTTTAATTTTCTGAATAAATTCCGGGAACTTTTTGAACAAGGTAGTAGATGAAGAGAGCAGTTTATGTATTTTTAGATTGATAGCTAATTTCTTCAAGGTATTGTGTGCTTTTTGGGTGAGAAACCTTTCATATTAGGTTTTTCTATTTAATTGAAACTAAAATTAATGATTTTCATGGAATTTGGCTTCCACCAAATTGCATATGGGAATTTTGAGATGTAATTCAAAAGTTGCAGTGTTAGTCAAGTAGAATATGTTCATAAATACCTTTATCACACTTAAAGTGAACAAATTTTATGCTAGTGTAATTGGCTTTGGTGCATAATTTATCAGTGACCATATTCCTACTTAGAAATTGTTTATATGCAAAATATTTTCATGCTTGAAGCATTATTGTACTGCTTTCTATTGTTTTAAGCTCAGCTTTGTGGAAGTTCGTGTTCAATATTTATTTTATTAAGAACACAATGCATACATCCACTGTTCTTCATTATCGTACAACTAGTTTCAACGCTTAGGCGTCATCATGATGATGACACCTAAGCGTAGAAACTAGTTGTACGATAATAAAGAACAGTGGATGTATACATTGTGTTCTTAATAAAATAAATATTATTGTGCTGCTTTTCAAGATAAGTATTTTTGGGGGCAACTCAACCCATAGTGTACACAATGTATAATGGGCCATACAAGAAGATACTTTTGTTTAAAAATGTTACATTGGATCTTTGAAAATCTGCAATGGTTATTATTATCTTTTATGATGGTTAGTGTGTGAAAAAGTTGTAAGTAATTTTAAATATCAGTACCAGAATTGATGTTTTTAAGGTTTAATCTCTGGAACCAGGAACTGACCCCAATACCTTACAATTTGATGTAGTTTCTGTCTCCAGAACAATAGGTGCTCCATTTTCAATAGCACTCGTGAATAAAAGTACAAATTGAAAATGGAATGATTTCACATATTAATTTTCACTTAAAACCCTTTTTTAGTTATTTGTGTGATTCAGCCACCAAAGCACCTTAAACACTTCTGTTAATAATATTAGGAGAGGTTTATGAAAATTAAAGAAGCATATGCATATCCTACTCATAGCCAATTCATATTTCTGTTGAATATTACACTTTAATTTGGGTCTTTCATGTAATATTTGTTTAATGAATGGCTCTTAACAGTTATAACATATGAAATTATGAAGTTCATTGGTAAATATTAAAGAGATGCAGTCTTGGTTAATGGGGTAACCTCGTACTTATAATATATTTGTTGATAAAGTCATCGGGTGTTCGGACGAGTGTATATGTATAGGTGGTAGTTTGAAGAGGAATTTAATTTTTGAGTGAAAAGAATATTACCACGTTTGCATTGTTGACAGTAATCTATTATACCTGTGAATTTAATTCATTTAAAAATATATAAATGTCTGATATTCTTGCTTAGCTTGCTGATTCCCTCGAGTTGAACTGCTCTCTTTATTAGGAAGTTGGTGTACGGCCATCAGCTGAGGAACTGCTGAAAGCAGGTGATAGGTGTCCAATCTGTCAAGATTCATTTACTTCTCCCATCTTGTTGTCACAAGGCTGTGGCCGCCACATTTTCTGTGAGGCTTGTATTTTGCATTGGCTGGACAGGGAACGGAACTGTCCCCTCTGTCGAGCGAAAGTACCTACAGCTAACAGCTCAAGGAGAAACCAACACACAAGAGACATTGAGTTGGGAACAGAAGAAGAAGACGATCAAGATGAGGCTATGCCAATGTGGAGGGATGGATCTACTACTCATGTAATTCAGTTTTATTAAAATTGCTCTCATTAAAAAATCTTTCTCCAAAAGTGCTTTTGGTCTGTTTAAACCCAGTTGTTATTCTGCCAATGATAATTCAAGTATCTTAAATGTCAAAAGGGAAATAATACCCAATTTGGCACAGCACACAACCCATAATCATTCCCAACCACTTTCAGCAAAGTGAAAATACTGGATAAGATATAAAAAATACAGTGAATGCTATTTCCCCTTCAGGAAATTGTATTGAGAGCTGTGAACAACGTTCTGCTCTCAGCTGTGCTTTTGGGATATGGTTTTTTTGCTTGAATAAAGTCACTCACAAGCCAAATAAATTGGCATATAAAATCTGTATAAAATATTCACAAATGGAAAATATACTGTTAATTTAGAAAGATGTAATTCTGGCATCAGGATAAATCATTATGATAAGTTTACACATTTTGCCACTCATGAAATAGTTATTTCATAGGAAAATTTATTTTTGTCTTTACATTTTGACTGTATGGAATAAAATGTAAAATGCACTTGTCCTTAAAAATATTTCATGCAGGGTATGATGTGTTAAGCATAATGTAAAAGTTTTGAAAGGAATTGAAATTGGTATGAACATAATATTGTCATGTAATTATAAATTGTCAAATATGCTGCATCAGTAAATGCAATTCAATGTTGTAATATCGTCATGAACATAAATTTTGAATGTTGTATGGAATTACTTGCTGTGAATTTAAAAGGGAATACATGGTGTGGTATACTATTTTCTCCAAGTAAAAGGAATCATACAAGAAAATATTAAAAAAATATAAGTTATTTTTATTTTCACTCTAAATGGGTACAAAAATCTTATAAATATGATTGGTATTGTTTGGTTAAACCCTTATTTCTCACACGATTGCTTGCAGCCTAATTTGCCACCATCAAAGTTACTGTTAACTGTGTAGTTGATATGTAACAACAGAGTAGGTTATTTGTGAATCAGTTTCATAAAAATGTGTCATTGTCCAAACACTGAGGAAATGTTCATTCAGCTGCTCCTGGAGTGAGATATTGCATTGAACAAGTGAGTTCTACAAGCCATGGATTGGTCTCTCACCCACAACTAAGTTCATAGGGGATGCACTTGTCAGCTGCTGTAGTGCCTATAACGATCTATGATCCACATGATGAATTAGTTTAGGTTATCTACTCTTGGGTGCTTATTATGGCAAGAATGTCATGGTACATGGAATGCCTAGGCATATGGAACCTGATGACTGAATTGTTTTCTTTCAGTTTTCCTACATTTTATGTGTAATGTATATTAGGTATGTTTTCAAATGAATGTTTTTTATTTTGCATTCGTATTAATGAGAGTAAAATAGTCACAATGCATGTTAAGGCATTACTGAAGAGTACCCATGGATTCAAAATTTACATTTTTAAAGGTCACTGATAATGTTCTTATTCTGTAAAAATATATTTGCTTTTGTGGGAAATTGTGGGTTGACATTCCACATGATGTAGGGAGATCTTAATACATGTTATGAAAATTCATAGGTGAATGATATAAATGGTATTTGTGTTGCCACTTAAATGTATAATTAATCCAAAACAACATCATTATTGTGCAACACATAAAAGGTTTTACTTGCAAAATAATGTTCACACTGGATTGTCTTAATTTTATATTTTTTTTTAATCAGAATCTGTTCAACTGGCATTTTGGTGGCAATTTAATAAGATCACTGCCACAATATTGGCCTTCGGTAATATTTGTTATTTTGTTACCGTTTCACCCTACACTATTCTTAAATGTTTGAAATAAAATAAAATCCTTCAGTTTATTTTTGTTGGGTTATTTATTGTGCCAAAGGCATACATATTTATAACTTGCTCAATGTCAATGAAATTTCCATGATTTGTAAAGGGTATTGATCTTCAGAGTGATGAGTACTTATATTTGATTAGGATATTTCTATGTTTATATAACTCTTGAGAATTTTGTGGTCAGGCATTATGATACTGCAACCTAACTATTGAAAAATTAATGATTATTTTCCTCAATCTTAATAAATTTGGCAAAGATGTAAATATTTCTTTGGTTTTTCTCCATTTCCATGAATATATAGTATGTATCAATGTACATTTACATCCGAGTTCCACTTGTGGAATCAGGGTAAGTTCATGCATGAATTGTTCTAATTTCTGTGATAGCAAAATTTAATGAGATATTTTTGAACTGCCATAATCAAATATGCTTGACTACTAGATTCAAACTAATTTCTTGATATATTTTATTTATATGCATTTATTTTCAGACAAAAATAAACATTTCCAAGAATTATACTTTTGGCTTTAATTTTATTATAATAATTCTCTTAGTTTTCATTGTAAGTAGTAAAGGGAGTAAATGAGAGATATAGATTAAGGATAAAAGATCATTATCTTTTTTCTCATCTAATCATGCTAATGCATCCATATCAATTTTATATCACACGATACATGTTTATTATTCCCAAATCTGAACAGCTTCAATAAGTTGTCTTTTCTGCTAAAATATTTTCTGGGAACAAATTGTCTACTTCATATAATGTCAAACTATAACAAAACACAGTATCTAGCATTATTATATCTACAAGAGAGAAAAATAATTTTATCTCGTATGTAGATGGTTGCTTTTAAAATCTCCAACGGTTTCAAAATTGGTTTAGACCTCAACCAGCCAGCATGTTGGTCACAACTGTGGTGCATTTTAACAGATTTTAATGCTGAACTCTTAAATTTAGAAGGAGCTGCTCCATTGCCATAATTTTCTAAGAATATGCAAGCCAATCAATTTTAATAAATGCTCAAGCAAAAGAAAGGTGAGAGAAAAATGGCTAGGCAAAGGTTGACATCACAAGATTTTGGATTCATATTATGGCACCACCTTCAACAAAAAAATCATGATTTATGTAACCGTAGCACAAATATATATACATATATCCTTTTGACGAGGCTGTTTCATTGTTTGCGATCGCTACTACAGTTCGATGCAGGAATGATAAAGACATCAAATCATTGGAGAAATATAATCTTTGCACATTGCAGGGCATTATAGGTCGCACATTCCACATAGTAATTTGATGGGCATTTGTAGAATCTACCTAGCATACAACATGCTCAATGAAGAGGATAGGCATCATTACCACACAATGTGCCGCTAGCCACAGGTGCATGAGTTGGTAACGCTCAACCAGTCGGAGATAATAAACGGTGATTGCCACCAAGAACTTCTCTTTAGTAATGATGTTGGAAGTGTATTACTACCCCCATTGTACTATGATAGGTGAGATCATGTCAATAGAAATAGAGAGATTAAGTTTAGAACAGATTTAAGATGTCCTTTTTTCCACGAACGATAAGGAATCAGAATAATATTGTTTGACCGTGGTAGGAGTAAAAATATTTGGGCTAAAATTTGTCTGGTGTATGCGAGGTATGTTAAAAAAATAATGAGAATTTTAATTTTTCGGACAAAATATGAATTTATTCTTATACATTTATGTTGTCACCTTCAAAATAGTCCCCATTGGAGATTATGCACTTGTGCCAGTGCTTCTTCCAATCTCCGAAACACTTCTCAAACTCGGTCTTTGAGTTAGCCTTCAGTTCTTTCAGCGATGCGCTTTTAATGTCATCTACGGCTGTAAAACGACGGCCCTTCAAGGTTCTGTTAATTTTTGGAAATAGGAAAAAGTCACACGGAGCCATATCTGGCGAATATGGGGGCTGGGGCATCGTTGCAGTATTGTTTTTGGCCAAAAATTAACAAACAAGCAATGAAGTGTGAGTTGGTGCATTATCGTGGTGCAAAAGCTATGGATTGTTTTTCCACAGATCCGGGCGTTTTTTTCGGATTGCTTCACGCAAACGGCGTTGAACTTGAAGGTAGTACTTCTTATTGACCGTGTGACCTGGTGGCAGGAATTCATGATGCCCCATGCCATTAAAATCGAAGAACACAGTGAGCATAACCTTCACGTTTGACTGCACTTGTCAAGCCTTTTTCTGTCTTGGCGAGCCAGAATGCCTCCCCTGGGATGATTGAGCCTTAGTTTCAACGTCATATCCATTAACCCATGTTTCGTCACCTGTTATAATACGTTTCAGTAATTCTGCATCGTCGTTTACTTAATTTAGTGACTCCTGAGGAACTTCCATTCGCCGCTGTTTTTGTTCATAATTCAACAATTTTGGAACGAATTTTGCTGCCATGCGTTTCGTACCCAAAAAATTGGAAAAAATGTCATGACATGATCCAATTGATATGCCAACATTATAAGCGACCTCTCTAATTGTGATTCGGTGATCGTTCATTACCATTTCTTTCACTTTTTCCATGTTTTCATCAATTGTTGACGTGCTGGGGCGCCCAGAGCATTCGTCATCTTCAAGGTCTTCACGGCCTTCTTGGAAACGCTTATACCACTCGTAAACTCTTGATTTACTCAGAGCAGACTCATCCTAGGCCTTTGTTAACATTTCACACACTTTGTTACATTTATTTAATTTTTTATGCAAAATTTGGTACAAATTCTTTAATTCATTTCTTTTAACAAACGAGAATGGCCGAGCTCATAAAAGACGTCTAACCTTAGTGGCTGTCACAGACAAAGTCCACAATGAAAACAGCTGAAAGTTTTATTATACTTCAGGGGCATGTACACCAACATGATAATAAAAAAGTTTGACAAGCCCGTTCCCCTTGATCCCGGTCTAGGCGAATGATTTGTACACTGACAATTTAACATTGAAAGGCATATTAGCGAATAGCTCCATTAAAAGTTACTGTTGTGGCATCTCCCGCAGTTTCTTGGAAGCTTTAACTGTCACCTGCCTGACAAATATGATTTCATTAGCTTTAGTTCATGGCCCAGTATCTCACAGTGGTTAACCTTAGCAGGATGTTTAGGTGATTGAAATAGTAATCAACCTTTATTTTGTTATAATTGATGACAGCCATTATGCAGAGTGGAAGAAATTAATATGCATAAATTTTGTTTGTTTTTAAAATTGTTCCTGAAGAAGGTACATGCATGCAAAACCTTTTTTGTTAATAATATGCTTCTAAATTTTTGTCCAAGTCAGACTTTAATTCTTCAACTTTTGGAAAAAAAATGCTTTTCCTGTGGGGGATAATGAAAAAACAGCTCACACAATCATACACATTTGGTGAAGGGCAGAAATATCATTAGAAGGAATGGATGGCACAGATTAAGCAGGCTGCTCAGGTATCAAACAACTTTTATTGCAGATGACGGTGGAGTTCACAAGATCAATCACGGTATTGTGATGTGAGAGGTAATAGAAAACACAAACTACACCCTTGTCAAACAGATGTCAGAACAAAGAGGAGTAGTGCACAGTTATCAAGTTACATGACTTTTCTGCCTGTCTATCTTGTTTTTAAATAGTGATGGAAGGCCAACTAAGATACAAAAAATTGAAGATGGGAAAACATGAACCAAGGTGAGACAGGAAATCTACAGAGGATTCGAATAGAAGAAAACAATTCACTATGGCTACAAATGGCATAGAAGCCAGTAAGAAATTTAAATAGAACCATCTGAAGAAAGTAAATACAAAAGTGGCACAACAACTTGTGACCAAAAGAATCTAAACCTGGTGGCCAAGGATATTGACCAATACATACATATTAGAGAAATGATTGGTGGATGAAGAAAATTTAAAACCTAAGAAGTGAGTGAGGAAGCCCTGTAAAAGAACCTTGATAAATAAGGATCAAACATTAGAGGACTGAGGAGAATAAATTGAAAGCTGCTGCAAAGAAATTATTAATAATGGAAATACCCAGGCAGCTTAATAATCATATTCTTTCTTGGCTTCTCAGGCCAAAGCTTTGACATAGGAAAAATCATAGGTAAATTCATTAATTTTTTTTCAATAATGAAGTACTACCAGATCACATGTGTGTACTAAAACTAAACTGCCAACATTTGTGCAATGATTTAATGGAAATTGAAAATATATAAGCATTGAAATGGTATGATGCCCAAAAATGTCAAGTGGGTGACCAGTATATTATAATTAAGTACTATAACTAATATATAAGTACTACCAGATCATGCATGTGTGTACTAAAACTAATCTGACAAAATATCTTAAATGATTTAATGGGAATTGAAAATATATAAGCATGAAAATGGTATGATGCCCAAAAATGTCAAGTGGGTGACCAGTATAACACTCTGAATATTGCCTAGATAGCCCTCTTTAGGATTGAAAATAACCTTTTTCATTAAGGTGACCAGCCCCTGTAGATTTTGCTGCTGATGGAATGCTACATTCTGATCTGTACTTTGGTGAAATATCAAATTTTTAAAATTTCTTACTAAGAATATCAAGATGGCAATGGGTAAACTTTTCTGTATTACTTCTGTGTCATAATTCCAAATTTAATCCTTCCACTAGACCAAGGAGCTTCATGGCCTGTACCCTCACAATGCCAATGCCCTTCCAGAGTCTTACAGCTTTAATTAGGCACTCAGCAATGTTGGGGATTTCTTCATGGGAAATTGAAAATGCTTACTTTTTAGTTATCATTAAATTATTAGAGGAACACCAGCTAGCCATACCTTCAACTGAAGGGTTGATAAACAGAACTGATACCAATCCATCAATCCAAGTCATTGATTATCCCTATAGTGTGAACTTTGCCTAGTATCATGTATACATTGTTCAGTAGCTGAAAAGTGGCAAACAGTGAATTTGGTTCAACAAAACCTTCATGGAGAACCATTAAAGCACAACCAATTTTCCAGGTATTTCATTATTCTATTATTAAAGGCTTTTGTTAAAACTTAAGAATAGACAAGAGTATGAAATTTGGACAGTAACTATTTGTATTAGATGGTTTCTGGACCAACTTTGTGGAAATTCATGTTCTTTAAATGAAGAACATTGTGTTCTCACTGTTCTTTATAAACATAGCATTGAAACTCGTGGTACCATAATAAAGAAGAGGAAAAATACATTGTGTTCTTCATTGAAGTAACTATTTGATTAGTAGGAGTCTGTTCTCTTTCACGAGAGCCAGTTTGAGAATACTTGTGCCTCGAATGATTGATGATATCTGATAATGAAATACTACAATGTGACAACTGCTTTATCCTACCAACGATATTAAGATATACCTAGGAATGAAAAAATCACATTATAAGAGTTTCGTCGCCATTCCTGACATTCCAAACAGTCGCCCACCAACACAGGTACTTCTAAAATGGTCATCAATTCCTCCTCTATACATCTAGAACCTGTTACTAAAAATGAAATATTGAGGATAATCAATCAATTAAATAATAAATATTCATGTGGTCCTGATGGTATACCTGATGCTGTTATAAAAAGTTGTGCCACCTTTATTGCTGAGCCACTGACTGAAATTTGTAATCTTTCCCTAAGTGCTGGTCAATCCCCCTCCAAATTTAAAGTTGCAAAAATTAAAGCTCTGTTTAAAAAAGGAGAGAAGGAAAACATTGAGAATTATAGACCAATTTCCTTACTTTCAGATTTCTCCAAAATTTTGGAGAAGGACATGTATCTGAGATTGATTTCCTTTTTTGATAAATCCTCTGTCATTGACAATCATCAATTTGGCTTCAGAAGGAATAAGTCCATTAATGATGCCCTTTTCTCATTGACAAGGAATATATGGAATGCCTTAGATAGTAATATTCATGTTGCAGGGCTTTTTATTGATTTAAAAAAGCTTTCGATACAGTTAACCATGGAATTCTTTTAAAAAAATTAGAAACATATGGTATAAGAGGCAATGCAAAGGACTGGTTTAAATCATATTTAACTGATAGGTCACAATATATTGAAATGAATTCATCTGTATCAAGTACAACTTCTGTTATTTGTGGAGTTCCGCAGGGCTCCATTCTTGGACCACTACTATTTTTAGTCTTCATAAATGATTTACCTGCAAATTTACCACTCTCCAATACAATACTATTTGCTGATGATACTAACTTAATTTTTAATAACCATAATCCCACTCAGTTAATGAACGAGGTAACAGAAACTACACATAATTTGATGAACTGGCTCACTGACAATTAGCTATCTGTAAATGTTAGTAAAACCCATTATTTAAACTTCAATCTCAAGAAGAAGTTAATAAATTTATATCCAATAATTAGCAGTTGCCCCATGAAAGAACTAAAGGTAACAAAGTTTTTAGGTATTTGGATTGACTCTAATCTTTCATGGGAGGAACATATTAATAATTTATCTCAAAAACTGGCACAAATCTGTTATGCATTCCGTGTACTCAAGGAAATCATTTGCATTCAGGCATTGAGGACTATATATTTTGGCTATGTGCAGTCACTTCTACATTATGGTATTCCCTTTTGGGGCTCCTCTATCTTCCTTCCAAAATTATTTAAAATGCAAAAAAAGATTATTCGCATAATAACTAATTCTAATAACAGAGCTCCCAGTAAACCTATTTTTGAAAAACTAGGAATTTAACCTCTTCCTTGTCTATACATTCTTGAAATAGTGTCTCTTATTAACAAAAATCAGGACATGTTTATTAAAAACTGTGACCTTCATAGTCATAATACAAGAAGCCAAAATGCATTCCATGTAAGTCAGCACAGAGTAAATAAAACGATTAAAGGGATAGATCATCAGGGAATACTTATGTACAATAAATTGCCAGCTTATATTAAAAATATCATAAGTTCCTTTAAATTCAAGTGTGCCGTGAAAAAACTACTTTCATGTAAATTATTTTATAGCGTAGATGATTTTCTAATGCATACCATTTCAAATGTATAACTGAAATGTGTTAATTCCAAAAATTTGTAAATTGTATGTATTTGTACTTTGCATATTGTTTTGATTTTGCATAATGTTTTTTTTTACTGAAATGAAGTGTAAAACATGTATTGACAAAGCCATGCATAATTCTATGCTTATGGTGAATGAATAAATTACAATTTGAACAAAGGAAGCTCTTCAGCACGTAATAACTCCACCATATATCCGCCGAACTGTTTTATTCTTTTCAAAATACATTCTGTAGTGCATATAGTGGATACTAACTTACGTCATTATGACTTGTACTGTTCAGTTTTATGAGTGCTAGGGGTAACTTCATCCGAAATTTTAGCAACCTAAGCACTCAAATGCAGCCAAGGAATTTAAAAAATCAGAATCATGTAAAATACAATGAAAAATAGCAACATCTCACTCTGCGAGTAGCCTCTTAATCAACATTGAACTTTTCGCCATGGCTAACATCTGAAAGCGATCACTGGAGAGATCTACCTTTTGATAACCATCTTAGAAGACCTTGAGGCATTGTCTTTGAAGGAGATAGTACTATCTCTGTGGCATATTGTTTGCCCGACAGAACAGACACTTCTAGAAAAGGATCCATTGAAGAAAAATGAACAGAGTGGAAACATGGAGGTATTGTGATTTATCTAGTTTTCTTTATTGTTACTTTGTTTAGAAGTTTAAAATTGACATTTTATTAACCCATGCCAAACCAGAACCATGCATTTTCGCACCTTTTACGCCGCATGTATTATTTTGCTTAACAAACAATACGATTAAATGATTTTAAGAGCAATAAAATCTATCAGATATATTAATATACCTTTGTTCCAGGAGCCAGAAGAAAAAAATATTGATACACAGAGGAAAGAAAGAATTGCGAATGTTCGATATGGAATGCTGGATACGCTAACAAACTTAAAACAGGTAAAAATCATACGTTTGAGTAAAATACCCACTCACGCAATGAACAACTTAGCAATCACTTCTTATTTATAAAATTCACAAGTGTAACAATTGATTAACAATAATTGATTACAGGATCTTGTCCAATCTTTTATGAAATTTTGTGTTAGGTCAGTTAACCCCACCTTATAGCAACGTTACACATAATCCAAGCCATTATCATGTCACACGGTTCTCAATTTTTCTATAATTCGGAGCTTTTATTAGGAAAAACCTAATGTGTAAATCACATATCTACCTTTCCCTAATTATTAAATGAGTTTTAGGTGGTTTATTAGGTTTTCACCTTAAACTCCTGGCCTTGTTTACATTAGCGTGAGTTACCAAGTCCCGTGAGCCTTGCGCGAGTTAAAAGCTTTTTTTTATATTAAATCACGTGACATGTTGGCGCGCGAAAGTTTAGTGGCCAGAGCGATTTTAAGCTGTCGACGATTATAATAATCAAGATTCTTAAAATCCTAAAGGTTGATTACATTCTTTAAAAAAATAATTATTTGCTTCGTACGAAATATCATATACTCGACCCAAGTAGTACTAATAGTAATTACGAAATAAGATTATATCCTCTACCAATTGAAACCTAAACCATGCTAATCTGATCGGCCTCCGACTCGTGCGAGGTCACACCACGAATCAAGACGTCTACCTTTTCAGTGTCAACATAGCCAGGGCACACACAGTCTTGAAAGCAAATTTTAATAATTTAGCAAAAACATTGATATTCGCGCCAAAGATAACCCACAATGCAGTAGTTAGTGCAAACCGCGACAGGGTAAATTGGTAATTTCGAAAATCATTCCAAATATGTTTAAGGTGAGTTTTATGCCTGTAGTATATTTCATTCTTCTTATGTGGCTTTATAAATAAACATTTTTGATCATTAATGTTGTGGAGTTGCAGTATTTTAGTTTTCATATTAAATGCCCTTTCTGTTTGTTTAACACCAGCCACACCTTAATTTGTTTTCCCCGGAAATTGTTTAGAATAAAATGAATTTCGAAGTTCACATTACAATAGTGTTCAAAACTATATGCATTTTGACTAAAATTTAAGCACAAAGCTTTGTGATTCAAAATTTGAAGGTATATTATTTTGTGAAGTTGAAAACAAAAAACTTCCTAACTTAAAAAACTGCCCTTTTTGGGGACAATTTGTTGGATACGTCGAGTTTTTTTATTCATCTCATTTGTAACTAAGCACCTACTTGCTCCCCTAGTATTGCATCTGTTGTATTCAATTTGAAATTAAAACTTATTGTTGAAAATTATTATTTGATATGATTGTAAGAAAATATTCCTTAATGTAGGGCATACTTTTATATTTTAATAAAAGGGGGAACTATCTAGGGGAAGCCCTTGAGACCCCAATGATATAATATTTATTTCGCTCAGTTCCAAAAAATATTTAAAACTACCAAACTTTCGAAAACCAGACAAATTTCAATTGCAGCATGGAAGTGAAGAAGGGTTCAACTCACAAAAGGCTGTGGAAAAATCACAATGGAGAGTACCTATTCATCCAATACAAGTGTCATAGGGATAAATTGAGGTGATGTTGAAAAAGTGAGAGGTTGTTACAATGAACCTTCCCTTTATAAAGCATTGCCATTCATTGTCTACTACTATTCTATTAAAAAGTTAATTTATCAGTGATCACTACTTCAAGACGTAAGGTCAAAGAGACTAAATTGCAATGAGGTGATAGGTATATTCATCATATTTATCTCCATTTATAGAATGAAAAATGAGGATTTAAAGACGGATGTGACATCACTGTCCCTAGATGTATTAATTAAGTATATGGAAGGTACAGTAAATAATGCAAACACGTTTTATAGGTTTTGGTGGAATAATATCAAGATCCACATTTTTAGAGACATCTAAAAGTTGTAAGTTGTAGTCTGTACAAAATGCCATTGGTAAAGATTTTTATGCAAGACAATCTGATGGTTCGGTGAAATAGAAAATTTGGTCTGATATCAGGAACCACTTGAGTTTAACTTCACAGAAATAACTAGCACTAAGTTATTAATGACAGAGGTAAAAATCTACTGTCCTAATAGGTGATATATTATATTTGTGTAGGATATATCTACATGAATTTTCTGAAAAAGGCAATCATTTTAGCAAACTACCAGATTTCCATGGTATGTGTAAATTAATTTTCTATGTAAATTTATTTCAGGTTACTGTGGAACCAGTTATGTTCCTTTATATGTTTGCTTTTAGTGTGACACAAGTGGTTGAGCAAGCTCTATTTGTGGATAAAGCATGTAGAATTGACTTCAACATCTCTGCTAATATTTGCTCACACCTTCAAGAAAAGCAATATGAAAAACAGATGGTAAAGTTTTTAATGCTTATTTTTACAAAATTAAATGGTACCTATACAAATACCATGAACTCAACATTCAACCTGAAGGTCGGTTGGGTAGGTGACGGTAGAGTTCACTCAGTACTAAGCCCGATGGCATGTGAAATTCACACATCAGGGTAGGGGAGCCAGTTCCTTTCCCTGTGCCGGTTATGGTTTCTCAGGAAGATCTGGTACCTATATATGTATACATATTTATTTCCTTTGGACAAACAGAAATTAAGCCTTACCGTAGAAATTAAGGGAAAATGAAGTTAATTTAAATAAATTAATTATTATATTTAACCATTCCTGTAAATGAGAAGTAATTCATTGACTTTTATTAGGGAGAAATCATGTATGTAGGTATTTCAAATTAGAATTCAGAAAATATTTCAATAAATGTTACCACTTGTGGTTATTGGTCCTGTAATATGGTTACTTTCCTCCTAAAAATAGCATCACTGTATTCATTTATGATAAAGAATCATAAGATAAAAATGCCCTTATACATTTTGTATTTCCATTCTTGGGTAATAGTAATGTTTAGTCCATCCATTTCCATAAAATAATGAATTTTGATGTCACCCTTTTGAAGAAGTTAGGAATGTATGACATGACATAAGGTATATCAGCTATTATATTAGTATGATGGGGGATGGCATGCGATAGTTCAGTGGTTCTGCTTGGGGGAGTGGGTCAGCTAGGCCACTGACCAGAGGGCCTGATTTCAATTTTCAATTTCAAATTTCAATTTCTGGGTGATGCCTCTGGACACCCTCAGCTTCACCTTAGCTGTGTGGTTTTTCAATTGCCACATCTTCCTGGTAAATCACAAACAGCACAGGGAAAGGAACTTTCCTCCTTAGCTTAATGTGTGAATTTCACATGCTGTTGGATTTATTATAAGGTGAGCTCTGCCTGTCAAGCAAACCTTCGGGTCGATTGTTGTGGTTATCTATATCATGAAATATGGGGCATGTATCAATCGGCCAAACAACAGTGATCACAAAGATTGCTATGACTCATTGTTATGATTTCATTTTCCTTCAACTAACATTTTGTACTGCTTTTCATTCAAAGAAAAGTGTAAAAATCATTTGCCTTGACCAGGATCCTGGTCAAGACAAATGACTTTTACGCTTGAAATTTTTGCATTTGAATGCCTTTTAAATATTTAGTCACAAGCATTTTGTTCATTTAAAGACTGTGAGAGTCTCTGTGAATAGTAATGTTAATTTTTTGTTGCCAATTATAGGTCACTGTCCAATCACTAGTGTCAGAATTTCATCAGTACAACAATATTGCTGCTAATGTTGCCACTGTGTTGCTAGCTTTAGTTCTTGGTTCATGGAGTGATGCTGTTGGAAGGAAAGCTCCCCTGCTCCTAGGACTCATTGGCAAGCTTTATTATTCTGTGATGGTTGTTGTCAATTCATCCCAATGGATTGGGGGTGCTGATTGGCCCCTCTACACCATAATATATTCAGCAACTTTGCCTTCCTCCATCACTGGCGCTGATGTTGCCATTTTCCTTGGTTGTTTTAGGTGAGATTCTCCTATCTTGTTCTTAAATGTGTAGAAAATATATGTATACATTCATATTGAGTCTTCCATCAGGCATGGTTTTCTCCCAAGTTGGTCTTAAAAATGTAGGTAGCAGTGGAGAACCTTAGCCTTGGTAGGGGCCTTTGTAAAAAAAATGTTCAAGCAGAATTTACTTAAAAGGTATATAAGAAGGGCAGCAGAACATTCAATATATGAGTACTTTTATTTCTGGAATTTTTGAGGAGGTTTTCATGCAGTGTAATCTTCTCTCAAACTCAGGTACACATTGTGAGGGAATGAAGATACTCAAGTTTACATCTTTCATGTAATATACTCAAATTGGCCTATATGTTAATGATGTTGATATCTTCACCAGACCTCTGTGTGTCTATTAATGTTGATCATCTTGTCATTTTCTGGTGCCACTCATTTTCACTGTTGGGGATTATTTGTTTTCATTGTCATTGAATAATTTCTGCCACTTTAAAAATGTGATATTATTCTCTGTTCATAGAGACAAAAACAGGGATAATTGCTCCTATTTAGGATAAAGTATAATTTATTTTTTTTATTTTGCTATTTACAATAGGGGGTGCCATCATCTAAACCTTGATTTCATATGCCTATTCAAACCTGTAGTAAATGTATCTAATGTATACTAATGCTAATCAAATTTGGCTGTTCAAACTCTACTTGCTTAATTTCATTGTTAGCACAATTTGTAAATTTATTTTGCATTTTCCCAGAGTTTCCCAGGAATGGATTTAGACTCAGATCATAATTTTGTGCTAATGAAATGTACTGTCAGATCCAAGAGAATAAAACATTGATGACAGTCGAAGAAATAACAGCATTAACCAGGACAAAAGAAAGGAGTAATAGTATGGAGAAGAGAAAAATATGGGAACATATCAAAGAACATAGAACATAATACGAGAACTGAGAGACAGACACAATGGAAGAAGCAATGAGAACATATCAAAAAAGAATATCTGAAGCTGAAAATTAAACTATAGAAACAGTAAATATGAAAATAATAGGGAAACCATGGATTACAGTGGAGATGATTAGGAATATAGATGAGAGAAGGCAGTAGAATAATGTAAACAGAAAATTTGGGAGAAGGAAGTGCAAGGAAGTAAATAATAAACCAAGGTGGGAAACTAATAGGGCAAAAGAAGTAAGTTGGAAGTGAGTGTGTGAGGATATGCAGAGTGTATGGAGGATGGGTGAAAAGGTGTGGTGTAAAATAAGGTGAGAGCACTCTTTAGGAAGTAAAGAGGAAAAATCCATGAATCCTATCAAACATAAGGGAGGGATATTATTAATCGAGCCAGTAAAAAATAAGGAGAGATGGGAAGAATACATAGGTGATCTATATGGTAAGGATATTATGCCAGCAAGTTTAGATATAGAGAATAAAACATAATTGGGGATAGCTTAGATCCAGGCATACTTGATTGCAAGATAGTAACTACTTAAGGGATTAAATTAAGTAAGATTCTTGGGATAGATAATTTCCCTGCAGAATTACTCAATTGTGTATGAAAATGTGGAAGGAAGAGTTTTGATGGGTTAATTTTTAGCATGTATGCGGATGATGTTTAATTTCATATGTAGGTAAAGTAGTAATAATGATCATCAGTAAGAGAATAGGGAGGAGGGTAAATGATTACTTTGTGGATGATCAGTTTGGGTTCAGAAAGGGGATATATATATATATATATATATATATATAGATGATGCGGAAATACTCACGAGAGCAATATAACTTTTGGACGGCACAATAGAACACAGAATAAAACAGATAACACGTAAAAGGACACTCACACTGTAGATGATTTAAGCTTTCGGCCTACTCCGAGGCCTTCTTCAGGTCAGACAGTCATCAGTCTTCAGTCTGACCTGAAGAAGGCCTCGGAGTAGGCCGAAAGCTTAAATCATCTACAGTGTGAGTGTCCTTTTACATGTTATCTGTTTTATTCTGTGTTCTATTGTGCCGTCCAAAAGTTTTATATATATATATATATGAATATATATAAATATATATTTTTATATATGGAGGAAATAGTAAGAGAGACATGAGAAGAACTGGAAATTAGAATGAAAGTCGGTAGGGAATCCATAAAATCTGGATTGTGTATTATCAAGCTTTAGCTTGGCAGTCAGCCAAGCATGGCTAAGCACATTGGAAAGTCAGTGTGATGGATACAGGATGAGAATAAATGCAAAAAACAAAGGTTATGAGGTTTTTGAGAAAGAGGAAAGCTAAGTGAAATACGAAAGCAGGAATAAAACAGTTTCTGGCATAACTTGGTGGAAAATCTTCATACTGACTTTTAATAATCAAACCACTTTACTTTTCCTGGGTTGTAAAAATTAAAAAGTTTATGTGGAAAAGTAAAGTGGTTTGATTATTAAAAGTCAGTATGAAAGCAGGAGTTCATAAACTAGAGCAATTGGAACAGTTTAACTTTCTTGAAAGTTTTTGGACCAAAATGACCATGGTAATAGGTATGTAAGACAAAGAATTTTGTCCCAGAATCCCCTCCAGTTCTCACAAGGAGTGAATTAATAACAGGGATGTTGAGTAAGAATGTAAAGAAAAGACTTAAGAAAACTTCATTTTGGAGCACATTTTTGTACGGGGTGTAAATATGGCCATTGAAGCAACATGATAGGCTTAGATTGTAGGCTTTTGAGATGTGGGTATGGAGAGGGATGGAGTGGGCGAAATGGACACAATGGAAAATAAATGGAGAAATTCTGGATGTAGTGGGGGGGAGGGGATCATTGGGAGAAATCATAAGGAGGCAGGAAAAATGGATGCAAAGTATGATTGGCAATGGGATGTTAAAGACTGTGATAAAGGGGAGAGTAAGCAATTAAGGCAGGCATTAGAAAATTATACACATGTTTGACAGAATGAAGATGATTCATATCTAAAAAATAAGGGAATTTAAATTTTCCTCCTTTCTGATTCTTTGATCGTCTAATATCTTTTATGTAGTGCCAGATGAATTTTTGAAAAATGATTAATTTTATATGATCAGCTAGAGAACTTAAATGAGTCATTACGAGTATTTTTTACTGCTAGGATGACTTCAATTCTCTTATCCATGACATCCTTATGTATTTATAATATTTACTCTAGGCTCAAGAGAATTGGGATACAAATGGAAAAATCATATTATTTGTGTACCAGCTTGTAGTCAGGCTTTTAATGGTTGGAAGATATCTTATTTCATACATTCAGTCAGTATCTGCTGCTGACTTCCAATATGACTTAGAATGAATGTTGAGAAAGTGCAAAAACCAAGGAAAGAAAAAAATGTTGTGAAAAAGAAATTAGCAAAAGATTGGGAAGATTAGAGAGGGATTGATATTGAACCTATTCAAAGAGGTGTGAAATATTAATGTGTAAGAAAAAGTTGAAGCAGTCGACAGAGGTAGCTACAGTAAAGTAAGGACAAAGGTCTTTAGAACTATTGATATTGAATTTCTTTTTGAAGATGAATTGAAATGATATTTGGCAGTTATCTATGTGATAGTAAGGAAATGCAAACAATTATGTCTGAAGAGAAAGATATAATGAATGATGATGTGAGAGCTGAATTTATTGTTCTTATTATTGAGTTTAAGGGCAAAGTAGGCTCCAGAAATCAATGAAATGGGGTTTAATTTAATTAAATGACTCGGGAAAAAATACTGTATCACAATTGTATCCATTATTTTGTGTGATAAATTCGAAAGGAGGAATTTCAATAGGATTGTTGCTGAGAAAACACAAGTCCCAAAAAATGTGGGATTTTGTGTTAAATATTTTAAAAATTTTTCATAGTATTTAATGAAAATAATTTTGGCTGTTGGATGTTTCTGCCCTTTAATATGGACCTACTCATTGACTCCTCCTCTTTATTTTAAAATTGTTGCTGATAAATGCAATACATATATTTGATGATATTTTTGGTCTCTTCTTGGGTTAGTTACCTGGCTGACATAACGACCCCCAAGGATCGTACTTGGCGTGTGGCTATATTAGATGCAGTGTACTTACTCACAATGCCTACAGGAGTTGCACTAGGTGCCTATCTCTTCTCAGCCTGGAACAGGTCATTTGAAGCTCTATTTGCTGTTAATTCTGGACTTCTCCTGGCTGCTATTATTTATTCTCTTGTTTGCTTGGAGTGGAAAACTTCTGGAAAAGGGGGGAAGAAAGAAGAAAAGACTGTAAGTGAAGTGTACTTGACCTATTTTACTTATATTTAATGCTGAATTCAATGGATCTTTAACAATTTAATATGTTTTCTTCATGTGTAATGAGTTTATATTTTTGCATAATTCCTGTAAAAAATTAGTTTCATAGTCTCTATAAATAGAAAGTTTTTTCCTCATCCCTGATAAAGAGTAACTTGAGTAAAAGGGTATTTTTCATAATGTTCTGATGTGTTTCATATCCCTAAAATTTTGGAGAATTTAAAAGATTCAGCTTTGAATTCATAAGAAGGCATGTGTTTTATCTGGTTCACTTTTTACTTTGTTTGTTACCTATTGCTTCAGTTTATTTTATTCCATACAATTTCACCAAATAATTTGGTTATTTGATGCTAGGTATTTGCATTATAATGGTAAGCCATCATGTTAGTTCAAAGCCACCGATCATAATTCTAAAAAAGAAAGCATTTGGAAGTAAGTTGATGAGGCTCAATGAAGACCAGATTCCTTCCTCATAGATGCTACGAATGAGTCCATAAAGTCTCTTCCTACCACATTTTCCTTACATTATTCCACATCCCTTTCTTATCCATCATTTTAATTGTCTCATCTGTGAGCCATGGTTTCCTCATCGTTTTCCCATTTACAGTTTCTATAGTTTTTGTTGTGGCATTCGTTATTCCTTTTTTGATATATTTCCATTTTTCCTCAATAATACTCAGCTTTTCTACCTCATTCATAATTTTTTCTACAGCCTTCTGATGCTCTTAATGTATCTCAGAATGTATATATCTATATAAGTATAGGTTGTGGCGACATAACTTCCTTTTTTCAAATGAAAAACGCTTTCACAAGAGGATGTTGCCTATATAGCTAAGTATATGTCATTGGAATATGTATCTTATAAACCAATTCTATCCTTATATAATGCTTTAATTCTGCATTAATTAGGTGAAGCAAGATATGATAGGAATGAGATCTGATCACCCCATCCTATTAGGAGGTGAAGATGAGGAAAGTCCTGGTGGGGGATATGGAAAGCCTGCCCCTCAGAGGCCAGAGTTGGATAAAAAACTAATATCTCATCCTGGAAATTGCTGTCTTTGGAAGTTATTCGACTATGAACATGTGATAGATTTATGGAAGTCAGTCGTCAAAAAGAGGAACGGGAAGCGTCGAGCTGCTTTGCTGACTGTGTTTTTGGCCATGGCACTGTACACTTTCCAAAGAGGTAGGCATGGTTGCCAGTTTCTTAAATTATGATCAAGTGTGTGAATTGTTTCCTTTTATTTTATCAGTGCAGGTAATCACAGTGAATATTCTCTGTGTAAGCAAAGGCTTGGCAAAGGTTGGTACTGAAGGAATGGTCTGAATTGTCTTCATTGCTGCTGTAATTGTAGAAATATTACACATTTGTCATAGCTTGGGAGGAGAAAAGAGTCCTTTTTTTATTTTCCACACACTCATTAAGGGTTCAGACTTCTAATGGCTGGTTTCTCATGATGATGACATTTTTAATTGGAAGAACCAGTGATACATAAGCACTGAGTGTAATTACAGGGGTGATTTTAGTGGTTCTTGGCATTAAATGACTTGAAAGAATGGAAGATTCTGACATGGATGTGTGTGTTTTATGATTCCTAAAATATCTGGCATAAGAAAAATATTTCATCTGAAGATCCTCACTTAAGGTTCAATAATTCGCTAATAGCTTGCACTGAGGCTTAGATGATGCCATTTTGCTTAGACAAAAGGCCACTTAGTATCATTACATGCAATATTATCTGGTGGCATCATTGCCTGCTCAAAAACAAATTCATATGTTGATTTTTAATATTATTGATCCAATGACCTCTTTGAAATACTTACAGTTCCAATGCTCCTACCCTATTCATCCCTCAGTGTGCAGCATCAACCCTTCCCACAGAATTTTTGTGATACTTGAGTAATACACCTGATTTGAATCTCATTTTTACAAGTACAAAGTATAAAATTCAATTTCTCTCTCATAATTTTTTTGAAAAAGTTTTATTGTTATTATTAAAACTCATGTGAGCAGATAGACAATGTCAGGTGGCACACAAGTCCCAAGTATTTCAATGAAACTTGTCTTGGAAAAATAGCATGACATTTCAAATCCAATCAATATCACAAAAGATAATAAATAAAATTAGTCAGAGAAAAACAATGCACATAAAGGAAACTTCCAAACACCAATCTCTAAAACAAAAAAAGAAAATCCCCATCTTATTAACATCAGTTTCCCAACCGACAAGAAAAAATGAAAACTAAGCTCTTATGTAAAATTTTACACAATTCATCAATCAAATTATTATTGTGTAAATTGTTTACATCCTCTCTTAAAAGTATTCACTCTGTTAGGAAAGGGCTTGGAATAATTTTACAGGTAAACTGTCCAAACAACAATTGTTTTATTAAGAAATGAAATTTTTTATTTGTTCTTTTTGCCTGACATTTTACCTTGAATTTATGATCATTCTTCCCTGACAATTTTGGCTTTCCCGCCTCTTTCTTTAGTCCTGCCCAAGCTTTCTCTCCTTTCAGAATGCGGAACATTCAACAAAGTTTGCTTATTTTTCTTCTAATTTGTAAGGGTTCCCGGCCCAGCGTTTTTCACATTTCAGTCACACTCCATCCTCCTATGCTTCCCCATTATACATCTGTCAGCCTTTCTTTGTACCTTTGCCAGTTTTGTAATATGTCCTTTTTCCTGCAGGTCCCATAAAAGTTACTAAGTTATTAGGTATAAGTTAAGGCTTAAGTATTAAAGTACTCTAAAACTGGTCTTACCAGAGTTTTATACACCTTTTCCTTAGTTGCTCTAATGCTCCCTTTGAGGTTTCTCATCACCCAATGCAGTTTTTTTAAAGCTTTCTTAATGCATTCTACACTTAGCCCCCACCCTAAATCCTTGGATAAATATTCACCTAAGTTTAGCTTAGTTTTAAACAGCTATCACTTCTAGGAATTACTTTTTCCGAGAATTTGTAGTTCCTATTGGTTCCATTTACTTTGTTACTAAAAGTAATGTATTTGGATTTGCTAACATTAATATCCATCCCATTATTTGTCACCCAATCCATCTCCCACCCCCTACTGTGACCTTGTCTACCGACCATTGGATACCTGGAAGGTTCAAGTCCCCCGCTATGAGGGTATGATCCTCGGGGGTAGATGAACACATACCTGCTAATACCTCAAATGCATACATCCCTTCGTTGAGGCTTCTGTGCATGACAACTATTTTTAAAGTTTTCCCTCCATTTCTCCCTTTTGACATGAACACACATCATCTCACAATCATTTCTTACCAATTCCAAAGTACTTTTTAGGTTTTTATCTACACATATGAATATCCCTCCTCCACAGCCATCTCTATCCCTTCTGTAAACAGCCAAATTTTGAGGAAAAATCTCATTTGACATAATGTGATCACTTAGCCATGACTCCGTGCCAATCACAATGTTTGGATTTCATGCATTAACTAATTTCTGACAATGAAATACTTTATTTAGAATACTTTGGCAGATAACCTGCAAAGCCATTAAACTCTTGCCTTCCTTTCCTTTGGTTCTACAAGGTCCACCTCTTGTGTCCATCACAAGTTTCCCTGCTCATATTTTGTTAAGTAATTAAAGGTGGTTAGTCATCTTAAAGTAGCTAGCCCTACAAGCTAGCTTAATTGTAAATAGAATTTTTAATTTAGAGCTCCAACAGATGAGTAGCAGCAATTTTTCTTGAGCAACTAGCAGAAAAGTAACTGGCTACAAATATTTTTGGATGCAGCATGTCTCTATGTGAACTGAACTTCTCATTTCCTGCACTAAAATTTTTATCAATTGCCAAAACTTTTTTCCCTGTACAACAATGGTTTTAGGGAAATGTAAGGTATACCACTTAGTATAATACCGGCAAGAAAGTATTATTATATTGCGATAACTTATGTTGTTGATCATCCAAGTGAGAGCACTCTACCTGATGCACAATCATTAGAATTTTGTATTTTGTCTTCTCAGCATGACAATGAAGATTGATTTTTTCTAGGTAGTTATATAATTATTACAAAGAAATGTTTTAGGATGAATTTATTCATGCAATCCTGTTGTTATTGTCATTTATTTGAAAATCAATGAACAGCAGTCACAATCCTTGACCTGGTGGATGGTCCCTGCTGCCACCAAACCCACTGACAAGCCCTTTTGGACTGTACCATGACCTCCTATTATGCCCATGTCGACCGTATTAGCCGGCTTGGTACAAATAGGTTGGCCTGATGTGGCCTTGGAAGTAGTTTTTTTGAAGTGCATGGGATAGCGTTAATTTAAACTTACGTTGATGTACTTTCAAAAAGTATATACATATTCATGTGATATAGTTCTTCTGAATTTTTCTTCAAAGAAAATTATTTTATTTCAGATGAGAGGAATATGTCATATTTGTACACTCAGAAGGAATTTAATTGGGATGTACAAACCTTCAGTAATTTCAGAACCATTCAGTCAGCTCTGTACGTTACAGGTAAGACTCATTGTAAGAATCCCTCCATGCTCCTTCATCTCACTATCTGAAAAATATCTTAAATATTATATTATTTACTTAATGGCAATGATGTATTCTTTTAGTAGATATATGCTAACCTTGCTAACTAAAGTGTACTTGCAGAGGGTAAATTTACTTTAGCAGTAAAATAATAGTATTCTTTTTGTACTCTGAACTGATTTATTAGTGACGCATACTCTTGGATACCTGCATATTTTGAATACTGTACAAACTTTGCTGGTCATAGCAATGATGGCTACTTCATCATCCATGCCATTCAGATGAAAGACAATAGGTCAGATAGGCAATAATAGATGAGGCTATAGGTGGTTCATGTAACGTATGCTCTCCAGGGAGTTGGCTGCCATCCCAAAGGACACCCATTATAAGAGATGGTGTTTCATTAAAAATCTATATTGCAGAACACAATAGGAAAACATCTCAATTGTCTTCAAATTGATACAAAGTGAGAGTAATCAATTGTGGCAACTCTTGGGGAGGAGGGGGATTGCTATGGTCAGTAAAAGTTAGGTGAAAAGACAAACTACTAAAATTAGGAAATGGAATTTTAGGATTATGATGATGAGGACATGGACTTAAGAAAACTTTAAAGCCCCCAAAATTTCAGAGTGTAAGAGGACGTCTCGGTAGCTTAAGTGGTTAAAGCACTCGGCTGGATATCGAGGGATCCGGGTTCGAATCCCGGTCAAGGCGAATGATTTTTACTCTCTGAAATGGTTGCATTATTAAATAAGAGCTTAAGGAATGATTTGTAGATACACATGCTTACATGTTATCAATGTGTGATATAAGATGTAACGGTTAGTTCCCCTTTTAAATTTTAGGTAAACACCTCATGATTTGTTTGGGGACCTATACCTGATTGTTCATTATACTGTCTTTTGACAAATATCTGATCAGTAGTGTTTCAGAAGGTCAATGGAGCTACACTGCCACTCTCAGATGAAAAACGAGGGTAGGCTAAAAACTAATGCACACATGCTTGTAGACAACAAGCAATATGACCTTCAGAAGCACTCCTGGTGGCATGTGGAAGTGACATTCCTCCTCAATACACATGCTTAGGTTTGAGGTCTTTACATTCATCCTGCGTATTTTGAGAAGCGGAAGAACGGAGACGTGTTCTAGTGTTATGTCAAAGCGAGTCAAACAGGGTGCGGTTATCGAATTTTTAACTGCTGAAAAAGTGACTCCTACTGAGATTTATTTTTGTTTAAAGGCTGTTTATGGGGACGATGCTGTTGATAGGTCAACTGTAAATCGATGGGAAGTAAAATTTCGTGGTTGCGAGCCTGGAATAGCCATAATTTTTGGTGAAACTTCTTTTGACTGTGTTTTGGGATTCTCACAAAGTTTATGTGACCGATTTTCTGGAACGAGGAGCAATGGTAAATTCTTCTCAGTATATACAGACTCTAAAACACCTCTGATGCCGAGTTTGTCGTGTTAAAGGTAGCCTAAACGAAGTTAAAGCAACATGACAGCACTCGTCTACACACCCCGTGTGCAACTGGAGAGGCTCGGCGAAACCTGAAATTTGAACGGATTCCACACCCTGCTAATTCCCCCGATCTTGCGCCTTGCGATTTTAATTTTTATCCTCAACTCGAGAGGCACCTCAAGGGTAATCATTACACCTTGGTTGATGAGGCGAAGGTAGCTGTCTGGTCCTGGATTCGAGAAAAGTCGGAACAGTTTTTCAGTGACAATGAAAAAACTTGTTACACGTTGGGAGAAATGTGTTAGCCTTCACGGTGGTTATGTTGAAAAATAAATATATTAATTTGAAACTTTTGAATTGTACTTTGATGTACTTTTTTTCCGATCTTGCTATTTGTTATTATTCGCGCTCCACAAGAATGTGTGCATTACTTTGCAGCCTACCCTCGTTCTTTGAATAGCATTTAGCTCTCTCATAAGTATATTCCTTGAGAGATCTTGTCTGATATGCCATACAAAGGAATATGTCTTTTACCTCAGACAAAGAATGATGATAACTCTATAATTTTCACATATCAACTAATGTCCCTTTTTGGAAGAATCGGTTTTTTCTCAACCCATGTACCAGGAAGTGGGATGTAAATAAACCGAAATGGAGAGATATGATTGATGAATGTGTATGTAAAGTACAAAATAAGTTGAAGGATAGCTTTTGATCATGCTGAAAAAATTATCCCTGAGGGAATGGTTTCATACTATTTTGGAACGTCATCAGATTTTTAAAAAAATCATAAAAAAATGATATTTTCTAATGTAACTTTTGGAGACAAATCCTTAAATTAATGATATTTTCTAAAAACCTTTTCGAGGTTTTAATGATGATTTTATTTGTTATCCATAAAAACATGATTAATGATCTTGTTTCATATAATCAACTGAAAAGCAGATTGTTTATGCTATTAATAGTGCTATTTTTCTAACTCTGTGACTTGCAGCAACACTGGTTGGACTCCCGCTATTAAGTCGTAAACTTGGCATACAAGATACAATGATAGCCTCCATTGGAGCAGTTTTAAGTTCATGTGCAAGAGTGACATTTGGTTTGGCCAAAAATCCTAGCCTATTTTACTTGGGAGCTGTATTGGCTGCTTTTGCACCTGTTATCCCTTCTGTTTTGAGATCTATGACTTCAAAGTTGGTACCACCATCTGAAAGAGGTAAGAATGAAAACATGCTCTCAACAATGCATTTTATTTTTTCTAAATATATCATTTCAAGGGAATTAATAGCATAAGGTAAATTATGTTTAGCTTAACCTAGTTTAGGAGTCATCATACTACCTTGAACAAAAAGTTCCCGGAATAACCACCGTGTGGCGCTCCCATCGTTCCGATTTGAGGTCTGTTTTTTTTGTTAAATTGGTACATCTGTTGTTGATATTCCCTTTAAATCTTAGGGTCATAACTTGACATTTGCAAAAGTTACGTAGCCAAGAGTACATCTATCTCTGTGTGTGTTGGCGATTTTTTACAATTGCAGAAATGGATTTAAATTTGCAACAACGAACTTGTATTAAATTTTGCGTAAAAAACGGATTTAGTGGCGCACGGACGTTGGAAATGTTGGAAAAGTGTTTCGGCAACGATTCTCTAAAAAAAACGGTCGTTTACCAGTGGCACGAGCGGTTCAGAAGTGGTCGTGAGTCAATCGAAGATGATGAACGCAGTGGCAGACCATCGACATCGAAAGTCGGTGAAAAAATTGATAAAGTAAAAGAAATGTTGGTCAATTACCGCAAATTAACCATCAGAGAAATAGCGGAGGACTTGAACATTGCCTATGGATCCGCCCAAGACATTGTGGTTAATGATTTCGGTTTCCGTCGTGTAGCAGCAAAGTTGGTTCCAAAAGACCTCAATTTCATGCAAAAAAGAGACCGTGTTGACGTCGCAAAAGACATGATTTGCGAGGCTGAATCCAATCCCACATTCATCAAAAGGATCATTACTGGAGACGAGACGTGGGTTTATGAGTACGACACGCAATCCAGACATCAGGCAAGTGAATGGCGTTCACCAAATGAGCCGAGACCAAAAAAACCACGCCGTTTTCAGTCAAAAAAGAAGGCAATGCTGACGGTTTTCATGGATTACAACGGTGTAGTGCATCATGAATTTTAGCCAGAAGGCCAGACAGTAAACAAAGAGTATTATTTGGGCGTTATGAGACGTTTGCGTGAAGCAATTCGCCGAAAGAGACCAGAAATCGTCGCACAGTGCGTCGAGACCGTCGCACAGTGCTATCATTATTCGTAATTTTTTGACGAAAAATGCAACAAATACCATCCAACAGCCACCGAATTCACCTGATTTGGCTCCCTGTGACTTCTTTCTGTTCAATCGAGTTAAAAAACCATTACGGGGAACGCGTTTTAGCAGCCGAGAGGAAGTAATGGAAAATTCGCAGGAAGCACTGATGGACATACCGAAAACCGAATATAAAAAATGTTTCGAGGATTGGATCAAGCGCTGGCATAAGTGTGTTGCAGTCGATGGGGATTACTTTGAAGGGGACAATATAGATTTAGATGAATAAACTTGTATTTTTAATTTTCTGAATAAATTCCGGGAACTTTTTGATCAAGGTAGTAGTCCTGTTTTGTTTCAACAATAAACTATCAATTAATGATCTCTTCACATTAAGCACCTCTCTGCCATTCACTAATGCTCTCTCTATCTCACCATACACGACAATATTAATAATGCTAACAAAATCACTACTTTATCTGTTGGATATAAAATGGATTCATTGATGCTTAAACCATGTATTAAAGAGAAATACTGTATGTACTCATGTGTAGTTTAATTTTTTAGGATAAAATTTTTTAGCAAAACTCAAGAGTCAAACTATGCACAAGGAATCCTTTTGATGGAATAAAAATCTCAGTTCCAAAAATATGCGTTGGCATAATTCCACAGTTAATACCATGGCATTATGATACTGTAAGCTGTGAATAATAAAAATCATTGATTGTATTTGCTATGTTCTCTATCTATAAAGCATGCAAATGAAAAGTGTCCATGATAATAAAAACCTTGGGCTCCCAAAAATTGAAAATTAGGGTCAAACTGTGAATGAGACATTTGAAAGAACCAATTTTTTTCCATGATAAACTAGAGATCCAATTGTCCATGGTGTCAAATAAGTCATGGATATAGATGGTTATTCTTTTTTGTGTGTATTAAGCAAGTTCTCTCAGTTATTATTCCCCTAGGGGTTTCCTTGTGGGGCCACCATCTTTTCAGAAGCATCCCTTCTGACACTAATCCAACCATTCATGTCTCGTAATATAAATTTTCTGTGCATGATTCACTTTTTTTTAGGTAATCTACCGGTTGACGTAGGTTTTTGGATGGACACAACTATCAAATAAACATTTTGTAACTCCAAACAAAACCCAATTTAGCAACCTAATCCACATCAGATCCCTCTTCATCTCTGTGTAATTCTTTCCTCCCTTCAAACCATCCAACATCCCTATCCAGTTCCTGCCCTTTCCTCGCTTGCCCAACATTCTCCCCTCTATTACCATCTTCAACATTCCACTACCGCTCAATAAGCCTTTCATCCATTTTTCCTGCCTCCATACGATTTCTCTCAACAAACCCCTCTGCTCACCCACCATCTCTAGTACTTCCTCGTTTGTTTTCCTTTCGGTCCATTTCACCTTCTCCATTTTTCTCCACACCCACATTTCAAAAGCCTCCAATCTACGTCTATCCTCCTGCTTCAGTGACCACGTTTCCGTGCCGTACATAGCTACGCTCCATATCAGAGTTTTTACGAGTCTTGTCTTAACATCCCTACTCAACGTCCCCGTCATTCCAACTCCCTCATCCTTGAGAATGCCTCCTTACCTAGCTCAATTCTTCTCCTCACGTCCCTACCACTTTGATCGTATTGGTCCAACACACTTCCGAGATATGTAAACTGTTCTACCTGCTCTATTTTTTCCCCGCCTATTTTAATATTTAGCTTAGCCTTTTTCTTTCTGGAAAATCGCATAACCTTTGTTTTATTAATATTGATTCTCATCCCATATTTATCGCACTGAACTTCCAATTCACTCAGCAATGCTTGCAACCTCTTGGCTGACTGAGCAACTAATGCTTGGTCATCAGCAAACCTAACCGATTTTACGAATTCCCCTCCGACTTTCATTCCTACCTCCAGTTCTTCCCATGCCTCTTTAATCATTATCTCTACATATACATTGAACAGTACCGGTGACAATGGGCAACCCTGCCTTACACATCTTCCTAACACTGCCCATCCGGACTCTCCGTTCCCCACTCGCACCTGAGCAGTCTGAGACATATACAGGTTGCGGATCAGTCTCCTGTCCCTCCAATCCATTCCTATTTTCTGCAATACACGCATTAATTTTTCCCAATTCACTCTATCAAATGCTTTTTCGAAATCTACAAAACAGGCAAAAACGTCCTGATTGTATTCTATATTCCTCTCGACTAGTGATCTCATTACTGCAATGGCATCACGCGTACCTCTTCCTTTCCTGAAACCAAACTGATCATCCCCAAAGTAATCATTTGCCTTACTCTCTATCCTTTTGTTGATGATCCTGAGAATAACTTTAGCTGGGTGGGATATCAAACTTATTGTTCTGTAATCCTCACATGATGTAGCCTTTACCTTTTTGGAATAGGAACTAATACTGATTTCACAAAATCTTCTGGCCAGATTCCTTCCTCATAGATACTACAAATCAGTCCATATAGGGCCTTCTTTCCACATTTTCCTAAACATTTCAACAGTTCTACAGGAATTTTTTCCAACCCCACGGCCTTATTTCCTTTCAACTCCTTTAATGCCCTTTCTATTTCATCGTCGAGTATGCCTGGACCTAAGCTATCTTATAATTTGTTGTCTTGGGCATGACTTCATGGAATCGACTTAACATAATGGAAAGAGAAACTTTATAATTCCACATAGATTTATTAGACGGACGACCTAGGTTTCGACATGGCACGTTATCATCAGGGAATCACCTGATGATGACGTGCTGTGTCGAAACCTAGGTCGTCCGTCTAATCAATCTATGTGGAATTATAAAGTTTCTCTTTTCATTATGTTAAGCTATCTTCTTCTACATCATGTTCCTTTTCTATGTCTAACCTTGTCAGCCTAAGTTCTTCACCATACAGTGTTTCTATGTATTCCTTCCATCACTCTTGGTTTTTCCTGGTTCAGCTATTATCTTACCCCGCTTATCTTTAACTGTTATCACAGATCTAGCCTTCTTACTTCCCGAAAATAACTTAACCTTGTTGTATAGCGCACCAATTTCACCTTTTTCTGTAAACTTTCCATATCCTCGCATTGGGTTTTCCACCATTCTTCTTTTGCTTTATTTGTGGCCCTTCTCAATTTATTGTTTAACTCTTTGTACTTCATTTTGCCTAACTCTCTGTTTACATTTTTCCATCGTCATCTCTCATCCATCTTTGCAATCATCTCATCCGTTACCCATGGTTTCCTTATCCTTTTCCCGGTAACGGTTCCTATAGTGTCTTTTGCGGCTTCCGATATTCCTTGCTTGATACATTCCCATTTTTCTTCGATTGTACTCAGTTCTTTACCATCATCCATCATTTTCTCTACAGCCTGCTGATACTCCTTCCTCGTTAATCCATTTAATGCTTCTACATTCCATTTCCTAACCCACAGTCCTTGCCTTATCTTTTTGAAACGGACGTTACACTTCATAACAACTAAATTGTGGTCAGAGTCCACATTCGCTCCTGGGAAACTGTACAAATTTATCACACTGTTACTAAACCTGTGCCTAACCATAATATATCCTATCTGGTACCTTTCTGAGTCACCTGGCATTTTCCATGTATACCTATGCCTTTTGTGGTGTCTAAACCATATGTTGGTGGTGGCTAACCCCTGTCTCCTGCAGAATTCAATTGTTTTCTCCCCACGTTCATTCCTCGTGCCTAACCCATAGTCCCCCACCTCACCACCATCTCCTCCTTCGCCTACCGTTGCATTACAATCCCCCATCACTATCAAATGTTTCTCTGCAGGAGCACAGATGATTAATATATCCTCTACCTCATTGTACATCCTATCGACTTCTTCCTCCTTGTGATTGCTCTCAGGCATGTATACCTGAACAATGACCAAGTTCATAGTCTCTGCTTTAATCTCTACAAGTAAGATTCTATCAGTTTCTTGCTCTATGTTGACTACGCTTCTTCCTACCCCTTTATGTAATATTACGGCAACCCCTCGTTGGCTCTCGTCCCCGCCGCTGTATATCACTCTATAATTGTCACTCCAGTAATCCCCGCTATTCTTCCATCTCACCTCACAGAGACCTAAAACATCTATTTTACCTCTTTCCATCTCTTGCTTAATATTTTCTAATTTGCCTCTCCTCAACATTGTCCTGACGTTCCAGGTTCCTATTCTAACTACTTTCGCCTTCTTCTGAGTCTTCTGTCTTGCTGCTGTTATTTCTTCCCTGCAAGGGTTTCGTGGGATGACGACCGCGGAAGCCTTGCCTCCCACGCTGCCGGGCACGACACACCGCCCCTTGATCCGAGTCCCGCAGTTCCCAGGACTCAATTTCTTTTCTGCTTCCATCATTATTTTCTTGGGAATGATAATAAAGGTGGTTTCCTGTTGCCTTCCTCAATAGTGTTTTTAACGTGACACCATCACTTAATGGCCGCCCCACTGGGGTCAGACGCCTTTGCAGCCGCCTCACTGAGGAACCGACGCTGCGTGGACTACCTTTTGTCTGGCTCCTTACCTTCTACCTATCTGGCATGGGTGACCCTACCAGGAGTAATTATATTTACTCCCGCAAGCACAGCTCTAGGTGTCATCGGAACACACAAACCCTTCCACCACGACAAGGTTGTAGTCCATGGGAGTACATGATTCTATTACCTGCATAATAATCATTGAGACTTCTTTGAATTTTACAGGAAATTAATCCCTCAAGCCTTCTGCATGACCACCTGTACATAGCAAGTAATAACATAGATCTTTTAAAAAACCAACTTCCAAACAAGCCCAGAGCAATCTAGGGGACAATATGTATAACTTGAATTTCCTGACATATACTTTGCCCTCTTGTGTGGAATCATGCCTTCATCCTGATTGCCATGTACATAAATTATTTTCACTTCCTGACTACAGTGATCATTTCCATCAATTTCACTCAACAGTTCATTTTATTGTACATACTCATAGGACATCCATTCACCTTGCAACTATTTCACTCATCAACTTTTGTGCCATTCTATATGCACCTCTCACATGGCAGTGTTCATGCCTTCTGATGAAAAGGTTGCTTCAGTTTCCTCCCAGGTGGTTTTTCCTCCTCTACCTAGGACTTAGGTGTTCTTGATTTTCTTTTCAATTGTTGTGGTGTAAACATCAATGCAATGCAAATCATTGTGAGAGAGGGACTATCAATAGAGACATTATTATTATTTTCAACAGCATTTCACTAACAAAAGCAAACTCTACCACATACAATATTCTATAGTTTAAACTTGTAATAAGGTTCTTACATTTCTTATACCTAATTTGTTATACCTTGATTAAAACCTTTCAATTGCCCATACCCCACCTTTATGTTGGGTAGGAAGTATACTGAAGAATTAAACACAGCATTGATTTAAATGTTTTAAAACAGAAATATATGAAATACAAAATATATTTTGTGGAAAAACCTCTTCCTTATGTCATGTCTATGGTTGTAGCAGCTTACATACACTCTGGATTTAACTAATCTGATCAATATATGTACCCTTATATTTCCCACATTCAGGTCTCCCACCATAGTCTCCATCAACGGGCTACTATCTCTCTCTTATTGTGATTAGATTTTGCTTGAAACCTGCAGTTTCCAAATTCTGTTAGATTTTTTAATTGATTGAATGATTCAATTCAAAATCCAAAAGCTTTATGCATTGAATTGAAATAAAATCATGTCCATTATCACTCAATTTTGTTTATTTATGCATTAATATTTAATTATTATGAGCTCTGCATCTTTTTATTAAGTGCCAATTTTCGTAAGAATTTTTTACCCTTAGTTATTATTTATGTGGGGGATGTGGTAGTCCAGGGGCAGAGCATGGACTGGAGGGCCCAGGTTCAATTCCCAGGCATGCCTTGTGGGCACTCTCAGCTTCACCCGAGCTGTGTGATTTTTCGGGTACCAGATCTTCCTGGGAAACCATAACCAGCAAAGGGAAAGGAACTGGCCCCCTTACCCTGATGTGTGAATATTCACACGCCGTATAAGGCTTACTACTGGGTGAACTGTATCATCACCTACCAAACTGACCTTCGGGTTGGCTGCTGTGTTTCTGGTTTATTACTTATGAAAAGAAGGTAGTTGAATGCATTCATTTTTTCAGAAACTTATAAAATATGCAAAATTCAGTACTCCATTTCAAGAATTAAATATGGATTTCTATAAAATGCTACCTCTGTAGTGTCAAATAGAAGTTACTCTTGGATTCATTGCATATACAGGTAATGCACATATGTATTTCCATACAGTTATTGATTAAAATGTTTATTAAATGCTATGTGTTCATATTTGTCATGCCCTCCCTTTTTCCTAGAAATTCTCATAAAAGTGCTTGAATAATTGTTTTGAGATCAAGATGTCTTGTCCTAAGCCCGTCAAAAGTTCCATTACTTCAATAAAGTCAGAGATTTACGAAATGCTGAGTAACAGTGTTCCTCAGTGTAAAACATATTAATAGCCATAGTGAATAAATGGAGTTTAAACAAAAATTTAGTCAATGGATCATTGATGCTTATTTCATATTGCTTTTAAGACTATAGAGGTGTGGAAGAACATCCCAAAGACAACTATTATGTGTATGGTACATGTACATAGTACATAGCTGTTTCTTGCATGTTTGGCCCTACCTAGACGCTTCAACATGCTGTGAGCATTTGTATTGAGATTTAAGTGAGAAATTTGAGAACAAATTATCTGTACCTAACGTTGGATAATCTATAATGAATTTCAATTGGAGCTCAAATGAATATCAATTTTGGTAGAATAGTTCAATGTTGAAGTTGGATTAATATAAACTCACTAATTTTACACCATATAAATACTGCTAATCAGCCAGGTTTTAAGATGACCTACTTTTCTCGCTCGGGTACAAAGTTTCTCAATGAGAGTTTTACACATACCATTTATGGCATTTATTATAATTTTTGTCCATATAATTCCTAAAAAATCTACTTTACCTCATACTATATATCATGTTTGGTTAAAGTTAGAAAAAACAAAATTGGAGTCCAGATACATATGGCAGTCTGTTTTTCATTAAAATTATCTAATCTATCTTTAAAAGCAGCATATTTTGAATCATTAAGTCAGCTTTTTAATGAAATCCATGGTTTGCATTTCTTATTTTTCCTGGGAAAACTTTTCCCCATGTTTACTTTCATCCATAATGATTTGATATGTGTCTTTTGCATGTTACAGGAAGGGTGTTTGCTGTACTGTCATCAGCAGATAATGCTGTGCCAATTGTTTCTGGAATTATGTATTCTCAGTTGTATAATGCCACGCTAGAGACTTTTCCTGCTGCTATATTTTTCCTCACACTTGCATCTCAGCTGTCAGTACTTTTCCTTGTGATGTAAGTATATTTGAACTCATTGACATAAAAATTATGGATTCTATATACCTCATCTTCACTGATGACTTCACACATTGGAATAACTAGTACTTTCATCTGGGGCTCCATTGTACCCATTGCTAGGAAATTGAAAAGTGCGTTTGGGTGAAGTTTTGTCTTACATGATAAGAATGCTTTAGCCTTATTTTTTTAGGTAATCTACCGGTTGAGATAGGTTTTTGGATGGAGACAACAACATTTTGTAACTCCAAACAAAACCCAATTTAGCAACCTAATCTACATCAGATCCCTCTTCATCTCTGTGTAATTCTTTCCTCCCTTCAACCCATCCAACATCCCTATCCAGTTCCTGCCCTTTCCTCGCTTGCCCGACATTCTCCCCTCTATTACCTTCTTCAACATTCCACTACCGCTCAATATGCCTTTCATCCATTTTTCCTGCCTCCGTAGAATTTCTCTCAACAAACCCCTCTCCTCCCCCACCATTTCTAGTACTTCCTCATTTGTTTTCCTTTCAGTCCATTTCACCTTCTCCATTCTTCCCCACACCCACATTTCAAAAGCCTCCAATCTACATCTATTCTCCTGCTTCAGTGACCACGTTTCCGAGCCGTACATAGCTACGCTCCATATCAGAGTTTTTGTGTGTCTTTTCTTTATGTTCTTACTCAAGTCTCCGTCATCAAATCCCTCCTCCTTGAGAAAGCCTCCTTGCCTAGTGCAATTCTTCTCCTTACGTCCCTATTACTTTGACCGTACAGGTCCAAAATACTTCCGAGATATGTAAACTGTTCTACCTGTTCTACTTTTTCCCCTCCTATTTTAATGTTTAACTTAGCCTTTCTCTTTCTGAAAAATCGCATAACCTTTGTTTTATTAATATTGATTCTCATCCCATATCTATTGCACAGAACCTCCAATTCACTCAGCAATACTTGCAACCCCTTGGCTGACTGAGCAACTAATGCTTTGTCATCCACAAACCTAACTGATTTTACGAATTCCCCTCCGACTTTCATTTCTACCTCCAGTTCTTCCCATGCCTCTTTAATCATTTCTTCCACACATACGTTGAATAGCACCGGTGACAATGGTCAACCCTGCTTTACACCTCTGCCTAACACTGCCCATCCGGACTCTCCGTTCCCCACTCGCACCTGAGAAGTCTGAGACATGTACAGGTTGCGGATTAGCCGCCTTCCCATCCTCCTTGGATCTTTTCTGTGTTAACTATTATTTTACCCCACTTATCTTTAACACCTAGCACATATCTTCCCTTCTTACTTCCCAATAATAACTTAACCTTGCTGTATAGCACACTGATTTCACCCTTCCTCTGTAAACTTTCCATCTCCCCGAACTGTGTCATATACTGATGAATATAAATGCATTTGCTTAACTTTGCCTTCGCACTTTCCATTTTCATCTCTCATTCATCTTTGTAATCCTATCATCTGTGATCCATGATTTCCTTGTCCTTTTCCATTAACAGTTACTATAGTGTCTTTATGGCTTTCGATTACCATTACTTGATACATTCCCCCCATTTCTCTTCGATAGTACTCAGCTTTTTATGCCCATCCTCGATTTTATTTACAGCCTGCTGATACTCCTTCCTATTCAATCCATATATATATATATATATATATATGTACCCTCCCATGGACTACAACCTTGTCGTGGTGGAAGGGCTTGTGTGTTCCGATTACCACTAGAGCTGTGCTGGCGGGAGTAATAATAATTACTCCTGGAAGGGTCACCCATGCCAGATAGGTCGAAGGTTAGGAGCCAAACGAAAGGTAGTCCACGCAGCGTCTGTTCCTCAGTGAGGCGGCTGCAATGGCGTCTGACCCCAGTGGGGCGGCCATTAAGTGATGGTGTCACGTTAAAAGCACTATTGAGGAAGGCAACGGGAAACCACCTCAATTATCATTCCCGAGAAAATATGATGGATGCAAAACAGAAATTGAGTCCTGGCAACTGCGGGACTCGGCCCAAGGGGCCATGTGTCGTGCCCGGCAGCGGGGGAGGCAAGGCTTCTGCGGTCGTCATCCCACGAAATCCTTGCGAGGGAGAAATAACAGCAACAGGACAGAAGATGCAGAAGAAGACGAAAGTAGTTAGAATAGGAACCTGGAACGTCAGGACAATGTTGAGGAGAGGCAAATTAGAAAATATTAAGTGAGGGATGGAAAGAGGTAATATAGATGTTTTAGGTCTCTGCGAGGTGAGATGGAAGGATAGCGGGGATTACTGGAGTGACAATTATAGAGTAATATACAGCGGCGGGGACGAGAGCCAACGAGGGGTTGCCGTAATTTTAAATAAAGTGGTAGGAAGAAGTGTAGTCAACATAGAGCAAGCGACTGATAGAATTTTACTCGTAGAGATTAAAGCAGAGCCGACGAACTTGGTCATTGTTCAGGTATACATGCCACCGAGCAACCACAAGGAGGAAGAAGTCGATAGGATGTACGATGTGTTAGAGGATATCATCGCGAGTGTTCCTGCAGGGAAATATTTGATAGTGATGGGGGATTGGAATGCGACGGTAGGCGAAGGAAGAGATGGGGGTCAGGTGGGGGACTATGGGTTAGGCACGAGGAATGAACGCGGGGAGAAAGCAATTGAATTCTGCAGGAGACAGGGGTTAGTCATCACCAACACATGGTTTAGACACCACAAAAGGCGTAGGTATACATGGAAAATGCCAGGTGACTCAGAAAGGTATCAGTTAGATTATATTATGGTTAGGCACAGGTTTAGGAACAGTGTGATAAATTCGCACAGTTTCCCAGGAGCGGATGCGGACTCTGACCACAATTTAGTTGTTATGAAATGTAACGTTCGTTTCAAGAAGATAAGGCAAGGGCGGCGGGTTAGGAAATGGAATTTAGAAGCATTAAATGGATTAACGAGGAAGGAGTATCAGCAGGCTGTAGAGAAAATAATGGATGACGATAAAGAACTGAGTACTATCGAAGAAAAATGGGAATGTATCAAGAAAGGGATATTGGAAGCCGCAAAAGACACTATAGGAACGGTTAACGGGAAAAGGATAAGGAAACCATGGGTAACGGATGAGATGATTGCAAAGATAGATGAGAGGAGAAGATGGAAAAATGTAAACACAGAGTTAGGTAAAATGAAGTACAAAGAATTAAACAATAAATTGAGAAGGGCCACAAATAAAGCAAAAGAAGAATGGTGGGAAACGCAATGCGAGGATAGGGAAAGTCTACAGAAGAAGGGTGAAATTGGTGCTCTATACAGCAAGGTTAAGTTATTGTCGGGAAGTAAGAAGGCAGGATCTGTGCTAACAGTTAAAGATAAATGGGGTAAGATAATAGTTGAACCAGGAAAAATACAAGAGAGATGGAAGGAATATATAGAAACACTGTATGGTAAAGAACTTAGGCCGACAAGGTTAGACATAGAAAGGGAACATGACGTAGAAGAAGATAGCTTAGGTCCAGGCATACTCGACGATGAAATAGAAAGGCCATTAAAGGAGATGAAAGCAAATAAGGCTGTGGGGGTGGACAATATTCCGGTAGAAATGTTGAAATGGTTAGGAAAAGGTGGGAAGAAAGCCATATATGGACTGATTCGTAGTATCTATGAGGAAGGAATCTGGCCGGAAGATTTTGTGAGATCAGTGTTAGTTCCTATTCCAAAAAAGGCAAAGTCTACGTCATGTGAGGATTACAGAACAATAAGTTTGATATCCCACGCAGCTAAAGTTTTTCTCAGGATCATCAACAAAAGGATAGAGAGTAAGGCAAATGATTACTTAGGGGATGATCAGTTTGGCTTTAGGAAAGGAAGAGGTATGCGTGATGCCATTGCAGTAATGAGATCAGTAATCGAGAGGAATATAGATTACAATCAGGACGTTTTTGCCTGTTTTGTAGATTTCGAAAAAGCGTTTGATAGAGTGAATTGGGAAAAATTAATGCATGTATTGCAGAAAATAGGAATGGATTGGAGGGACAGGAGACTGATCCGCAACCTTTACATGTCTCAGACTGCTCAGGTGCGAGTGGGGAACGGAGAGTCCGGATGGGCAGTGTTAGGAAGAGGTTTAAGGCAGGGTTGCCCATTGTCATTGGTACTGTTCAACGTATATGTAGAGGAAATGATTAAAGAGGCATGGGAAGAACTGGAGGTAGGAATGAAAGTCGGAGGGGAATTCGTAAAATCGGTTAGGTTTGCTGATGACCAAGCATTAGTTGCTCAGTCAAGCCAAGGGGTTGCAAGCATTGTTGAGTGAATTGGAGGTTCAGTGCGATAAATATGGGATGAGAATCAATATTAATAAAACAAAGGTTATGCGATTTTCCAGAAAGAAAAAGGCTAAGCTAAATATTAAAATAGGCGGGGAAAAAATAGAGCAGGTAGAACAGTTTACATATCTCGGAAGTGTGTTGAACCAACACGGTCAAAGTGGTAGGGACGTAAGGAGAAGAATTGCGCTAGGCAAGGAGGCTTTCTCAAGGAGGAGGGAGTTGATGACGGGGACATTGAGTAGGGATGTTAAGACAAGACACGTAAAAACTCTGATATGGAGCGTAGCTATGTACGGCGCGGAAACGTGGTCGCTGAAGCAGGAGGATAGACGTAGATTGGAGGTTTTTGAAATATGGGTGTGAAGAAGAATGGAGAAGGTGAAATGGACCGAAAGGAAAACAAATGAGGAAGTACTGGAGATGGTGGGTGAGGAGAGAGGTTTGTTGAGGGAAATCCAATGGAGGCAGGAAAAATGGATGAAAGGCGTATTGAGCGGTAGTGGAATGTTGAAGAAGGTAATAGAGGGGAGAATGTTGGGCAAGCGAGGAAAGGGTAGGAACAGGATTGGGATGAAGGGAGTAAAGAAGTACACAGAGATGAAGAGGGACCTGATGTAGTTTAGGTTGCTGGATTGGGTTTTGTTTGGAGTTACGAAATATTTATTTGATAGTTGTGTCCATCCAAAAACCTACCTTAACCGGTAGATTACCTAATAATAATATACATATATATATATTCATTCACACATAGAAATTCATGTAAGGAAAGGGGATAGGAAAACACATAAAAGACGAACACAGGACATCTGGGGAAGGCGGATTTGAGAAGATCACAAATGTAAAAATATTTCCTTAACCGGGACTTGAACACTGGACCTTCCACTACTGGGCGGATATATATATACGAGGTGTGTTCGAAAAATAATGAGAATTTCAATTTTTCGGACAATAATATATATTTATTCTTATACATTGATGTTGTCATCTTCAAAGTAGTCCCAATTGGAGATTATCAATTTGTGCCAGCGCTTCTTCCATTTGCCGAAACACTTCTCAAACTCGGTCTTTGAGTTAGCCTTCAGTTCTTTCAGCGATGCGCCTTTAATGTCATCTACGGCTCTAAAACGACGGCCCTTCAAGGTTTTCTTAATTTTTGGAAATAGGAAAAACTCACACGGAGCCATATCCGGCGGAATTGGAGACTGGGGCCTCGTTTTAGCATTCTTTTGGCCAAAAATTCACGAACAAGCAATTAAGTGTGAGCTGGTGCCTTATCGTGATGCAAAAGCCATCAATTGTTTTTCCAGAGATCCGGGCGTTTTTTTGGATTGCTTCGCTCAAACAGCGTTGAACTTGTAGGAAGTACTTCTTATTGACCATTTGACCTGGGGGCAGGAATTCATGATGCACTTTGCCATTAAAATCGAAGAACACAGTGAGCATAACCTTTACCTTGGCCCGCACTTCTCGAGCCTTTTTTGGTCTTGGCGAGCCAGAATGCCTGCACTGGGATTATTGAGCCATATTTTCAACGTCATATCCATAGACCCATGTTTCGTCACCTGTTATTATACTTTTCAGTAATTCTTTACTTCATTTAGTGACTGCTGAGTAACAAGTTCGCCTCTGTTTTTGTTCAAAATTCAACAATTTTGGAACGAATTCTGCTGCCACACGTTTCATACCCAAACAATTGAGAAAAAGTCATCAAATGATCCAATCGATATGCCAACATCATCAGCGACCTCTCTAATTGTGATTCGGCGATTGTTCATAACCATTTCTTTAACTTTTCCACGTTTTCATCAATTGTTTATGTGCTGGGGCGTTTGCCAACTTCAATGTCTTCCGGACCTTCTTGGAAATGCTTATTCCACTTGTAAACTCTTGATTTACTCGTAGCAGACTCACCATGGGCCTTTGCTAACATTTCACACACTTTGTTACACTTTATTTAATTTTTTACGCAAAATTTGATACAAATTCTTTGATCCATTTCTTTTAACAACCGAGAATCACCGAGCTCATAAAAGACGTCTACCCTTAGAGGCTGTCACTAAGCCCACAATGAAAACAGCTAAAAGTTTTATCATGCTTCATGGGCATGTATACCAACGTAATAAAAAAAATTTGACCGCCGGAATCTCCCAGCTCACGAATTGAAAAATTCTTGTTATGTTTTGAACACGCCTCGAATATATATATATATATATACACTTTTTTGGAAAACCCACAAACGTGTAATGTAAATTCACTGATAGTCATAACAAACACAGAAACCAAAACACACAAAAGAGGGAAAACTCACTGGTTCTCGAATTTTCAGTGGTCCAACCACCTTTCTCAAGAGGAATTAGGAACAGAACTGTTCCTAATTCCTCTTGAGAAAGGTGGTTGGACCACCGAAAATTCGAGAACCAGTGAGTTTTCCCTCTTTTGTGTGTTTTGGTTTCTGTTTTTGTTATGACTATATATATATATATATATCGATGATGCGGAAGTACTCACGAGAGCAATATAACTTTTGGACGGCGCAATAGAACACAGAATAAAACAGATAACACGTAAAAGGACACTCACACTGTAGATGATTTAAGCTTTCGGCCTACTCCGAGGCCTTCTTCAGGTCAGACTGAAAGGTTTTGAGGGAAGAGAGCCTGGGGAAGCAAGAAAGACTCTCACGAAAGACACGTATCACTTCCTCCACCGTTTAAACTCTGTCTCCATTCCCTCCACCTCCAACCTGCTTATGGCCACCATCGACGTCACCTCCCTCTATACTTCTATTCCCCATGCAGAAGGCCTATCCTCCCTCCGACACTATCTTTCTCTACACCCCCCCCCCCCAGTGCCCCTCGACCGAATTTCTCCTCAGTCTCACCACTGTCGTCCTGACTAAAAATGCATTCTCTTTCCAAAACTGTTTTTATCTCCAAACGAAAGGCAGAGAGATGGGAACGAGGATGGCGCCATCGTACGCCAATCTCTTCATGGGCCACCTTGAAGAGAATTTCCTTTCACAGCAACCCTTCCAACCTCTTTTCTGGGTCCGCTACATTGACGACATTTTTATGCTCTGGACACACGGCTCTGATTCTCTTGACAATTTCTTATCGGCCTTAAATTCTTCTTTCACTGTTAAATTCACTTCGTCCATTTCAGACTCCACCATCACCTTTCTTGACACAGACATCTCAATTCATAATAACAAATTCACCACTTCAGTACACATCAAAGACATTAACCATCAACAATATTTACACTATACTAGTAGTCATCCTTCTCATACCAAACGCTCAATTCCCAACTCTCTCTCTATCCGCGGACATGGGATTTGCAACACCACAGCTACCCTCAACAAATACCTCCACAATCTACACCATGCACTCCACAAACGCGGTTACCCAGAAAAGCTCCTACAGGATAAAATCTACCGCTCCACCCGACCACACACACCACAGAATGACAACCCCACATCTGACGCTGGACTCCACCTTTGCACAACCTATTTCCCCGGATCCCACAGACTGAAAACCATTCTCAAGGAACTTTATCCTATATTACATGACAATGACGCGACCACATCCTTACTGCCCCAATGCCCCTCTGTCGCTTACAGACGACCAGCCAACCTCAGAAACCTTTTGAGATCCACCAACCCTTTGAAAACCCCGCCCTGACAAATTTCCACATATTTCCCCTACCTGCAATCGCCCCCGATGTAAAACATGTCTCCTAATCAGATCTGCTCCCCTCTCTCCACATCCCCTCATTGTCCCTTCACCCCGTTCCCACGCTAATTGCCTCTCAAAAAATATTATCTATCTCTTGTCGTGCAAACAATGCACCTCATTCTACATAGGCGAATGCATTACCCCATTATCCATCCGAATGAACAATCACCGTTACTCATGTAATTCTGCTTAACTCTCTTCTCTTCCTATCCCTTTACACGCAAGTTCACACAACCTATCATTTGACGAATGCCTTTCCTTAACAGTTCTAGAGTCCCTACCCGATTCAGCCACCAACATAGAGGTGAGAACTCGCGAATCCGCATACATCCTATATTTCCGATCCTTTAAAATTCCCACCCTTAACCGCCATCTTTAATTTCTTTCCCAACAGTCCCTAAACCTTCCGCCCCCCTTCTTGCTTCCCCAGGCTCTCTTCCCTCAAAACCTTTCAGTCTGACCTGAAGAAGGCCTCAGAGTAGGCCGAAAGCTTAAACCATCTACAGTGTGAGTGTCCTTTTACGTGTTATCTGTTTTATTCTGTGTTCTATTGTGCCGTCCAAAAGTTATATATATATATATATATATATATATATATATATATATATATATATATATATATATCTGGGTGCTCCAGTCCTTCAAACCCCCCGGGCTGAACCAAGCCCACTGATTTTATCCAATGCTGCCTACATTTCCCATCCACCACCTTGTCCGCTTCCTATTGGCCCCTTACCTCTCCTCCTCCTTATATATATGTCTAAAAAGTATGTATATATACATATGTGTATGTGTGTGTATGTATGTGTATGTATATGTGTGTATGTATATGTGTGTATGTATATGTATGTGTATGTATGTGTATATGTGTATGTATATGTATGTATATATATATATGTATGTGTGTATATGTATGTATATATGTGTATGTATGTATATATATATATATACATATATCGCGGGTTGCGGTGGTCTAGCGGGTAGAGCGTTGGACTGCTGACCGGAGGGTCCCGGGTTCGATTCCTGGGCAAGGCACTTTGGGCACCTGCAGCTCCACCCAAGCTAGTTGATTTTTCGGGTACCAGATCTTCCTGGGAAACCATAACCGGCACAGGGAAAGGAACTGGCCCCCCTACCCTGATGTGTGAATATTCACACGCCGTCGGGCTTGTTACATGGGTGAGCTCTACCATCACCTACTAAACCGACCTTCGGGTTGATTAGTGTGTTTATGGTTTATATATATATGTATATGTATATATATATATGTGTGTGTGTATATGTGTATATATATATATATATATATATATATATATATATATATATATATATATATATATATATATATATATATATATATATATATATAAATATAGTCCTTCCAGCTCTTCCCCTACCGCGGCAACTCTACCGCCCCCTGCCATTTCCCCCTCCCCCACCTTGTCCGCTTCCCATTGGCCCCTTACCTCTCCTCCCGTCACCCTTCTCCTGCACATGCCCTCTCCGCTCCTTTCCTAGTGCAATTCTTCTCCTTACGTCCCTACCACTTTGACCGTATTGGTCCAAAACACTTCCGAGATATGTAAATTGCTCTACCTGCTCTATTTTTTCCCCGCCTATTTTAATATTTAGCTTAGCCTTTTTCTTTCTGGAAAATGTATGTCAAATAGAATGTATACACATAAAACTCATATTTTATGTTTATCCTAGCAATTCCTTCTGTTTCTCCTAATTTTCTGTAAGTGACCAATTCATGCATTCATTTTTTAGTGGTATTCACCAATGTTTGGATGGTGGAAAATTGGAGCAGGCAAATGATGATGTGCCCTAGAGTGATGTCTTGGACAAACTCCAGAATAACCGTAATTATTGATCAACAAGAACTAGAGTGGACTCTGAAATATCAAATGGTGCAGAAACTCATGTACATACATGCATTCAAATGAAAACTGAATGCCCATCATAACACACGGTCCATGCAAAAGGTGGCAATGCTGTTGTTATGCAGTGGTACTGTCATCACTGTGGTAGGAGAACTGCATAGCAACAACTCACAGGCATGTACAGTTGTTGGGTTATAATCCTTGTTGGTACATGGACTGGTCTAGTGTGTTTGTCCATTAGGTTTTCATTGGACTGCCCCTCATAATATGGCGCTCTTGTTTTTCAAATATGGATGCCTATGTCTCTTTTTTTTCCTCTCATTTTCATGTTGTCAATAGGGTTGAAATTTAAATTATGATCATGTTAACTACTTTAATTACTACCGTAAATGCTGAATTTCCTGGGATTACAGTCATCGTAAAGGGATCATTATTCCATTAGTTTTCAATCCTCTAACTGATAATGGTACAATAAGTAGACAGCTTAACAAGTATGTGACTTAATCAGCCTGAATTATGGAAACATTTCCATTTCAACATCTGTAATTTTCCTTGAAATTACCCCTTTCCCCTTGGGACATCTTTGTATATGAAGTCAGATTAGGAATTGAGATTGATATACATCTAAAAAGAGATTTTGCCAATGCCCCACTTTTACGCACAATGAGAATGAACTTAGTGAGGATTATTGTTTTTTATGTAAAAAGTATACTTATTATTGTTTTACAATTCTGTTTTTTTTCTATAATTACTCTCATTAATTTTTATCAAATACTATTTCTGAGATAATACCAGATGACTTTTAATTTTTCTGTAGTTAATTTTTTGTCATTATTTAACCATTGCAGAAACACAATTTGTTTCATAGATTTTGTATAAAAGCTTGGCATTTTTGTTGTTTGTATGGATAAAAGTATTTTTGTGGTGACCAGGGTTATGCTTATTGTCTCACTTTATTTTTACCTTCTGCATTGGAATATTATTTAGTAGCTGGCAATTAGCAGAAATATTCCCATTGTCTGTAAATTGGAAAGAATTTTACTTTGGTTGCAAAAATATGTAATATTAGTTATAATGCTGCAAAAGGAACTGGCAAAGCATTAGCCTCCTCCAAAATGAATACCTCTTGGGAGGATAAACTTGCCTCTTATAGCAAAAAAATGCAACCCAACATTGGACACAACAGTAAGTCCCTCTCCAATCCCCCATACTTCTTTCCTGCTTTCATTCTGTCCAACATACAGATCTTATTCTTTTCCCTTCCACAATTTCCTAATATGCACCCATCCATCACAGTCTTCTACATCCCATCTACTTTCAAAATGCTCTGTATTCATCTTTCCAAAATTAATTTAATTGGAAAAAATGTATTGTGAAAAGTAAATGAAAACACACATGAGTATTATAAATGAATTGCCTCAAGATGCTTGTAAGATTATAACAACTTGGTGGTCATTCTTACTCCAGTCAATTTTGTCATGTGCTGTGCTATCAGGCAGATGATTTTTTTTTAATACCATTGAACCATTGGTATTAGAAATGGTTCCTCCGAATATTTATTAAGGAAGGTACAGCATGACACCAGTGATAGAACCACTAGTATATATGAAGTTTGATATCAGAGACAGTTCTTAACTGTGTCAATGTCTGTTCACAGGTTACCTGTATGTTTACTAAAAAAGTAACTTCATGAGTAGTAGCACATTTCCTCTGAATATTTAGGTTTTAGCGTTCACAACCTCATGCTTACAGTAGCTTAAATGATATCGTAATGTGATATATTTACCTTTAGAAAATTTGACATATTTAGTTGTTAGTCCCAGTGGTTATATTCATGATAGCATGGTCATGCATTAATGGGCATGCTATTTCTCTCATATCTCAGTTGTAGTTTTTGTATTGCTATTTTGACTGTGTAATAAATTATTTTAAGGTAATCTACTGGTTAAGGTAGATTATGGTTGGACGCAACTACCAAATAAACATTTTGTAACTCCTAACAAAACACAGCCCAACATCCTACTCTTACACAAAGTACCTTTCATCTCTGCTCTCTTCCTTCCTCCCTTGGTACCGTCCAACATCCGTATCCTATTCCTCTGTCCCTTCTGCATTTGTCTAACATTCTCCCCTCTATTACCTTCTTCAACATTCCACTACTGCTCTATATGCATTTCATCCATTTTTCCTTCCTCCATAGAATTTCTCTCAACAAACCCCTCTCCTCTCCCACCATCCCTAGTACTTCCTCATTTGTTTTCTTTTCCGTCCATTTCATCTCCTTTCTTCCCCACACCCACATTTCAAAACCCTCCAATCTACGCCTATCATCCTGCTTCAGTGACCATGTTTCCATGCAATAAATAACTACTCCACATCAAACTTTTATTGAGCCTTTTCTTAACATCTTTGCTCAACGTCCCCAACATCAACTCCCTCCTCGTGAAAGCCTCTTTGGGTAGTGCAATTCTTCTTTTTACGTCCCTGCTACTTGGACCATTTTGGTCCAAAAAACTTCTGTTATACATAAACTGTTCCACCTAATCTATTTTCTGCCCTCTATTTTAATGTTAGGCTTAGCCTTTGTTGTTCTGGTAAATCGCATAATCTTTGTTTTATTTAATTGATTCTCATCTCATATCTATTGCACTGAACCTCCAATTCACTCAGTGACCCCTTGGCTGACTGACAAATTAGAGTTTGGTCATCAGCAAACCTAACTGAGTTTATGAATTCCCCTCCGAGTTTCATTCCTACCTCTAGTTTTCCCCATGCCTCCTTAATCATTTCTTCCACATTTACATTGAACAGCACCGGTGACAATGGACAACCTTGCCTTACATCTTTTCCTAACACTGCCCATCCGGACTCTCCGTTCCCCACTTGCACATGAGGAGTCTGAGACATGTACAGGTTGCGGATCAGTCTCCTGTCCCTCCAATCCATTCCTATTTTGCTGCAATATACTCATTAGTTTTTTCCAATTCATTTTATCAAATGTCTTTTCAAAATCTACAAAATAGGCAAATACGTTCTCATTGTTTTCTATAATCCTCTCGATTAGTGATCTTCTAACTGCAATGGTATCATGCGTACCTCTCCCCTTCCAAACCTTCATCCCCTAAGTAATCATTTGCTCTGCTCTCAATCCTCATGTTGATGATCCTGAGAACCACTTTAGCTACATGGGAAATCAAACTTATTTTCCTGTAATCCTCACAAGATGTAACGTTTACCTTTTTTTGGAATAGGAACTAACACTGATTTCACAAAATCTTCCGGCCAGATTCCTTCTTCATAGATACTACGAATCAGTTCATATAGGGCCTTCTTCCCACATTTTCCTAAACATTTCAATATTTCCACAGGAATATTGTCTCCCCCACAGCCTTATTTGATTTCATCTCCTTTAATGCCCTTTCTATCTCATCGTCGAGGAAGCCTGGACCTAAGCTATCTTCATCTGTCATGTTCTTGTTCTATGTCTAACCTTGTTGGCGTAAGTTCTTTACCAAACAGTGCTTCTATATATTCCTTCCATATTCTATATATTCCCTTGTCTAGGATATTTTCTGTTTCAACTATTATCTTATCCAACTAATCTCTAACTGTTAACACCAATTGTCCCTTTTTATTTCCTAATAGTGTTTTAACCTTCTTGTATTTTACCCTTCCTCATCAAACTTTCCACATTCTCACTCTGCCTCTTCCACCATGCTTCTTTTTCTTTAATTGTTACCCGTCTTCAATTAATGATTTAACTCTTCGTGCTTCCTTCTGCCTAACTCTGCGTTTACATTCTTTCATATCCTTATCTCATCTGTCTTTTTAATCATCTCATCCGTTACCCATGGTTTCCTCGTCCTTTTCCCATTAACAGTTCCTATAGTCTTATTGGTTCTTCGATATCCCTTGTATGATGAATTTCCATTTTTACTCGATAGTACTCAGCTCTTTTCCTTCATTCATGATTTCCAAGTACAAAGGTACAAAAGTTGTTCTTAGGGAATCAGATTCTTTCCCACGTCGTGGTTACTTTCATTAGGGAAATTAATTTACGTGCATTTTTCCTTGATATGAGGGTCGTGGTATTCCAGGTATAGTGTCGAACTACTGACCTGAGGACCGGGGTTCTATACCCGGGCCAGTCTCTGGGCACCTGCAGCTCCACCCAATCTGTGTGATTTTTCGTTTACCAAATCGTCCTGGGAAACCATTACCGGGAGAGGGAAAGGAACTGGCCCCCCTTAATACCCTGCTAATGTGTGAATTTCACACGCCGCATAGGGCTTCGTACTTGGTGAGCTCTACTATCACCGAAAAAACCGACCTTCGGGATGATTACTGTGTTTATTTTTTTAATTTCTTGAAATAGGCCAGTGTTCCTCACCAAAAACTGCCCTTTGCTACAGTATACATTTTTCATATACAGTTGGTTTTTTACTCGATAAAAACACCACTCTATTAAGTGAAATCACCTACGTCAAATGATTTACGGAATTGAATATCTTTTATGTAATGTTACTACGCAATATAATAATGCATTATGAATCAAAAAACACCAGGATACTCGCGGCGGGCCGTGGAAAACTGCCTCGGGCCCCACAGTGGCCCGTCCAGAAATTCGAAAGTAGAGCCCGAGGACACGCCGGGAAAAAGACACAGAGTGGATGCGAGAGAGGAGGAAGATTGATTTTGACTGGAGTCGGTGAATGCGTGTGAGGAAGAATGGAATTTGAGACGAAGTGCGAGGAATCGAACGAAATGGTTCGGTCTGCCATGGCACCAGGGACGATTTAAGGTACGAGAGGGAAGAAGTGTAGAGGGCGGGCTCGTATTAATTTGAGTTCAATATTTTATGAGGTAAGGAATAAGCATGCTTTTTTATTCTTTCCCAGATTCCTCTCCAGAAACCTTTGCCATTGCAAGTCCCTCGCTCTTCATAAAGTCTAATTTCCAAAAAGTAATGGCAAAATGCCGCAACTCAAGAAATGTTCCGAAGATAAATGTCACAATTCCTTTTTAATTGTAATTTATCATGTTCCTCTTCAAATGACTGATATAAGTGGCGCTAGGTTCATCCGATGTTGCAACAAATAAATTGCGTGCCAGAATCCAAGGTCATTATCAACCAAATATTTTCGACCAATCATGCTCCTTTTTAAAAAAGTAACTGGGGTACTGAACCGGACGCAGGTCAGTAAAAGTGAGACCCAAATCAAGGAACTTGATCCGACCAAAGTTCAAATTGAAGGTTGGTGAAACAAAAAACTAACCATAAAAATGGCAATAAATACAGCACATTTAATAACCGTTCGATGCGGACTTGGTGGCATATTCGGGACAACGCGGAGAGAAATGAGTGATCTGAAAAGGTTTTGAAAGAGTTCCAAAGCTGCCTTAATCTCTTACGGAATTTGTCCTTTCGAGCATGCATTACAAGTGTTGAATGCCCTCTCCATATTTAGTACAGGCCCTGTAGACTAGGAATAGTGTCGTAGACAATCATAAAACAAAGAATAAACCGAAGCAAAAAAGTTAAATTCAAGAAAGATATTATAGAGATTGAATCATTGGTTCACATTACCAATTCTGGTAATGACACATCAAATGATGATAGCGCATCCGGTCGTATTTTTTGACGCCCCTCCAGTTTCTTCGATTTATGGGTAGACGAAGAGACAATCTAATCTTTTGCTCTAATTTTTAAAACAATCGCAAGCGGTTTTAAAATTGATTTGAATACATTTCAACCCTAAAATATGATCTCGGCTTAGATTATAATATCTCTTTGTAACGGTTTTATTTGCCAGATGGAATACCTAGAGTTCTAATTCATAGAGGGACTACTAAACTTCCGTCTACCGCCAATAGGAAAATTATCTGAAGAAGCCCAGCAAGCACTAAATAAAGACTACCAACCATTTAGAGAAGGTCATGCAAGAAAATTTTCAAGAGATAATACCATAGAATACCTGTATCATATGCTTTTATTATATCATATCCAGTAAGAGAGAACCAAAGAATGACTCCACAGAATAAAAGTTGACATGTCCCAGAAGATTTGATAAAAAAGTTGAAAAAACTATGCTTCCGCTTAGATACGGCAAAGCAACTGAAGAAGAAATAGCTCGGATTCAAATAAACTACCAATAAAAGATTATTATAAAAAAGAAAATAACTACTAGGTCTGATTTTGATACATTTCCAATAATCTTCTTTATTGCTGCTAAAATTGAAATTGTCATAAAAATGTTTAGTATTAATATTGTTTTCAACGTGAATGTAATTATTTGAAAGGCTACACTTGAAATGGAATAAACAAATATAATCCTCAATCACTTTTGAATTAATCTTATCCAGCTAGATTCGGAATCTGGACCACTGTGCGGCGTCTCAAAAGGTTTAGGTAGATTATATGTACCAGCCTCGTAGCCATATGATGATATAAGCAAAGGCATTTGACTAATTGACTCTCCGTATCGTTGTAATTATTAAATACCAACGATAAGTGAAGCGTTCACGGGTAACACTCATTTCAACCTTAACACCTTTAAGTGACTTGCCCTAGAAATGAATGCCTTGGCAACCTGCTGCAATCGCCTCTGTTAGTCATCACCGAACGCATAAAGCTGTCCGCCTGCATTTTATAATTACACGCTGTTTGACTGTCTGAACACTAACTAGACCATTTTCGTAATATGACTTTTCGAACTTATGTCCACACAGGAATTCCACGCTTTGCTACGAAGGTTTGACCCGGACCAGAAAACTTTACCCCGCTTCATTTCCTCATGATTGACGTCGAGGAAGAATTCTTCCTCAAGAAATCCATCAAGCAGATATATCAGGAGGCATCTGCTTGACGAAGAAGGATTCTTCATTCTCAGCTGCAGATGAAGTTCGGCTTGGTTCCGGGGTGAGAGGTCGCTTCTTGCCCCGAGGGTGTTTGAGCGACAGTCTTAATCTGCCTAGCTCACCTCAAGACCCTGAACCGAAAAAGACGGTTATTGAGGAAATACCGCTTGGCCGAGCGAACGGTTTGTTAGTTAAGGCGCTCGTGTGGCGTCCACCCGAAGGATTTCAGGTTCATGGCGAACAAAATGGAAGACCAAGGGAAATTTCTAATATTCTTCATTTTGTAGCAATTTAATGATTGAGTAGTTGTGAAACATGCCTTGCTACAAACGGGAGCGCAGCATATAAAAGAAGTAAACTTTCTCCCAAAAATGTCTGTAATTCCCTGCATTACTTTTAAGGAACACAATGTGCCTGTGAAGTACCATTGGTCTGCGAAGGTTTACCTAGGTTGGGATTAAAATCCTTCCTACTTGTTTCGGGGTGGTGGTTCTGAAAACTAGTCCTACTTTCAACGCGTGCTTTACGAGGATCTGCATACGAGACGCAATAAGAGCTTTATTGACAGAAAATATTGGATATTACTTGTTTGACTTCCAATTCTAATTATTGAATCACATGGAATTCTGTTGGGATTCCTATTCAAAATCCTTAAACTCGTTAGCTCACTCAATTATACAGAATTTCTGGTACTGCCACTTTTCCACCGCTGGATTGATAGCTTGTTGCAAAACATTTAAACTCAATCACAGGAGGCACAGTTTATGACGGGTGCAATGGCCACGCCGTTCAGGACACATGGCGCCTTTTTTTGAACTCGAGTGCGTCCTATTCCATTTTGAATGAGATTTTGCCATTGCATTGTCATAATTTTTCATGTCTTCAAGTTTTCTTAAAGTTTACCTTTTCCCAGATCTCTTTGAGGTATTGGAATACAGATAAATGCCTTTCCAGTGAATACAATTCCTGCATCTATTCTCGTTGATTTTACTATGAACATATTTAGTTTTTAAATCTTCCAGCTAAGCATTATGATATATTTATTATTTAACTTTTAGCATTTCAATGATCCAGAGCAGTCATTGTTCGTTATTGAATTGTTCATTTTTACTACCTTATCGTATTTATTTTAATGGTTAATAAATAATTAACTTAAATTTTACAGGTGACATATGGTTCTACAGGAGTGGATTTGGTGTACTTAAATTTGCTTTGTGATATTTTGCAATGCGGATGGATTACTTATCTCCTTTGTGGTGCAGAACGAGACATGTGAGTACATACCTACCATATCACCTTCTTCTACACCTCCGATTCGTCCAATTGCTTTGTAGCAGTAGTTTTAGGGGATGCGACCGACAGCTAAGGTGATTTGCGCCATTAGGGATGGACGGGAAAGAATGAAGGGTGGAGGGAAACCCGGCGTCGGCAGCAGCCTACCCTTAACGAAAGGCGCCAAGGGGTCCACAGTTTAACGTCCCATCCGACTAAGTGTTCTCCATAAAGGACCTCAAGTACAGTTCGGGATACCACTGAAAAATATCCGAACCCGGACTCTCTGGGTGAGAAGCCAGTACCAGTAGTATCGAAAATAAACCGGATTGTTCAACGACACGGACATGGTTAGAATAAGGACTACGGTAGCAGACACATACGAAGAGGCGGGAAACATTTAGAAGTTAAAAGTATCATATCTCTTCAAGAAATGCGTTGGATTGGAGGGAAAAGACCTTCGAGGTTTGAGAGGCCAATCCAGTACTCCAAATCTGTAGTAAAGATAGACATGGATTTGGTCCAGGATTTGTCTTGTGGCGTCAACTCAAGCTCTCGGTGATAGCTTAAAACATGAATGCACTTAGAGTAAGGGGGAAAGTCTACAATTACAGTGTAACAAATGCCGAGGCCCCACACTCGCACGTAGGAATCAAAGAAGACGGGGAAATAACTGTTTGAAGAACGCCATGAAAAAGCGAATCACGAATGCTCGGCTTCGGATAAAATGTTTAAATTCAAGACGATGGCAGAGGAACTCGCACTTTGCTGTGGATAAGATGAAAACTAAGTTTCTACAAGTGTAATAGAGTCATAGTCACGCCGTTCTGCTGAAGAGAAGCGCACTACATCCTGTATAGTACTGCTATCTAGCGCCATGCAGATGAAAAATTCATTAAATTTTCCGACATGAAATTGTTTTAAGGCTTTAGAGAGGGTTGAATATTTTTGTGAATTCGAAAAGCGGCGTTATGAGAATTTGACGTCTTCGGTTCGGATTAAAGGATGCTTTTTTGTTCGAAAAGCGGAAAATTCATTCGTTTAAGTCCCTATATCTTTTCATAATTTATTAAAACTGAAAAAATATGGGAATTGAGGAGAAAAAAGCGTGCCGTGTTATATTTGGGCCAGGAAGTATCCGCTAAGTCGACCTAGGCATTATATCATCATTGGGTGTATCGATGATACAATGCGTCCAAACGTAGGGACAAATAACCTATTTTGTGCAGTCGAGAATTGTGGTCATTCAGTAGTGTTGTAGTATTTTAAAAATATGCCGACTCTTTCATTCCATTCAGGTACTGAGGTACGTAATTGATTTAACCTTAATTCCCAGTTGTGTACGAGCTCTCATTTCGGTAAACGCTCATCATTTCAATGGAATTGCGATCCCATCGTGACACTTAGACTTTTTTTGGTCGACGGAGTATGGCTAGAAAATTGAATTGAAACCTACGACTCGGGGATGTTGTTTCTTTTGTGCATTTTTCGTTATTTTTTTCTTCTCGCAATCGAGCCCAATTACTTTTCCCGAGCAATCCTCTCCCGTCATTAAGCCGCTGTTCTTGCCCATCCGCCCACCCTTATCACACACCGCCTCCTGCCCCGATGCCCCCACCCCCACTCATGACCCCACTCCGAGATCCTCCTTCGTCCGCTCCACCCTCTCCCGCCTCTATCGCCTGCTCCATCTGCCCCTTGGCAACCAAGTCTACGGTGGAGACGAATCATCGGATATCCGCAATAAAATTATTATCATGCTTAATGATTGGATGTGAACACAGATGGCGAATGGATACGCTGATAACGTCAACAAATAATATAACGCTAACAAAGTTAATTTTTTGCTTTATTTTTAACTTTTACGCTGGCATAAAAACCTTTTTTAGAATATGCCCCTAGTTTGCCCATTATTGAAGGGCTGAGACTAACAGCGTCATAACCCATACCCACAAGCCATTTGACAATTGATGAATAACATCAAAATAAAACTTCGTAATTTCGCGTCGGAAATATACTTTAATGCAACCTTGATGACCAGCGTCGTATTCAGACCCAGACGCAGTGAAACCCAGGCCGCATTAAAGTGTATTGCTTATGTGGGATTGCAATTTTTTTATTTTAATCGTGATGAAACATTTTACAAAGTTTCTCCTGAAACGGTTTATTAATTCATCGACAATTAGTTATCTATTTGCATTGTGATCCTTCCTCTCTCTTTGTTCAATTTTCTTTAACATGTCAAGTTTTGACATGTTAGCATAACACAGTGGAAACATCACAATTATATTTTCTGACAAACCAATGGAAAACAGATTATGAGCACTTAAGTTGTCTGATATTTATGCAAATTTGGTTCACCGTTTTATTGCCCGCAACCGTACAGTTGAGCATATGTATTAAATTTGAAGATTAGCAATTTACGAAACAAAATATTTGATTTACTGAACCTCTATTAAAATATTTAAAATATAAAACTTACCATTAAAACGGGCTTGATCCGTCGATTCAAAGGAAATACCTATCCCCGGGCTACAGGCTTATGAATTAAATCTTCAGGCAGAAGAAATTATTGAAAAAATACCACATTGAATCACTAATGTTTTCTCTTATAAAATCCCTTCTAATCATTGGCCCTTCTAATCCCTTCTAATCATCCCTGGCCAGCCCTCCGCTGAGCCGCACTCGCCGATTTCCGCTCCTCTTTCTGTCGATGTTCGGGCACAACTAACCGGATTTGCTCTACCTCATACTCTGCCAAAAAACAATGTATGCAACTTCATGACCCGCATGGGCATGCGGTTCACACCGTTTTCCTGCTTTACGTCATAACATTAGGCACAATCGAAGTTGACAGCTCTGCCTGGTGGATATCCCTGGATACGGCAAGTAGAGGTTGAAATTTGTTGGCACGCGGATGAGTATTAAGAATTCGCGGATGCTTTTTGCTCATCCGCTGAGGGATGTAGTCGTAAGTAATCACCGTTACACCTTTTTTTACCCTCACGCGGCTCTCGCGAGGCGCTCCGTAGGAACTAGCCATCCCATCCAGACCCAGTCTCTAGCACAGGGAGAGAAGAATAAAAAATGAGGAAATTTCCCGCGCCCACCGACAGAAACCCGCCTACTCCGGTCGTTCGACGTCCGCGGTAATGCAGCCCTCCTCTCCCTTCCCGGACCACCCCACACGCTCTTCCAATTCGTGCGCTCGCCGTGTAACACGCGGGAGAGGTTCGGGATAGTTTGCCGGGAGTGGTACGGGAGGAAGGGGAGGGTGTGGGGGGAGAGAAGGAGGTGCGTGACCCGCGATTACTTATCCGGCCCTGCGAGAGAGCCTTCACGAATTTGCCATCCTTCTCCCCTAGGCCTCTTCTCTCTCTCTCGTGGGGATCACGGTGATTAGTGGCAGGTCGAACGGGCAGGGGCCGTGCCAGTGGCCGGGAAGATTGGCTCTGCACACTCACGCACCGACCAAAGGATTAGGGGTGGGCGATATGTATCCATTTAGGTCAATATCGATCATATACGTGCAATGAATATCGTATCGAATTTTTCCCGAAGACCTTTTTTGACGATAGTTTTGTTTCGGCGTTGCATTTGACCCGCAAGTGTATCTAATTTTGCAAATGAACGTATCTACGATGGTGAAGCGGATAACGTTCTGTCGGGCTATAACTATTAGATCTTAATTAGGGTGAGAATTATGTAAATACAACAGGGAAAAACATTCATATTGGAATAAAACATGGGCAGTCTTTGGCGATTTATTTTGGCATCATGGTACATTTCACGACCTTGTGGGACAGTGTGTTTTACTAATACGTGTACTAAATATTTATATTCACTGCACTAGATTATTATTATTAAGTGATCTACCGGTTAAGGTAGGTTTTGGATGGAAACAACTACCAACAGATATTTTGTGACTCTTCACAAAACCCAATACAGCAACCTACTCTACATCAGGCCCCTCTTCATCTCTGTGTACTTCCTTCATCCCTTTTTTGCTATGAGAGGCGAGAAAATGTACGAGGTGTATTAAAAAATTAACGGGAATTTTAATTTTTCGGACAATAATATTTATTTATTCTTATACATTAATGTTGTCACCTTCAAAATAGTCCCCATTGGAGATTATGCACTTGTGCCAGCGCTTCTTCCGATCCCCGAAACACTTCTCAAAGTCGATGTTTGAGATAGCCTTTAGTTCTTTCAGCGATGCGCTTTTAATGTCATATACGGTTGTAAAACGACGGCCCTTTAAGGTTCTATAAATTTTTGGAAATAGGAAAAACTCACGCGGAGCCATATCCGGCGAATATGGAGGCTGGGGCATCGTTACAGTATTGCTTTTGGCCAAAAATTCACGAACAAGCAATAAAGTGTGAGCTGGTGTTTAGTCGTGGTCCAAAAGCCATTTTGGAACGAATTTTGCTGCCACGCGTTTCATACCCAAAAAATTGGACAAAATGTCACGAAATGATCCAATCGATACGCCAACATTATAAGCGACCTCTCTAATTGTGATTCGGCGATCGTTCATAACCATATATTTAACTTTTCCACGTTTTCATCGATTGTTGATGTGCTGGGGCGTCCAGGGCGTTCGTCATCTTCAAGGTCTTCCCGACCTTCTTGGGAACGCTTATTCCACTCGTAAACTCTTGATTTACTCATAGCAGACTCACCATAGGCCTTTGCTAACATTTCACACACTTTGTTACACTTTATTTAATTTTTTACGGAAAATTTGATACAAATTCTTTGATCCATTTCTTTTAACAAACGAGAATCGCCGAGCTCATAAAAGACGTCTAACCTTAGTGGCTGTCTCAAAGTCCACAATAAAAACAGCTGAAAGTTTTATCATACTTCATGGGCATGTATACCAACATAATAAAAAAATAATTGACAACCGGACTCACCCAGCCCGCGAAATGAAAAAATTCTCTTTATGTTTTGAACACAACTCCTATTGTTATACAATAATGTAGCCTGTACCCATCAAATTATAATTTAACCGTAGAATACCAATAATAATAAACTAACTTTTATGCTATTATATACGTATGTGTCGTCGTATCCACGGATGTATTTATTAAGTAATCTAACGCTTAAGGTAGGTTTTTGGATGGGCACAACTACCAAATAAATATTTTGTGACTCCTAACAAAACACAATGCAGCAACATTCTATGTATCAAGTCCCTCTTCATCTGTGTGTAATTCTTTCCTTCCTTCATCCCGTCCAACATCCTTATCCTGTTCCTGCACCTAACCTAACAATCTCCCCTCTATTACAGTATTCAGCATCCCACTGCCGCTTAATTCGCCTTTCATCCATTTTTCCTGCCTCCATAGGATTTCTCCCAACAAACCCCTCTCCTCTCCCACCATCCCTAGTACTTCCACATTTGTTTTCCTTTCGGTCCATTTCAGCTTCTCCATTCTTCTCCATTTCCACATTTCAAAAGCCTCCATTCTACGACTGTCCTCCGGCTTCAATGACCGCTTTTCCGCGCTGTACGTATAGCTACGCTCCATATCAAAGTTTTTACGAGTCTTTTCTTAACCTCCCTCATCAACGTCCCCGTCATCAACTCCTTGAGGAAGCCTCCTTGCCTAGCGCAATTCTTCTCCATACGTCCTTATTACTTTGACCGCATGGGTCCAAAACACTTCAAAGATACGTAAACTGTTCTAGTTTTGGCCCTCCTATTTTAATTTTTAGCTTAGCCTTTACTTTCTGGGAAATCATATAATCTTTTTTATATTTATTGATTCTCATCCCTTATCTATCGCACTGAATTTCCGATTCTCTCATCGATGCCTAAAATCCCTTGGCCAACGGAAAAATTAGAGCTTGATCATCAGCAAACCTAACTGATTTTAGGAATTCCCCTCCGACTTTCATTCCTACCTCCAGTTCTTTCCATGCCTCCTTAATCATTTCCTCCACATACTCGTGTACGTTGAACAGCACCGGTGACAATGGGCAACCCTGCCTTACCCCTCTCTCCTAACACTCGTTCCCCACTCGCACCCGAGCAATCTAAGACATGTACAAGTTGCGGATTAGCCTCCTGTACCTCCAATCCAATCCTATTTTCTACAATATACGCATTAGTTTTTCCCAATTCACTCTATCAAACGCTTTTTCGAAATTCACGAAACAGGCAAATACGTCCTGGTTGTATTCTATATCCCTCTCTAATAGTGATCTCATTACTACAATGGCATCACGCGTACCTCTCCCCTTCCTCAACCCAAACTGATCATCCCCTAAGTAATCATTTGTCCTACTCCCTATCCTTTTGTTGATGATCCTGAGAATAACTTTAGCTGCTTGGGATATCAAACTTAATGTTCTGTAGCCCTCACATGATATAGCCTTTCCCTTTTTCGGAATAGGAACTAGCACTGATCTCACAAAATCTTCCGGCCAGATTCCTTCCTCATAGATACTACGAACTGTCCATACAGTCTTC
>CM073772.1:121875016-121928949 GCA_037158775.1 Hetaerina titia
AAAGTAGTCAAATTGAATAAAAGTGGCATCTCTAGGTTAATTTGTAACGACTGTAATGCGATATATAGTATATAGGCCAAACGGGGAGGTCATTAAGAACACGGGCGGAAGAGCATAAACGCTGCTTTAGGAATTGTGACCTCAAGAAATCGCACTTCGCAAAACATCTGTGGGAAAACAACCATGAGAGTGCTTTCAACCCAGAACTCTCACACCAGATGGACAAAGGGATGAGGATGGACAAGTGGGAAGAGGTTGAAATTAGAAAGAATTTAAAAACGGGTCATTTGGTAAACGAATCACCGAAAGACACAACAACTCCCCCCCGCCCCCTCTGTGACCCAACCAATCACTGACGCTTAACACCCCTATCCTCCTTCTCATTTATGCCGATCACAACCCGATTTTTCCCCTCTTTTTTATCCCCTCTCTCACCCTCTCCACTTTCCCTGATAAATGCTATATAAATGAGCCGCAGCTGGTTTTATTTTTGTACCTGACGATGACGCCTAAGTGTTGAAACTAGTTGTACGATAATAAAGAACAGTGGATGTATACATTGTGTTCTTAATCAAATAAATATTGATCTATCTCCCTTATTTTATCTTTATGGTCTGATCTACCTATAGTAAGTAGTGTGGGGCCATTATAATTCCTTTGGTGCCTTCGTTAAGCTCGTTGGTTCTCTTCCTATTTCAAGTGGCTCCCAACCGGAATCCCCTTAGAGACCTGTTATTTAACTATTTGTAATTCCTTTTACCTATCTCTGTGTTTACATTCTTCCATTTTTTTCTCTCATCTCTCTTTCTAATCATCTCATCTGTGATCCATGGTTTCCTTATGCTTTTCCCGTTAACGATTCCTATAGTGTCTTTTGCGGCTTTCGATATCCCCCTTTTCATGTATTCCCGTTTTTCTTCGATATTACTCATCTCTTTACCGTCATCAATGATTTTCTCCACAGCCTGCTGATACTCCTTCATTGTCAATCCATTTAATGCTTCTACATTCCATTTCCTGACCCACCGCCCCTGCCTCGTCTTTTTGAAATGGACGCTACATTTCATAACCACTAATTGTGGTCAGAGTCCGCATTCGCTCTCGGAAAGCTGTGCGAATTGATCATACTGTTTCTGAATCTGGGTCTAACCATAATATAGTCTAAATGACACCTTTCTGAGTCGCCTGAAATTTTTCATGTATACGTTTTTGTAGTATATTTCACGTTTATGTGCTTGGATAGACTATTTTATTCTATAAGGGAATGGTATCGATGTTATTGAGAAATGATATTAAACTGTCATGCCGACACTTTTACTACACATCGATGCGGCTGTATCGATAATTTCGATTCAATTACCCTTACCTAAAGCTAACAGTTTCAGGCTTAACCTTTAAGGCTTGCCCTTACCTACAGAGGACCAATCCCCCACTTCCACCTCTCTCCCCCCTAGGCCCAGGGACCGCAACTCCTCGAACTGTCACGGGCATCCACCCACACGAATGGGGAGGGGGAACGCGGGGGTGGGATGGTCCTCCTCGCATGGCGGAGCGAGGGGGCGCGTTCAGCAGGGGCGGACATTGGGCTCCCCGGTCATTGGGCGTTGGCGTGGCCTCCGGGAGGGGATCCTCCGCTGGAGATTTCATTTAATATGAGGGACCCACACCTTAGAGGAGTCGGCGTGGAAGCTGAAGCAAGGGCACCAATTTAAGGAAGTCGTGAGCGCTAAAAGAAAATTGCGAGTGCAGAGCTTTTGGAAGGAGGAAATACTAGTATATCTTCGTTCCAGCGATCCATGGAGATGGTAAATGATTTTTCCATTGACGTTTGCAGTGGAATGTATTTTCTATAGCACAATTGAAGTGGCATCATTTAGTAGTTCAGCAATCGTTCCACCAGAGTGTAATTCAACGAATCAACCGCAGACGATGACCCCAAAGCACCTTACGCAAAAGACGCGATGTTGAGAAACTCTTCCGCGCATGGCCAAAGCTGTTTCCCTTACAATATTGCCGTTCAAAAATATATCTTTGTTTTCAGAAGTAACGCCCTCTTCCAGTGCCCTTATCCCCCAGATAAGAGGCTTGTCTGTACTATTATCCACAGACAAAATATTTTCCACCAGTGTGGTGCTCTTCCGAGATTCCTGTTCATACAAGTTAGGTAGTTGCAAATTTCACTTTCGGCAATTCGTATTCTTGGGGTAAATTTCTATCTCTAGAGTTGGAGTGCTTTTTCCCCATTGTAGGACGGTTGATTGGCTTGAAGCAGATTTAGCTGCCTACCTTATACCCATGCAGCTCTTACCCACACATTCGCTCTAATTTTAATTTATATGCATGCGTGAGGTACAATGAGGTCGATGACGCCAAATCGTCATATTGGTTAATAATGTGAGAATCTCACAGTCTTAAAAATCATTGCACGCTTAGAAATTCCCTCAGATGCAAGTACATCTGCGACTCTTCTCCAGTTCTTTTTGTGGTATTTTCCTCATTTCTTTGGAATTCGTTGACGATGCTTGCAATCCTGGACATACGAAATAATTTCTTCATCTAATTGAGAATACATCTTGAATCTTGATAATGAATTAGAGTGGATAAATTTTGGCTCTCAATGATGCAAGATAAAATTAATAGGTGTTGCATTAAAGCCTATTAAAGTTCTGAATTTAATTTGTTGAGGTGTAGGAGCATAGCGAGCACCGGGTTACTGACCGGGACACCGGTGCAATATCTGGGGACCGTCAACTTCACTCAGGTTGTGATTTTTCGGGTCGCAGGTCTTCCAACCTTGGAGTTGATTATAGTGATTTTTTCAAATGATTAAGCGAGTTTCGAAGTTCAGATATAAGGAAATCCAAAAGAGTCAGGCAAAAAGTCACGAGAAAACACTAAAGTAGATATTACCACCACTACCTGAAATTTTTTTGGTAGATGAGGGTAGCTGTTCAACTGACGCTAAGCCCGAGTGAAATTCACTCATGATTTCCCAGGGATTTCTGGCACTCAAAAAATCAAACAGCTTGGGTGAATCTGAAGGGACATAGAGGCGTCACACAGAATCGAACCCGGGACCTTCTAATGTTAAACCCTAAAGAAAGATTTTATTTCATTAACAAGTATTTTTTGCATGAAAAAGTAAAGTAATATATTATATTTTCCCACAAAAATCTGTTCTTTCACTTGAAAACTTCTTTCCTGAAAAAGTGGCTTCATCCCCGAAAAAGTTGCTGGGGTGGATTTTTCTAAAGAAAGCATAAAAACTTCAACAATTTTCCAGCAGTATCCCCATCGAGAAGTTTCTCTATTCATTTGATTTTTCTTAGGTCTTAGAATTGGAGTTGTCAGTTAGAATAGAATTAAAGACCAATAAAGCTGTTTGACTTTATTTTAAGCAATTTGGGTCATTAGAATGAAACAGGCAAAAACGGTTGCTTTTGGATAAACCAGGTAAAAATAATAAAATCAGAAAAAGTTAGAAAAAAGTGATTAAAAAATTTTTCTTCGACTTTCTAGATTTGAAAATTACGGATTGTCGGCAGTTAAAAGCTATCAAATACTGTCTCTCAAATAGTTTTCGCTCTCTCTGTAGATTTACGCAATGGCATCATAGATGCCCCCCTTGGTTAATGCAGGTGACTAATTTGAGTTGACCTTATAGGTGCGTCCGTGGTTTCAGCATTAGAATCGTTTAAGTATACAAGGAACGTAGCTACGGTCGTGAATAAATGTAAAAAATTAAAAAAAAACATTGTTTATATTAGAATCGTTGCTACCGTGACCTTAGTAATAATAACAGCTCCGCAAATAAATTTAGATTTCATGCAAAACATGATTACAGAGAACAGCTCCTTCCATGAGATGCCCTTCTATGAGATCTACTTCAACTAACTCGGCTTCGGCTGAAAAAGATAAACGAAGAAAACTTGATAATTTTAATATTCGTGCCGTAGTGATATGAACATGGTCGTGTAATATCATTAAATCTGCATAAAAGTCTCGTTTTTATAAGGATGAACTGGCGTCTCTTTATCGGCGCTATCGACTCAAACTGAGTTGATAGCGCAGTAAGCGTTGGATATTCCAATAGCTAGTGGTAACCACGTTGAACGAGCACTTTTATTTTCTAATGAAAGTCATTGATTCGAATCTGTTTCAGATGAAGGATTCCGGAATCAGTCGGTGAATAATGTTTTGTCCCGATTTATAAATTCGCGTGCGGATTGAATTCTCCGGCGATGATGGACCGTTTTCCTTCAAATCAGTCGATGCTGAGTGATAGTTGTTTGCTCGACTGCTCGTGATGGGAGTTACGGGAGTCTAAAATCATCGGAGTTCCTTGAGATAACTGGGAGAGAAACCCAGCGCAGGATTCTCCCCACTACTGGAGAAAGACTTAACAGTTCAAATGTCATTTGATGGACAGATCATTGCGCTTTTGAATGTCATCTACGCACCATCATTAGACCGGATTTAGCTCGCAAATTCTTCCATCCATTTTGTAACCATTAATCGTCAAGCTAATAATAATTTTTTATTGACTAAGACAACAAGATAGAAAAGAACTGATAGTATTTTTTTTATTTATACAATTATCATTGCACATATTGATTGTTGTTTCAGCAAACAATGGTGCTTGGGACTTCTTATCACACCATTATGGGAACTATCGTATTCGGAGAGTCACTCAATAATGAACGATTCTCCGTTTCACTCGCTACTGAAAAAACTCTTCCCATCCATCGAATTCTGTCCAGTTGCCTTTTTTGATGTTAAGTGGCTACTATACACATGCTAATTTGTACAATGGTAATCAGGCACCTGAAATGAAAGATACCAATTTATAGCTTCGGAGAAGAAGTTGAGAAATGCTGAAAGTATTGGCCTTTCTGACGCTGAGCGTTCATTGAGGGTACTCAGTGTTCGCTGATGGCCTCAGTAGACGAGGGGAGGATTCTTCGGTCCGAGTTGCGCATTCGCCGCCTAGGTTGTTCCGTGACTGTTTTAGACTGCAGTGGGCTGACGGAGGGCTTACGGAATTAGCTTCGTAAAATATCCAGCCGTCGGGAGCTGTTTGCGTTCTCCTCACTTGTTCTCTTTGCTGCTAGCGAGTCGAAAACGTGGCATTCATTACTAACCTCGGTAGAAATACGCAGGAATCAAGCCAGTAAATTGGAGGTCGTAATATTATCATCGTTGCTGGACCGTCGTTGATGGACGTTGCTAGAAGGATCCCGGGAGACATACTCTAAGCTTTGTTGAAGTGTGTGCCTGTTCTTATCCTAGACCAAAGCTAATTATTTATCATTATCAATATTTGGTCATCATTTGAAAATAATGCTCAAGTTAAGGAGGTGATTTTGAAATAACAATTTATTAGTTTTATAATAATGACGGCCATTAGGAAAATTTCAAAAATCTAGAAGGTGTACAGCGGCACCAGATTGGAAAAAACTGGCCAAAATTCATGAAATGAACTTCATATGGTAAAGTTAGAATTATATTAGGATATTATTATTAGGTAATCTACCGGTTAAGGTAGGTTTTTGGATGGAAACAACTATCAAATAAATATCTTGTGACTACAAACAAAATACAATCTAGCAACTCACTCTACATCAGGTCCCTCTTCATCTCTGTCTGCTTCTTTCCTCCCTTCATCCCGTCCAACATCCCTATCCTGTTCCTGCCCTTTCCTCGTTTGCCCAACATTCTCCCCTCTATTACACTTTTCAGCATCCCAGTGCCGACTAAATACACCCTTCATCCATATTTCCTGCCTCAAAAAAATTTTTCCCAACAAACCCCTCTCCTCTCCCACTATTCTCCCATTATTCTCCGCTCCCTTATTTCAAAAACCTCCAATTTCCGTGTATCCTCCTGATTCTAGGAACACGTTTCCACGCCGTACATATCAAAGTTTTGACGAGTCTTCTTTTAACATCCTTACTCGACGTCCCCGTTATCAACTCCCTCCTCCTTGTGAAAGACTCTGCCTTGCGCAATTCTTCTTCTTACGTCCCTACTACTTTGACCGTGTTGTTGGCCCAAAATACTTCCGAGATACGTAAACTGTTCTACCTGCTCTATTTTTTACCCTCCTAATTTAATATTGAAAATAGCCTTTTTATTCCTGAAAAATCACATAACCTTTGTTTTATTACTATTGATTCTCATCCCATATCTATTGCACTGAATTTCCAATTTACTCTGACATGCTTGCAACCCATTTGCAGACTGATAAACCAAAGCCTGGTCATCAGCAAACCTAACTGATTTTACTCACCTCCGACTTTCACTCCCGCTTCCATCTCTTCCCACTCCTCTTTAATCATTTCCTCCACATATACGTTGAACAGCACCGGTGACAATGGGCAACCCTGCCTTCCACCTTTTCCTAACACTGCCCATCCGGACTCTACGTTCCCCACTCGCACCTGAGCAGTCTGAGTCATGTACAGGTTGCGGATTAGCTTCCTGTACCTCCAATCCATTCCTATTTTCTGCAATATACGCATTAATTTTTCCCAATTCACTCCATCAAACGCTTTTACAAAATCTACAAAACAGGCAAAAACGTCCTGATTGTGTTCTATATTCCTCTCGATTGGTGATCTCATTACTGCAACGGCATTCCTAAATCCAAACTGATCATCCCCTAAGTAATCATTTGCCTTACTCTCTATCCTTTTGTTGATGATCCTGAGAATAACTTTAGCTGCGTGGGATATCAAACTTATTGTTCTGTAGTCCTCACATGGCGTAGCCATTACCTTTTTCGGAATAGGAACTAACACTGACCTCACAAAGTCTTCCGGCCAGATTCCTTCCTCATAGATACTACGAATCAGTTCATACAGAGTTTTCCTCTCACATTTTCCTGAACATTTCAATATTTCCACAGGAATGTTGCCTACCCCCAAGGCCTTATTTGGTTTCACCTCCCTCAATGCCCTTTCTATCTCATCGTCGAGTAAGCCTGGACCTAAGCTATCCTCTTCTACGTCATGTTCCTTTTCTATGTCTAACCTTGTTGGCCTAAGTTCTTTACCATGCAGTTTTTCCTTATATTCCTTCAATCTCTCTTGGATCTTTTCTGTTCCGACTCTTATCTAATCCCACTTATCTTTAACTGTTAGCACAGATTTTCCTTTCTTACTACCTGATAATACCTTTCCTTGCTGCATAGCGCATCAATTTCTGCCTTCCTCTCTTAACTTTCCATATCCCCGCATTTCGTTTTCCACCATGCTTCTTTTGCCTTATTTGTGGCCCGTCTCAATTTATTGTTGAACTCTTTGTACTTCATTTTGCTCCCCCACCTAATCACCATTCCTTCCTTCGCCTACCATCGTATTCCAATTCCCCATCACTATCAATCAAATATTTCCCTGTTGGAACACACGCAATTATATCCTCTAACTCATCGCATATCCTATTAACTGCTGCCTCCTTATGGTTTCTCGCTCGGTGGCATGCATGCCTAAACAATGACCAAGTTCGTCGGCTCTGCTCTAATCTCTACGAGTAATATTCTATCCGTTGCTTACTCTATTTTGACTACGCTTCTTCCTACCCCTTTATTTAATATTACGGCAACCGCTCGTAGGCTCTCGTGCTCGCCGCTGTATATTATTCTATAATTATCACTCCAGTAATTCCCGCTATCCTTCCATCTCACCTCGCAAAGATCTATCTATATTACGTCTTTCCATATCTCGCTTACTTCAGGATGTAATCTACAAAAATGTTTCTAAATAATAAACCCTATTTATTGCACGGAAAAAGCGCATAATCTTTGATTTTCATGGAAAATTTACCACTTAAGTGTCCCTGTCGGAAACAGGAATATATGTTTTATTATATGACAGTACTTATTGGATATAGAGGTATGTTGCATTAATAGAAAGTCGCTATATTTTGTGCTTTCATATACAAAATAACAATGTTTTGGATGTTTTTATTTATTTCATCTAGCATAAAAATGAATAAATAATACATTTAGTGTAGCCCCAACATTTGAAATGTGTAATTTGACGGTCATAATCGTTTCTACCATCCGTTGCTTCTACAGAGATAACTTCATAGGGTATTGGAATGAAGTTTTGTAGGACACCATCTATTTGGTAAATCTTGCTACAACTTCCCATTATGACTTCATTGTCCGCATTTCACTGAAAGTGCACTTCAGCGTGGGGGTCTCCACGTGTTGCTCCATCATGATGGATTTACTATTTCGCAAAAAACTCGAGTCATTTCTGTCACTATTTTTTCAAGCATTTGCTAAAATATTTTTTGTTGGTAATTTTGCAAATTTCAAGTTCTTCTTGACTTGATGTTTCCCGTCTCCTCTCGGCCCTGTAGGTGACAAGAGTCTGGTCTATGATTTTTGTGAGCTTGAGGTAATGGTGGTGCTACGGCATTATACGGTGTGCCGTAGAAGGATCTGCAGAACTGTGAGATTGCATTTCTGTGAAAGGCATGCTCGAGACTGAGCCGACCGCCTAATGTGACCCGAAAACGAGAAAATATTTCTGTCATAAAAAGTTTATTTATCGGTATTTGCGCTCGTTACGCCTCCTTATTTCTCTCACGACTCCTCCATTAATGTCCTCGTGGTTATTATATTATTATGATTATTATTTACCGGCTTAAAGACCACTAATGTACAGCCCTGGCATTGAAAATAAAGCAACTCTTTCGACTGAGCTCCCCAAGCTCTTAGAGGAAGCTCTTTAGACCAATGACAAGAATTGCAGGATAAATTAAGAGGAACACAAGAAAGTCTTTCAGTGTGGTTAAGAATGAGGAATTGTTAATGGGAGTTTTTCCTTCAGTAATTCATTTATTTCCTCGACATACGTATTATTAAAACTATTAAATGCGTATGTAACTGCTGATAGGAAATTCAACCATTGATATTCGTAAGAAGATGGGAAACTGATTGGGAGAGTTAAATTTCTATTTAAGAGTTGAATTAAAGATTACTCTAAAGTATTTAAATACAGTAAAGCCTTAATTTTAGATTATGTCATTTACATATTGACCATGCCATAATATTAGGGTAGTAGATTGAAGTTTGGCTGATAAAATCATGCGCTTGGAACAGAAGGATGTTAACTATTACGCATAAGCTTTAAGAATATGTATCAGTTATTTGGGAGAGTTTTGCGCCAAGTTTAAGATACGTAGGTATTTAATACTTCATAAACATAAAATAATACATGTACTCTAGATTTAAAAACTATATTCATTAAATTTTATTTCATAAATAATAACTGGTTTTTTTCAATGATACCATTGATTTAGAATACAAAAAATATTTCGTCAAAACGATAATTTATAATGCAAACATCTTGTGTACAATAAAAAGGTCTAAAGAGTTGCAATGAAATAATTGTTCAATTTTAGCTTCATTGTTTCCAAGTTATAAAATTAGAGATCTTAAGCGCGGATAGTGAACGTGTAAACGCCACGTGCATTAGAGTTTATCAAAGTAATGAAGGTAACAAATGAAACTTGACTGTTGATGATACGAGTACTTTGGACAACGCGTACTTTGTGTGTTTTACTTTATTTTTTAAAACGGTGTATTTGATGTTGAACGTTGAATGCCACTGGGTGGTGTTCCAAAGTATTAAAATATCGTCCTACCCATTGTTCAGCGTTTGTTCTGATGGGAAATCATCCCTACCTCCTTAGTAAAACCACCACGCCGGGGTGTACCAATTAGAAATCCTACGGTGGTATTAGACAGATCAACTCTCTCTATGGATGAAATTGGCATTTCCTCCGGATAATTAAACATCCCTTGTTTTGTATAATTATTTTAAATTGTAGAACAAATTATTTCCATCATTATTTATAAAACCTTTTGACTCGTTTAATGCCCTGTACACGATATGATTTTTTTATTAATATCAGTAAAGAAGGTCTCACCTGACAAATGACACTCAAATGAGGACAGGAGGACAGTCGTAACTTATCGATAGTATTAAGGAAGGACCCATGTGGGTATTTTCAATTCATTACCGTTCTGAAAAGTATTATTCTGCCGAAGGAATGGAAAGCATTATACTTCTTCCCGAGTAATATTAACATTACTGTTCTGCATGAGCTCTTTGTCCATCCCTTGAAAGACATACAGAGTGCTTTGCAAAAGTAAAGCTTTCATTAAAAAAATATTTTATTGAACAGATTTGCACAAACACTTAATATTCATCAAAGTACTGTCCTTGGGCCTCTACACATTTTTTCCAGCGACTCTGCCATGACCGGTACGTGCTGTAGAAGGCGTCTTCGGGGACCTCTCGCAAGGTCTTCGTCACGGCTAATTAGATCTCTTCTATGGACGAAAAACGGAGTCTTTCCAGCACATTCACGTAGTAGGCAGCTTTAACTCTCTGTCCTTGAGGAAAAAACTCCATATGGACCACTCCTTTACTATCGAAAAAAACAATGAGCATTGTTTTCGCTTTTGATTTGCTCATTCTTACCTTTTTGGGCTTGGGGGACTGGTCGGGGTCCTACTCAGAGCTTTGGCGTAGGACAGAGACGTAAACTTGTAATTAGGACAAAGCAGAGTCCCCATAAGCCTCACGAATCATTTTGTTAGTCTCCTCAAGAGATTTTTAAGTTTAGCCCAAAACTTAGTAGTCGCGTATTGTGTCTTGATCCTCGATTCCATTTCTTTCGTGACACGGTCGGCGCGCAGAGGTTTACAACAAATGACGCCCTGCCGCTTCCACAGCTTGGAGAGCACTGAGACCGGTTTCGCGGCAAAGCTTAGCGTCTCCCCCACCTACTCCAAATAATCTCATTCCACCCCGACCAATAAGAGCAGCGCGGTAAATTTAATCGCATTACTTTCGGAACGCTCTCTGTAAAGTAGACAAAATCAAAAGCTCGAAAATATTTTTAATTCATCGTTCCATTGTCATCCTATTTAAGCGTGATATCTCGTATCTATGTATTGTCGATGGTCACATGCTGTTATAGTTTAAAGAAATAAGGCGACGGGAAACCTGTTTGTGTGGGCTTATAGTTTGAATTGCTTTCTTATAATAAAATTTACTGAGTTTTCTTATAACATTGTAATAATGTGACATGATCTACTCTAGGGCAATAGTTCACTTTCATTTATTCTCTTTGCTGACACGAATGTCTTCATGGAGGAAGGGCCACAAGGTATCATTGAAATCGCATGACTAGGGAACAAAAGAGATTCCCGTTCCAGCCGTAATAATGAATACTTCGCCCAGTGGGAACCGAATTAAACGTCGTTAGGCACTCCAAAGTCATCGCTGAGGCAAGAGGAAATTGTTCGATGCCCACCTTCGGTCGGCCTCTCGCTCCTCCTTTTTTTAAATCCGTGTTTATCCCTCTTCTCCCTCTCCGAGTGCCCAACCCGCCTCATTTCCCTCCTCGTCATTGAGAAATGCATTCCAAACCCTAATCAGCCTCGCTCTCACGACACGTCCAGTCTCCACGCCGCAATCCTCCCGCTCGCCGCCTCACATCAAACGTCCCTTTTATGCCTCTCTCTTCCATTCCGCCTCCTCCGTCCTCCGAGCATTTCCCGCCTCCTTCCCTATCCCTCCGCCGATACCCTCCCCGGAATGGGGCTCGTTCATTTTCCATTCCCTCCACGCTACCCTTTGCTCCCTCATCTTCCCATTCCTCGTCCCTCGCCATTAATTAGCGCCTTCTCATTTCCTGAGGTGCACCAGCGCCCACCCCTTCCGGCACCAGTGCTCCGCCGCCAGCCCTCCTCGCCATCCCGCCGCAAGCGCCCCCTTCTCTCCGATCTTTACGAGTGACCTCACGGCGCTCATTTCTTTCCTCCCTCTGCTCTCGCCTCCGATTATCCTCCCTCTTCCCTCCGCAACAATTTCTCTCCTCATCCTCGTCTACGACCGCCGCCCCCTCCACCTCCACTCCCTCACTCTTCTCGACCTCTTCGGAGCGTGGAGTTACAAGGATATACTCGACGGCAACATCCTCCCCGCACGGACCCTTTTGCGCTAAATTTCGACGTGCCGACCGCGACGTGCGAAGTTCGCGACCTCTCGCATTGCGATGTCGTGCTGCCGTGGTGCGATGCGTCGCGTTCCCATGCTCGCGTCGCTCCCTTTCAAATGGCGGCGATAATATGAATTGATGTGATGAGGATTACAAATCGGGTATGCCTATTAGGGAATGGAAAAAGTGAAGAGGGGATTCAAATTTGTGTTTGAAGAATGAGTGTTTGATTCTTCGAATGCAGACTTTCACGAGTATAATTCAGTAGTAAAGATAATATTTTGGAAAATACTACGAGACGGATATCTATAGTAAACAACTTTTCCCCAGATTGTGCTGTCGGCGAATTCTGGAGTGTTTAATTGCTCAGTATGACGAATTTGCCAAGAAAAGCGTCAAACTATTTCTCACGTGTCACATAGTTTCCTCAGTACTATTAATTATAGTTTGTTTTTATTTTCAATAACACTACCTTTAATTTGGATAGTTTTAATTTATTTCTAATGCACTTGTGGTGTACAGGCATATCACATCACGTGTTCATTTGACGATTATTTTGTTTCAACTAATTACCCCGTCTATTTTGTGGTAATATTACGTAGACATTAAGAGTGGAGAATTTTTCAAGGTTGAAACTACTTAATCTTGGCGTGATTCCGATCTTTTCTGACTACATGCCTATCACTTTTTCAAGGGAAGACAAATTAATATTTCTATTTTGCTATTATTCTTCATTGATCTCCCTTTGCAAACCTTACCGGCAGTCCGTCCCAAAGTGTCGAGTATCACCCCCATAACATGTGGCATGAGCCCCAAAAAAGTAGGAATGCAACTTTAAACGTTATGAGCGCAAACACTTCTATGAGGGATGTATCTTTACAATTGTAAAATTTTGCGGATACCGCAAACTTCACAAAGGCAAATTTTTTTATTTTGTTCATTCCATGTAGACATTCAACAACGAAATTGTTTATGAAGGCATCATGTCGCGGGACGCACGAGGTAACGCATGCACACACTTCATGTAGGGAAAAGAGTGGGGTCATACGTATGCTCGCTTCCACAGAGCATGAATGCTATGAAGGAGCAAACAGCCCTGTGTTGGTGCGATATGTTGCGAAAAAGAGAAAAGTGAAACGAATTTGGCATAAAATACCTTCTAGTACATAGTATCCAGGGATCCTCGAATTCTTGAAATCTGGGAAAAAACCGGCAGTAAGTAAAAACACGAATTACGAAGGGTACCTTTAGGGGTTATTTTTATCTTAAATTGTCTCATTTAGAATTATTCTATTAATATAGTCTTGAAGATTCGTATGCCCTCTTAAGTGTTTTCTACAAAGTATACACTTGTTAAAACGAAAACATGAAGTATATGAAGGAATTAGAAAGACTACTAAAGCTAAAGCTTATTACTGTAGTACTTCGAAAACGCCAAAAAATATTTTCATCTTAGAAAGAACTATTTTTCCCTTGCAAAGATTTTTCTTGCATTTCTTCGAAAGTATGGAAGAACTGCGGTCGGAATTGAGAGTCGGCAGTCCAATTGCATGGCGAAGTCAGCCAATGGCATGTAGAGGCTTTAGTTATAACTATGCGAAGCCACTTGAATGTGGCTTCGCATAGTTATAACGCCTTGGTTCATCGACCCTCAACAGTTAAGTAACTTACTTACTTAAGTATCCGCCGCTGGTCGGAGTGGAGCGGGGTTCATACCGAGAGCCCTATCGACCGAACGGTCGCAAATTTCGCCTGCGTCCTGCAGTCTGTCAAATGGATCCGTTTTTCTTTCTTTTGCCCAAGGGTGAACTCGACTCGTTTTTTTCCTCTTCGTAGGTCACGGTATCCCGCGATGGACCCATCCTTGGCCTCCGGCGAGGATGAATCGATTCTTGCAATCCTATAAACTCCGACAAGGGGTTGCTTGCTCAATAAAAATAAACGGAATGACTATCAATTGATTTTGTACTTTCTTTGAAATATAAATTTTCGCCTAATTATTGGTGTAGATACTCCATCAGAGCTCGCTAAAAGAATTTTATTGCCTTTTTTAATCATTGAAAAATGTTACTTTATATTACATCATTGTGTTTTGCAGGAAAGGTTAACTTGAATTCAGGATTGCCTATGTTGTGTTTCGACTATACATAGCGAAGTCTTAAAATATGCATTTAAACACGAAAACCCGAAAAATGGCGAACTAATATTCAGTCACATGGATATAGATATAAGGAAAATGGTTAGGAATACACATAAAATACATCAGAATATTGGCCAAGTCTCCAGTGTTGGCTCAAGTCTCGGTAAAGGAAATATTTTTGCGCCTGTGTTCTGCCCGTTTCCGCTTTCTCTAATTCTCCTGTGTTTTTCTTTTACTATATGCGTCCTATGTATATATTTCCTTATATACATAATATATATGTATGTGTATATATATATATATATATATATATATATATATATAACCATAAACCCAGTAATCAACCCGAAGGTCGGTTTAGTAGGTGATGGTAGAGCTCACCCATGTACCAAGCCCGACGGCGTGTGAATATTCACACAGGGGGGCGAGTTCCTATCCCTGTGCCGGTTATGGTTTCCCAGGAAGATGTGGTGCCCGAAAAATCAACTAGCTTGGGGGAGCTGCAGGTGCCCAAATTGCCTTGCCCGGGAATCGAACCCGGGACCCTCCGGTCAGTAAATCCATAGTTTCAGCCTCAATTTTGTGGAAGTTCATTTTAATAAATGCCAAAGAAAAACTTTGTTTCAATCCACCACTAGTGGTGGATTGAAACACAGTTTTTCTTTGGCATTTATTAGAATTTAACATATATATATCTAATAAAAATTAATAATTATAATTAAATATAAAATAATAAATAAACTCTTTACTTATAGCTTAGGTCTTTTGTTTTTCTTGTGTTGTACGAGCCTAGGGGTTTATACTGTTATAATTGCAGGATGATACTTTAACTCTGCTTATGCTTTATTAGGAGGACTCCGTGCTGTGGTTGCAGAGACCTAGAACATCTATATTAACTCTTTCCATCTCTCGCTTAATATTTTCTAATTTGCCTGTCCTCAGCGTTGTCCTGACGTTCCATGTTCCTATTCTAACTAATTTCGTCTTCTTCAGCGTCTTCTCTACTGCTGCTGATATTTCTCCCCCGCCAGGGTTTCGTGGGATGACGACCGCGAAAGCCTTGCCTCCCCCGCTGTCGGGCACGACACACAGCCGCTTGGGCCGAGTCCCGTAGTTGCCAGGACTCATATTCTCTATAGTGCCCATCATTACATTCTTGGGAATGATAATTGACGTGGTTGGATGGGCAGCGGGGGTGGCAAGGCTTCCGCGGTCGTCATCCCACGAAACCCTTGCGGGGAGAAATAATAGCAGCAGGACAGAAGACGCAGAAGAAGCGAAAGTAGCTAGAATAGGAACATGGAACGTCAGGACAATGTTGAGGACAGATAAATTAAAGAATATTAAGTGAGAGATGGAAGGGGGTAATATAGATATTTTAGGTGACTATGGGTTAGGCACGAGGAATGAACGCGGGGAGAAAGCAATTGTATTCTTGCAGGAGACAGGGGTTAGTCATCACTAACACATGGTTTAGACACCACAAAAGGCGTAGGTATACATGGAAAATGCCAGGTGACTCAGAAAGGTATCAGTTAGATTATATTATGGTTAGGTACAGGTTTAGGAACAGTGTGATAAATTCGCACAGTTTCCCAGGAGCGGATGCGGACTCTGACCACAATTTAGTTGTTATGAAATGTAATGTTGGTTTCAAGAAGATAAGGCAAGGGCGGCGGGTTAGGAAATGGAATATAGAAGCAGTAAATGGATTAACGAGGAAGGAGTACCAGCAGGCTGTAGAGAAAATGAAGAATGACGGTAAAGAACTGAGTACTATCGAAAAAAAATGGGAATGTATCAAGAAAGGGATATTGGAAGCCGCTAAAGACACTATAGGAACCGTTAACGGGAAAAGGATAAGGAAACCATGGGTAACGGATGAGATGATTGCAAAGATGGATGAGAGAAGAAGATGGAAAAATGTAAACACAGAGTTAGGCAAAATGAAGTACAAAGAGTTAAACAATAAATTGAGAAGGGCCACAAATAAAGCAAAAGAAGAATGGTGGAAAATGCAATGTGAGGATATGGAAAGTTTACAGAAGAAGGGTGAAATTGGTGCTCTATACAGCAAGGTTAAGTTATTATCGGGAAGTAAGAAGGCAAGATCTGTGCTAATAGTTAAAGATAAAAGGGGTAATATAATAGCTGAACCAGGAAAAATCCAAGAGAGATGGAAGGAATATATAGAAGCACTGTATGGTAAAGAACTTAGGCCGACAAGGTGAGACATAGAAAAGGAACATGACGTAGAAGAAGATAGCTTAGGTCCAGGCATACTCGACGATGACATAGAAAGGGCATTAAAAGAGATGAAAGCAAATAAGGCCGTGGGGGTGGACAACATTCCTGTAAAAATGTTGAAATGGTCAGGGAAAGGTGGGAAGAAGGCCATATATGGACTGATTCGTAGTATCTATGAGGAAGGAACCTGGCCGGAAGATTTTGTGAGATCGGTGTTAGTTCCTATTCCAAAAAAGGCAAAGGCTTCGTCATGTGAGGATTACAGAACAATAAGTTTGATATCCCACGTAGCTAAAGTTATTCTCAGGGTCATCAACAAAAGGATAGAGAGTAAGGCAAATGATTACTTTGGGGATGATCAGTTTGGGTTCAGGAAAGGAAGAGGTACGCGTGATGCCATTGCAGTGATGAGATCCCTAGTCGAGAGAAATATAGAATACAATCAGCACGGTTTTGCCTGTCTTGTAGATTTCGAAAAAGCGTTTGATAGAGTGAATTGGGAAAAATTAATGCGTGTATTGCAGAAAATAGAAATGGATTGGAGGGACAGGAGACTGATCCGCAACCTGTACATGTCTCAGACTGCTCAGGTGCGAGTGGGGAACGGAGAGTCCGGATGGGCAGTGTTAGGAAGAGCTGTAAGGCAGGGTTGCCCATTGTCACCGGTACTGTTCAACGTATATGTAGAGGAAATGATTGAAGAGGCATGGGAAGAACTGGAGGTAGGAATTAAAGTCGGCGGGGAATTCGTAAAATCGATTAGGTTTGCTGATGACCAAGCATTAGTTGCTCAGTCAGCCAAGGGGTTGCAAGCATTGTTGAGTGAATTGGAGGTTCAGTGCGATAAATATGGGATGAGAATCAATATTAATAAAACAAAGGTTATGCGATTTTCCAGAAAGAGAAAGGCTAAGCTAAATATTAAAATAGGCGAGGAAAAAATAGAGCAGGTAGAACAGTTTACATATCTCGGAAGTGTTTTGGACCAATACGGTCAAAATGGTAGGGACGTAAGGAGAAGAATTGCACTAGGCAAGGAGGCTTTCTCAAGGAGGAGCGAGTTGATGACGGGGACGTTGAGTAGGGATGTTAAGACCAAAATTTGGTAGCAAAAACTCCTCCGATATGACCCGCCGCCTTGCAGAGTTAGTCCTCCCTCCCAAGTGCATTCTTGTCTCCTTCGACGTGTGCAGCCTTTTCCCGAGTGTTCCCACGCAGGAAGCCCTCCAGTTAGCCGAAGAAATCCTTTTTCGGAAAGGAGTCCCGTTCCCAGTAATCAGTGAGTTGTGCTTGGTGTTAAAAATGTGTATCGCAGAACTATTTCAAGTTCAACGGAGAGTATTTCCTACAAACCCATGGTCTGGCCATGGGATCTCCTGTTTCTCCTCTACTAGTGGACATCTATGTGGACCAGGTGGAAAGTACTCTGTTCTCCTCTTCCAACAACTTGGTGAAAAACTCTCTCTTATCTCTTGGCACCGTTACGTAGATGATATTTTTTGTGTATGGGCTGGTTCACAAAGACAACTGGATAGCTTCTTGTTAACCCTTAATTCCTTGGATAAAAACATTAAGTTCACTATGGAGAAAGGACTCAACGACTCCATTAACTTTTTAGATATAACAATCACTAAAAATAATCGGCAACTGGACTTCTCCATTTTCCGGAAGGACACTTGTACGGATCATATCATTCATTCTACGTCAAGACATCATTTCCCACAAAAATTAGCGGCGTTCAACTCTATGGTCCACCGTCTGACTAGCATCCCTCTATCGCCACAAAATACCCACAACGAACTTAAAATCATTAAAACAATAGCTGAAAACAACGGTTTCTGCTCCCAATTAGTCGATAAATTGTATCGGAAAAAACTAGAGAAAATAGCTGTCAAAGCAATATTCGGATCCATCCCCAAGAAAGACGTTTCGAAGTGGAGAAGAGTTCTCTTTCTGGGGAATATTTCCCGTATAGTCACCAGATCCCTTGCAGGAAACAATATTAAACCTGCCTTCTATAATAGAGCCAACTTAGGGAACCTTTTATCAAACTGCAAGGACAAAATTCCCGCAATGGAAAGGAGTGGAGTTTATCAATTGTGTTGTGAGTGCTCTGCCTTCTACATTGGGCAAACCGGGAGGAAATTCAGTGATCGTGTCAAGGAACATTACGCTTGTTTTAAAAACGGAAATATTTCATCCAATTTTGCCCAGCACCTTATAGAAAACAACCACTTCAGTGACTTTGTCCCCAAAATTCTGCATGTAGAGAAAAAAGGCTTAAGATTAGATGCCTTGGAACGGTTGGCAATTTCGAAGAATATTCACCTTAAAGGTATTCTAGTTAATGACCTAACTTATTCCTCCCGTTCCCCCCTCCTGGACCTCCCTCTGTTCCACAGCCCTTCTCCCCCCCAGAAGCAGTACCCAACCGTAATCTCCCACCCCGACGCCATACACAACCGTCTTCGCCCCCTCCCCCCAAACTTACACACCATTTCCCTTTCTCTTTCCCCTCCTCCCTCTTCTGAAACACCTCCCCTCTCCAGTTCTCTATCCACTATATAAAGCTCTGTGTCTTCTGTTCTTTACCTGAAGATGACTTTGTAAGTCGAAACCTAGGTCGTATTAATAAAAATATATGTGGAACAACTAAGTATTTCTTTCTTTTCCGAAGACAAGACTCGTAAAAACTCTGATATGGAGCGTAGCTATGTACGGCGCGGAAACGTGGTCGCTGAAGCAGGAGGATAGACGTGGATTGGAGGCTTTTGAAATGTGGGTGTGGAGAAGAATGGAGAAGGTGAAATGGACAGAAAGGAAAACAAATGAGGAAGTACTAGAAATGGTGGGGGAGGAGAGGGGTTTGTTGAGAGAAATCCTATGGAGGCAGGAAAAATGGATGAAAGGCGTATTGAGCGGTAGTGGAATGTTGAAGAGGGTAATAGAGGGGAGAATTTTGGGCAAGCGAGGTAAGGGTAGGAACAGGATAGGGATGTTGGACGGGATGAAGGGAGGAAAGAAGTACACCGAGATGAAGAGGGACCTGATATAGATTAGTTTGCTAGGTGGGGAGTCACAAAATGTTTATTTGATAGTTGTGTCCATCCAAAAACCTACCTTAACCGGTAGATTACCTAATAATAATAATAGGTCTATGCGAGGTGGGATGGAAAAATAGCGGGGATTACTGGAGTGATAATCATAGAATAATATACAGTGGCGGGCACGAGAGTCAACGAGAGGATGCCGTAATATTAAATGTTACTTGGTGGATGATCAGTTTGGGTTCAGGAAAGGAAGAGGTACGCGTGATGCCATTATAGTAATGAGATCACTAATCGAGAGGAATATAGAAAACAATCAGGATGTATTTGCCTGTTTCGTGAATTTCGAAAAAGCGTTTCATAGAGTGATTTGGGAAAACTTAATGCGGGTATTGCTGAAAAAAGAATGGACTGTAGGGACAGGAGATTGATCCGCAACCTGTACATGTGTCAGACTGCTCAGGTGCGAGTGGGGACGAGTTTTAGGAAGATGGGTAAGGCAGGGTTGCCCATTATCACTAGTGCTGTTCAACGTATAAGTGGAAGAGACGATTTAGCATGAGTGGTAAGAGCTGGAAGCTGGAGTGAATGTCCGAGGTGAGTTCGTAAAATCAGTTAGGTTTGCTGATGACCAGGCAGTGTTTTTCAGTCGGCCAAGTGGCTGCAAGCATTAGTGATTGAACTGGACGTTCAGTGCGATAGATACGCGGTGAGAATAAATTGCGATATATAAAACATGCCGGCGTCCATTATGCCGATAAAATAAACAATGTTTTTTGATAGAAATTAGAATATTAATAAAACAAAGTTTATGCGATTTTCCAGGAATAAAAAGGCTGTCTTAAACCATAAATTAGGAAAGGAAAAAATAGGGCACGTAGTGCATTTTAAGTATCTCGAAAATGTTTTGGACCAACACAGTCAAGGTAGCAGGGGCGTAAGTGAAGAAGTTGCACTGGGAAAAGAGGCTTTCACAAGGAGGAGGGAGTTGATGACGGGGACGTTGTGTAGGGAAGTTAAAAAAGACTTGTAAGAACTTTGATATGCACCGTAGCTATATGCGGCGCGGAAACGTGGTCGCTGAAGCAGGAGGATAGATGTAGATTGGAGGCTTTTGAAATGTGGCTTTGGATAATGAAGGAAAAGGTGAAATGGACCGAAAGGAAAACAAATGAGGAAGGATTAGGTATGATGGGCGAGGAGAGGGGCTTGCTGGGAGAAATCCTATGGAGGCAGGAAAAATGGATGAAAGGCGTATAGAGGGGTAGTGGGATGCTGAAGACTTTAATAGAGGGGAGAATGTTAGGCAAACGAGGAAAGGGCAGGGACAGAATAGGTATGTCTGATGGGTTGAAGGGAGGAAGTACACAGAGTTGAAGAGGCACCTGATGTAGATTAGTTTGCTAGGTGGGGAGTCACAAAATGTTTATTTGATAGTTGTGTCCATCCAAAAACCTACCTTAACCGGTAGATTACCTAATAATAAAATAATTATCATAACGATTTAAGGCACCTTAAATCTATATTTTAAAAACATTGGCGTAATCAGTTCATGAAGAATCGTATGTGCTCTCAATCGATCGCCAACTTACATTAAATGACACGCACTGTCATCAAATATAATATACGCCCCTTAGGACGGTTGTCACCTAATAAAATACCACTCTATTAACGTTCACATACTTTTTTTGTTCAATCTATATATTATTATGGCTAGTAATTCGTAGAGAATATTCTTTTTTTTGCACTATATTATCTTTAAGCCCTGTAGATTATCCATTATATTTTATTACTGAAATGATAAAAACAAATCGCATCATTAAGCAACCATAAACTCTCCACAGAATTCCACGCAAAGGATAAAGACATTGCGTTATAGATTCTTGAAATATAGTATTCCTAGAAATTACCTCAATCGTCTAATGAAAAATTAGCTTCGACAAGAAATCAGGCCCACAACATATACATTTCCTCTCTTCGTCGTTGCTGTGTTGCTCGTGTCTGTTGGGAGCCTTCTTTGGAGCCTTCTGAGGATAAGCATGTTTTTGAGCGCTTATGAGGAGAATGAGAGAAATAAGCTTAACCACAGGCCAAACGATCAAATCGTATGATTGGGCAATGGAAGAGAGGGGGAACCGTTGGAGGAATTTGGAAGTAGCCGGAGAAAGTGGATGGGGAGTCTTTGATCGGTAGCGGGATATTGAAGGCGTTTCTATCAAGTAGCAAATTAGAAAAACGGGTAAGAAGTGGCAGCATGTGCTACATAATGAAGTAGGTGGGGAAACAAATATAGGGTGGTACGAGAAATTGTGCTTATATCTTGCCATGACACTTTAGAAGTCCACAAGTTTAAGTATTCTGGGATAGCACCAAAAACTACGCATACGAGGTAGACTTAATCTAAAAAAGTTTGATATCTCAACAGACGCACTACACGTCGTTGACGAAATCTGTTCCGCCCCAAGTGATTAGAAGGGTCAGGATTGACGAGCAATGTTTCACTGAGTTAACAACATCTTCGGTTGTCCCGTTCAGCCTTCGACACAGCAGATGGAGTCGACTCGGACTTTGGTGTAAATTAATGACTTCGCGGCAACATAGGGAAGAAGCCGAACTGTAATAATGATCAATCACACGATTTCGAGATGATGATTTAAACGAAACTGCCGAAGTTGATGACTCCAAAAAACATTTAATAGTGGTGTATAAATATTTGAACCGGAACAGCTATATGGGATTAATGCTTTCAAACCACAGAGGGACGACTTCACCGTAATAATTACTCTTTCAGCTAATTAAACAGGATATGGGAGTGAGCAGCGAGGGAGGATGTGTGGGGAAGCTAGTGCAAGGATTTCCAGCCAAATATCCGACTCGGAAGCCTCGGGGTGAGAGGGGAAGAATAAAAAGAGTTCACGAGAGAAGGAAATATTTCCCCCAACAATGTCCCGCTCAATGTATTATATATATATGTGTGTGTATATGTATATGTATATATATATATATATATATATATATATATATATATATAGATGAGTCTGACCTGAATAAGGCCTCGGAGTAGGCCGAAAGCTCAAATCATCTACGGTGTGAGTGTCCTTTTACGGGTTATCTGTTTTATTCTGTGTTATATTGTGCCGTACAAAAGTTATATATATACAAAACTGTACGTGTTTTATATATATATATATATATATATATAATCTTGAAAATGACGCACTCCGGCGACGCACAAACACACAAACACTAGGTTAATAAATATTAAACAAACAGAAACATAAAAGAAACATATCTACTGTAAGTGTCCTTCTTTTATGTTTCTGTATGTTTAATATTTATTAACCTAGTGTTTGTATATATATATACATATATATATATATATATATATATATATATATATATATATACATACATATAACACGTAAAAGGACACTCACACTGTAGATTATACTCCTAGGCCTTCTCCAGGTGAGACCGAGCTATATATATATATATATATATATATATATATATATTCACTGATAGTCATAACAAACACAGAAACCAAAACACAAAAGAGGAAAAACTCACTGGTTCTCGAATTTTCGGTGGCCCAACCACCTTTCTCAAGAGGAATTAGGAACAGAACTGAGGCAGAGGAGGGCCCGAAAGCAGTGGTAGGAAGGAGAAGGGGAAATGGGGGAAAAGAGGGGAAAAGAGGGGAAAAGAAAGGAAAAGGGGGAAGGCATTCGAGGTGAGGAGTTTGGAGGGGTAGTGTATGGCGCGGGAATTTTAAAAAAGGTGGGGATGATATGGAAGTTGTTGGGGGCGGAGGGGGATGAAATAATATGCATAAAGGGGGCAATTAATGTCTAATATTAATACCTGGGCGATTCCAGGAATCCAAGAGCCAGATGAAAGCTAGCTCTAATGTTTTGAGTTTCAGTGGAGGGTCTGAGTGTGGGAGGGATGCTAAGACGGATACTTTAAAACATTGGTCAAAGGCAGCGTTGTGTTCGGAGGCATGTTTGGGGATTGGGAGCATACCAATAAGGGAGGAATTGTTGCATGAGGCTCTATGATTATTGATTCTAATATTGAGGGGTGTGGTACACTGTCCAATGTAAAAGGCAGGGCAAAGTTGGCACTTGAGTAGGTAGACAACATTGCTGGAGGTACACGATGAGTAGGGAATTGGTGGGAGAGAGTTTAAGAGCGGGTGGGAGAGGGATGGGATTCTGGTTAGGAAAATAGGACATGTTTTGCATCTAGGTTTATTGCAGGGTCTGGGAGTGATTTTGGAACGGGGCGAGGATTTAAGAAGTGGATTGGTAGATTTTAGAAGATCTGATAGATTGGCGGGGCGTTTGAAAGTGACAGAGGGGCATTTGGGGAAAAGGTTGGTGGTGGAATTGTGGTTTTTGAGGATAGGATAGAGGTCCTTTAGGATAGAACGCAGAGATTCTAGGCCAGGGAGAAACGTGGTACAAATTGAAAGAGGGTGGTTTTTCGCGGTGGTGGAAGGTCTGGAGAAAATGAAGAAGTCCTGCAGGGAAGAAAGAAAGAAGAAAAACCAGATTCTTGAGGTCATTGAGGTCCATAGTTGGTCAAACTCAATAAATAAATAAATATATATATATATATACACATATACCTATATATATACACACATATATAAGTGTATATATCGTATATTTATGTTATTAGGTAATCTACCGGTTAAGGTAGGTTTTGGATGGACAAAACTATCAAATAAATATTTTATAACGCCAAACAAAACCCAATCCAGAAACCTACTCTACATCAGGTCCCTCTTCATCTCTGTATACTTCTTTCCTCCTCTATTCTATCCAACATCCCTATCCTGTTCCTGCCCTTTCCTCGTTTGCCTAACATTCTCCCCTCTATTACCTTCTTCAACATTCCACTACCGCTCAATATTCCCTTCATCCATTTTTCCTGCCTCCAAAGGATTTCTCTCAACAAACCCCTCTCCTCCCCCACCATTTCTAGTACTTCCTCATTTGTTTTCCATTCGGTCCATTTCACCTTCTCCATCCTTCTCCACACCCACATTTCAAAAGCCTCCAATCTACGTTTATCCTCCTGCTCCAGCGACCACGATTCCGCGCCGTACATAGCTACGCTCCATATCAGAGTTTTTACGAGTCTTGTCTTAACATCCCTACTCAACGTCCCCGTCATCAACTCCCTCCTCCTTGAGAAAGCCTCCATGCCTGGCGCAATTCTTCTCCTTACGTCCCTACCACTTTGACCGTATTGGTCCAAAACACTTCCGAGATATGTAAACTGTTGTACCTGCTCTATTTTTCCCCCGCCTATTTTAATGTTTAGCTGAGCCTTTTTCTTTCTGGAAAATCGCATAACCTTTGATTTATTAATATTGTTTCTCATTCCATATTTATCGCACTGAACCTCCAATTCACTCAATAATGCTTGCAACCCCTTGGCTGACTGAGCAACTAATGCTTGGTCATCAGCAAAGCTAAACAATTCTATGAATTCCTCTCCGACTTTCATTCCTACCTCCATTTCTTCCCATGCCTCTTTAATCATTTCCTCCACATATGCGTTCAACAACACCGGTGATAATGGGCAATTCTGCCTTACATCCCTTCCTAACACTGCCCATTCGGACTCTCCGTTCCCCGCTTGCACCTGAGCAGTCTGAGACATGTGCAGGTTAGGGATTAGCCTCCTGTACCTCCAATCTATTCGTATTTTATGCAATACACGCATCAATTTTTCCCAATTCACCCTATCAAAGGCTTTTTCGAAATCTACAAAACACTTGGTGGATTTGAGGAGATCTGATAGGTTGGCGGGCCGTTTGAAGGTAACAGAAGGGCATTTAGGAAGAAGGTTGGACGAAACGTTGTGATTTTTGAGGATGGGGTACAGGTCTTTGAGGATGAATTTAAGGGACTGGATGCCAGGGAAGTAGGTGGTGATTCCTCATCTCTTTCTTTCACTTCCAACATCTCATCCTCACAGATCACCTTCCTGGATGTTAATATTTCCCTAACTAATAACAAATTTCTGACCATGGTACATACGAAACCTACAAACAAACAACAATACCTCCATTTTAACAGCTACCACCCCTACCACACCAAACGCTCCCTCCCTTACTCCCTCTCTATCCGCAGGCACCATATTTGCAACCATCCCGAATCCCTCAACAAATACCTCAACAACCTTCACTACTCCCTCCTCCAACGGGGATACCCAGATTCTCTCCTTCACAAAAAAATCCTAAAACATTCTTAGACCCCCAATCCTCCCTCAACCACAGACTCCCATCCTCTCTCAATATGCACCACCTACTTCCCTAGCATCCAGTCCCTCAAATTCATCCTCAAAGACCTGTACCCCATCCTCAAAAATCACAACGTTTCGTCCAACCTTCTTCCCAAATGCCCCTCGGTTACCTTCAAATGGCCCGCCAACTTATCAGATCTCCTTAAATACACCAAGCCTCTTTCCAAATCCCCTCCCACCCCCAGAATCACACCCACTCCGTGCTTGCGAGCTAGATGCAAAACTTGTCCTATTTTCACCACTCCACCCCTCTCCATTCCACCTTTTAACTCTCTCCCGCCCTTCCCCCACTCCTCATGCACATCTCAGAATGTAATCTATCTTCTGACTTGCAAACTCTGCCCGGCATTTTATATAGGCCAGTGCTCTACACCCCTTAACCTCAGGGTGAACAATCATCGCGCCTCCTGTAATCCCTCCTCCCCGTCCGCGGGTCTTCCCATCCCAAAACATGCCTCCCACCACAACACCCCCTTCAACTACTGTTACAATGTTTCCGTGCTAGCATCCCTTCCCCATCCGATAACCCTATAAAATTAAAAACAATGGAATTGGCATTTATATGGCTGTGTAAAGCCTATCAACATCCGGGTCTCAATGTCGTTCACTAAATGGGGGGGTGGGGCTGAGATGGATGGAGGTGGATTTGTTTCTTGCGAGGTGGTGGGACAATTTATTCATCCGCATACATTTTGTCATCCTTGTCCTGCGTTTTGACTTGTCAAGCCCTTATGATGACTTGGTGAGTTGATGCCTTGGTCATGGGTGTTGTGGGATCTGTGGATGAATTGTTAGTTATCTGTGTCGCTTGTTACTATTTCCGCATCCTCCTTATTCCATCTCCGCTCCCCTCTGGCCTCCCTTTCCCCCTCCATAACCTCCTCATTCACCCCTCTCCCACCACCTGTTCCCCGCTCCGCTTTCTCCCCCTCCATATACCCCTCCTTCACCCCTCCCCCATTACCTGTTTTTTCCCCTCTCCCTCGTCCCATACTCTCTCTGCACCGCGTACCCTTTTCCTTAGTCATATCTTATCTTCCGAAGAAGACGGAGCTCAAGTCCGTCAAAATTATCAAGATATTATTGTGAGTGTTCTTTTTATGTGTTCTCGTGCTGTGTGTTACTGTCTAAGTTTTATATATATATATATATATATATATATATATATATATATATATATCTATATATATATATATATATATATAATCTTGAAAATAACGCTCTCCGGCGACGCACAAACACACAAACACTAAGATAATAAATATTACACACACAAAAACATAAAAGTAGGACACTTACAGTGGATATTTACGTTTCGACGGCACTTCGGACGGCACAATAGAACACAGAATAAAACAGATAACACGTAAAAGGACACTCACACTCTAGATGATTTAAGCTTTCGGCCTACTCCGAGGCCTTCTTCAGGTCAGACTATATATATATATGTGTGTGTGTCGCGGTAGTCCAGGGGGTAGAGCGTTGAGCGTTGACTGGAGCGGTTTGGATTCCCGGGCAAGGCACTCTGGGCACCTGCAGCTCCACCCAAGCTAGTTGATTTTTCGGGTACCAGATCTTCCTGGGAAAACCATAACCGGCACAGGGAAAGGAACTGGCCCCCCTACCCTGATGTGTGAATATTCACACATCGTCGGGCTTGGTACATGGGTGAGCTCTACCATTCACCTACTAAACCGACCTTCGGATTGATTACTGTGTTTATGGTTTTATATATAAATATATGCACACTCACTCGCACTCCCAATTACATTATGGCGAGGCGATAAAAAGAAACGCCGCCATCTCTCCCCCCTGGACGTTATAACGGTTTCTAACGAAGTTCGTTAAAGGCGATAGTGAAGGAGAGGTAGATTATTGAGGGAAAGGCAATTCTGTACCTGGGCATTCAGCCTTGGCCCCAGGAAGTTTAACTGCGCCGGTAAAGTAAGAAGGAGGGGGTAGCGGGGTTTGAGAGGGGAGGGCGAGAGAGAGAAAGGGAAAGGGCATGAAGAGAGAGAGAGCGCGGTGTTTTCATCTCCCACTTCTCTTCCCCCCCTTTCCTCCCCCATCCAAGAATTCCCTCACTTGCAAAAAATACTCCATAACAACTTCATTCACGGGGCTGTCGAGATTTATTTCGACGCGTAATGGCCATTGTTCGTAAGCTGGAAGACTGCTTCATTGGTCGGATCATCTGCACCTCTCGACATAGCCGTGGGCATGTTTGCTCTGCTGAATAGGCTATGGGTCAGCTTCGCATAAGAACTGACCAACTGTTAACCCAATGAACAAGAAAAATGACTCAAGAATGAAGCGAATGAACTATAATTTTAATGAACCAATGGACACGATGACGACGGCCATTAATGATGGGGTGGCAGCTACCAGCGGCATTAACGAATAGAGTCATAGGTCACCCACTGCTTGGCGTTCGAGGTACGCGGGGCGTCATTCGATTCGGTGAACCCTACGATATGAAAATCGTGTTCAAGAATGCCATCAGGTCATTGTTCACTCATTAATTATCCTTCGAATCCTCATGTGACCCTTGCAGTGCAATAATGATGCTTAAAATTAATCTTAAATAAAAACGTTCTCCTTAATCCCATTTTCCATTCATAAACATTAGAAATTGTATCGACGAGTGAATTTGCTTTCATCATTGTACTTCCTTATATTTCGTGTGGCTGCTTTCACATGACAGGAATACTTTGTGCCGTCTTCAATGATTCCATACTGAGAGATCACGGCGACTGCTCTGCTAAGACACTAGGCCAAACTGTTTTCCCTATTCGCTCTCTCCTCGCATTTGCTCATCATGGTCCACACATTAACATGAATTTTAAAGATATGTGCATTTTATATTAAAAATAAGACAGGAAAATTTCATTTTCCATTATTATGAATAATCTATATCTTATTTATAAGATATAGGTGGTCATTGCATACTATTTAAGTAATGTTTTAAAGTCAACCAAAGAAAAAAAAGAACTCGGCTAACTTTCTCTCCTTCAAATGCCGAGTGTAACTCTCTATGATAATTTATTTTTTAATTGGGAAGGCGAATATCTATTGAATCTGTCTCACTTGATATTTACTATGCGCTATTAGCCGTTGCCTGTTAATCGCTCAGTGAAAGTGAGAATTTATGGGCCAACGACATGATTGGAAGTGGGGAGGAAATTATTATGCCCCCCCACGGATGCCTAGCATAATAATTTAATAATGAACATAGTGACTGATTCGTAAAATTCAGTGCAAATGTGACACTGATATGCATATTGATGGGCATTGAGTAGAGACGAAATCTGGAGAACTCGGCACTGTTTTATGGCTCAGATAAAGTTTTTCGCCTTCTATAGTTGTTAATCTGGTTGAGTTGAAAGAATTTTTCACTTATAAAACGTGATAAATTCACTTTTCAATGGATTGTGATAAATTTGCCAGGTTTATGTAAATATTTGAACATTTATTTCTTATTCCATGGGACTGAAAACATTCACTATTGGTTTTTAACGACTATCTTCCTCTTCAATCTCTAAGTAAGTTTTAAAAGGCTGCTTTCTCCTTGGGCCCCGATCTTATCTGAAAGTCCAGAGCTGGGACCCTTCAAACAACTTCTCGACTACCATAATAATATACATGTTTTATGCTAGGAGTTGCAGGTGGCTATGTTTATAGAAACAAATGTTCTTACCTAGATACTTCTTTATTGCTCTAGATGCACGATAAGCGTGTGAAGCATGCCTGCACCTATAGTCTATGTATATGACTGCTGATGAATATCACCTGCCAAACTTTGATATAAAGAGAGAACTTTTACTCGTGTGTAAGACATAATTGAAAATATAGTTTTATGACTGTTCCTCGGGTGAGTTGAAACTGCACAAAGTGGATTCTCTGCTCAACTTTATGTGCATGTAAAAGTAATTTTGAAGTATCTGTCAACAATTCTTAAACATATTATGTGACAAACTCCGAAATTATGCGAGATACATAAAAATAATTCATAGGGACATTTCTATTTGATTGAATATGATATTTTGATCGATCCATGTTAATCTATTCAAAAACATAAAAAACTTAGCCGTTTATGTATTTTTTCTTTGTACAAGTGGTATCCAAAGTTTGGGATAGTTGGAGTTTTTTCCAGACAGCGTTGCTTATCCTCACGATTTAATTCAATCGATTTCCTTCTTCCACTGAATTAAATTCCGTGAGCACGGATAAATTTCTAATTTAATTCCCGCTATATTATTTTTCGCCCGCGAAATTATTTCTCTTGGATTATTATTTGGTAATCTACCGGTTAAGGTAGGTTTTTGGATGGACACAACTATCAAATAAATATTTTATGACTCTTAACAAAACCCAATCCCGAAACCTACTCTATATCAGGTCTCTCTTCATCTCTGTGTACTTCATTCCTCCCTTCATCCCGTTCAATATCCCTATCCTGTTCCTGCCCTTTCCTCGTTTGCCTAACATTCTCCCCTCTAGTACCTTCTTCAACATTTCACTACCGCTCAATACGCCTTTCATCCATTTTTCCTGCTTCCATAGGATATCTCCCAACAAACCCCTCTCGTCGCCAACCATCTTCAGTACTTCCTCATTTGTTTTCCTTTCGGTCCATTTCACCTTCTCCATTCTTCTCCAAACTCACATTTCAAAAGCCTCCAATCTACGTTTATCCTCCTGCTCCAGCGACCACGTTTCCCTGCCGTACATAGCTACGCTCCATATCAAAGTCTTTACGAGTCTTGTCTTAACCTCCCTACTCAACGTCCCCGTCATCAACTCCCTCATCCTTGAGAAAGCCTCCTTACCTAGCGCTATTCTTCTCCTTACGTCCCTACTACTTTGACCGTGTCGGTCCAGAGCACTTCCGAGATACGTAAACTGTTCTACCTGCTCTATTTTTTACCCTCCTATTTTAATATTTAGCTTAGCCTTTTTCTTTCTCGAAAATCGCATAACCTTTGTTTTATTCTCTGTATTGATTCTCATCCAATATCTATTGCACTGAACCTCCAATTCAATCAGCAATGCTTGCAACCCCTTGGCTGACTGAGCAACTAATGCTTGGTCATCAGAAAACCTAACCGATTTTACGAATTCCCCTCCGAATTTCATTCCTACCTCCAGCTCTTCCCATGCCTCTTTAATCATTTCCTCTACATATGCGTTGAACAGTACCGGTGACAATGGGCAACCCTGCCTTACACCTCTTCCTAACACTGCCCATCCGGACTCTCCGTTCCCCACTCGCACCTGAGCAGTCTGAGACATGTACAGGTTGCGGATCAGTCTCCTGTCCCTCCAATCCAATCCTATTTTCAGCAATACACTCATTCATTTTTCCCAATTCACTTTATCAAACGCTTTTTCGAAATCTACAAAACAGGCAAAAACGTCCTGATTGTATTCTATATCCCTCTCGATTAGTGATCTCATTACTGCAGTGGCATCGCGCGTACCTCTCCCCTTTCTAAACCCAAACAGATCATCCTCTAAGTAATCATTTGCCTTACTCTCTATCCTTTGTTGATGATCCTGAGAATAACTTTAGCTGCGTGGGATATCAAACTTATTGTTCTGTAATCCTCACATGATGTAGCCTTTACCTTTTCGGAATAGGAACTAACACTCTGGTGAAGTATTCGCGGGTTTTCCACCGGGTCAGGGTGTCAGCGGCCGACGTTTCAATGGCTAACTCCGCCATCGTCCTCAGGGCATTGATACCGGGTCATCAAATTTTCCATCTTATATACTCTTTCTCAGGTCCCTTCTGATTGGCTGTGGCTCCCATTCTCTCTCCTTCTTCTTCCCGCCTTTATTTTTTTAAGTATGTTTTTCCATGATTGGCTGAGAGCGTATCCTGTGTCTCGGTTGAAGGTTTTATTTTCGAGGCGGATTTCTATCGCCTCCTTTGTCAGACGGTCCCAGTAACCGTTTGTTCTGCTAATTAGTTTAGCGTCGTCAAAGAGAATGCGGTGGTCTTGGGTGATACTATGCTCTGCAACAGCCGACTTCTCTGGGTGGTTGAGTTTAATGCATCTCCTATGCTCTTTGACCCATGTTTCTATGGTGCGGCCTGTTTCTCCGACGTAAGCCTCTCCGCACTCGCAAGGGATGCGATAAACTCCCGGGGTCTTGAGTCCCATCTGATCTTTTAAACGGAAGAGATGACGTCTTAGTTTGTCCGGTGGCTTGTGGATTGTCTGTGTGTGGATTTGGCACCACCGGACTTCTTTCTGTTGCCGAAGATAAAGAGGAGTTTGAAAGGAACGCGATACGGGACTTTGGACGCCGTCAAAGAGGTCGTGACGACGTGTCTTCGAGAGGTTCCCGATGATGTCTTCGCGGGAGCGTTCCAGGAATGGGAACGCCGCTGGAACAAGTGTATTGACTCACAAGGGTCCTATTATGAGGAATATTAGCTTAAGATATGTAAAAGTGTAATAAATAGTTTCCTGAGCTCAGTACACTTATTTTCCGGACGAACCCTGTATATATATATATATATATATATATATATATATATATATATATATATATATATATATATATATATATATAAAACTTAGACAGTAACACAGCACGAGAACACATAAAAAGAACACTCACAATAATATCTTGATAATTTCGACGGACTTGAGCTCCGTCTTCTTCGGAAGATAAGATATGACTAAGGAAAAGGGTACGCGGTGCAGAGAGAGTATGGGACGAGGGAGAGGGGAAAAAACAGGCAGTGGGGGAGGGCTGAAGGAGGGGTATATGGAGGGGGAGAAAGCGGAGCGGGGAACAGGTGGTGGGAGAGGGGTGAAGTAGGAGGTTATGGAGGGGGAAAGGGAGGCCAGAGGGGAGCGGAGATGGAATAAGGAGGATGCGGAAATAGTAACAAGCGACACAGAAAACTAACAATTCATCCACAGATCCCACAACACCAATGACCAAGGCATCAACTCACCAAGTCATCATAAGGGCTTGACAAGTCAAAACACAGGACAAGGATGATAAAATGTATGCGGATGAATAAATTGTCCCACCATCCGCATACATTTTGTCATCCTTGTGTTGTGACTTGTCAAGCCCTTATGATGACTTGGTGAGTTGATGCCTTGGTCATGGGTGTTGTGGGATCTGTGGATGAATTGTTAGTTTTCTGTGTCGCTTGTTACTATTTCCGCATCCTCCTTATTCCATCTCCGCTCCCCTCTGGCCTCCCTTTCCCCCTCCATAACCTCCTCATTCACCCCTCTCCCACCACCTGTTCCCCGCTCCGCTTTCTCCCCCTCCATATACCCCTCCTTCACCCCTCCCCCATTACCTGTTTTTTCCCCTCTCCCTCGTCCCATACTCTCTCTGCACCGCGTACCCTTTTCCTTAGTCATATCTTATCTTCCGAAGAAGACGGAGCTCAAGTCCGTCAAAATTATCAAGATATTATTGTGAGTGTTCTTTTTATGTGTTCTCGTGCTGTGTGTTACTGTCTAAGTTTTTTATTCAACACTTCCGTGTTACTTCGAAGAAATCATATATATATATATATATATATATATATATATATATATATATATATATATATATATATATATATATATATATATATATAACTTAGACAGTAACATACAGCACGAGAACACATAAAAAGAACACTCACAATAATACTACCTTGATCAAAAAGTTCCCGGAATAACCACCGTGTATCGCTCCCATCGTTCCGATTTGAGTTCTGTTTTTTTTGTTAAATTGGTACATCTGTTGTTGATATTCCCTCTAAATCTTAGTGTCATAACTTGACATTTGCAAAAGTTACGTAGCCAAGAGTACATCTATCTCTGTGTGTGTTGGCGATTTTCTACAATTGCAGAAATGGATTTAAATTTGCAACAACGAACTTGTATTAAATTTTGCTTAAAAAACGGATTTAGTGGCGCACGGACGTTGGAAATGTTGGAAAAGTGTTTCGGCAACAATTCTCTAAAAAAAACGGTCGTTTACCAGTGGCACGAGCGGTTCAGAAGTGGTCGTGAGTCAATCGAGGATGATGAACGCAGTGGCAGACCATCGACATCGAAAGTCGGTGAAAAAATTGATAAAGTAAAAAAAATGTTGGTCAATAACCGCAAATTAACCATCAGAGAAATAGCGGAGGACTTGAACATTGCCTATGGGTCCGCCCAAGACATTGTGGTTAATGATTTGGGTTTCCGTCGTGTAGCATCAAAGTTGGTGCCAAAAGACCTCAATTTCATGCAAAAAAGAGACCGTGTTGACGTCGCAAAAGACATGATTTGCGAGGCTGAATCCGATCCCACATTCATTAAAAGGATCATTACTGGAGACGAGACGTGGGTTTATGAGTACGACACGCAATCCAGACATCAGGCAAGTGAATGGCGTTCACCAAATGAGCCGAGACCAAAAAAACCACGCCGTTTTCAGTCAAAAAAGTAGGCAATGCTGACGGTTTTCATGGATTACAACGGTGTAGTGCATCATGAATTTTTGCCAGAAGGCCAGACAGTAAACAAAGAGTATTATTTGGGCGTTATGAGACGTTTGCGTGGAGCAATTCGCGGAAAGAGACCAGAAATCGTCGCACAGTGCGTCGAGACCGTCGCACAGTGCTATCATTATTCGTAATTTTTTGACGAAAAATGCAACAAATACCATCCAACAGCCACCGAATTCACCTGATTTGGCTCCCTGTGACTTCTTTCTGTTCAATCGAGTTAAAAAACCATTACGGGGAACGCGTTTTAGCAGCCGAGAGGAAGTAATGGAAAATTCGCAGGAAGCACTGATGGACATACCGAAAACCGAATATAAAAAATGTTTCGAGGATTGGATCAAGCGCTGGCATAAGTGTGTTGCAGTCGATGGGGATTACTTTGAAGGGGACAATATAGATTTAGATGAATAAACTTGTATTTTTAATTTTCTGAATAAATTTCGGGAACGTTTTGATCAAGGTAGTATCTTGATAATTTCGACGGACTCGAGCTCCGTCTTCTTCGGAAGATAAGATATGACTGAGCACTTCCGCATAATCTATATATATATATATATATATATATATATATATATATATAGATGATTCGGAAGTACTCACGAGAGCAATATAAGTTTTGGACGGCACAATAGAACACAGAATAAAACAGATAACACGTAAAAGGACACTCACACTGTAGATGATTTAAGCTTTCGGCCTACTCCGAGGCCTTCTTCAGGTCAGTCTTACCTATATATATATACCTAACCCATATATATATATATACTTTTTAATTTCTTTTATTCACTAGAGATTGTTAAATGGCCTGTCAAGAGCACAAATCCGTGAATTGCTTCAGCCAAGGCACAACGAGCTTCGCGAGAATAATGGACTCTCATTTTTTATTCTGGCCCCTGCGTCTTGTCCGTCGGTCGAGTGGGGAGGAGGAGGCGCGACAACCTGGGAACGCTTCTTCATATCTATGGAAATGAAATTAAGTAAAGGAGATGAAAAAATAAAAAATAGTCGAAGGTAAAGAAATCCACGTTTGTGTGGTAAGTACACACACCTGGGCGATTTAGTGTCCCCGCATCATTATTGTGGCATCATCCTCCTCCCCTATCTTCCCGTTCTCCCCCTTTCTCCCGCCTGCCTGCCCTTCACCCCCGGCCTCCACACCCTCACACCGCCCACCTCTCTCCCAATCCCGCAGCCCCATTCTTGGCGAACCCATCCTGCCCACCCTTCCTCTGGCTCTTCAGCTGCTCGGCGGAATCACGTGGATGGGATCACGCCCCAGCGTTCCATTAAATAATCAAGACCTCTGTCGAAGCAAAGAGGGCTGGAATTACGCCTCGCGGCGCCATATTGACGGGAGCGGAGCGCGGCGAGACGGCGGGGGGGAGACGGGCATGGAGGGGGTGAGTCGGAGGAGGAGGTATACTTCGTGGAGGGGGGGGGGTGGAAAGCAAGAAAGAAATCGTGGAGGATGGCTGGAGCGGGTCCCTGGAGGGGCAGAGATCTTTGCCCCGTGGCGTTCCGATCGCTTCCGGGTCTTCCGCGGGCTGGAGATGCGGTTCGGAATTTAAAAAAAAAGTTTTTGAGAGTTGAAGATAGCTGGGAGTCATCTTGCTTCGCTTCGTTACTGTTTCTAACAATCCTGACTCGTCTTTCCAGACAATAAAATTCTTTTTGGAGCGCATCCTTTAAATAAATCACAATTAGCACTTGTGTTTTGAGGATTCAAAGTTTCCGAGTACCAAATTCACCATGCCAAATTTCGAGTTTTCTCGTTTAAGTTTGCCTTCATCCTCGCTGGTATGATTTGCGTGGTACAAAACAACTTGTACGTAATACATTGACATTACCCTCACCCAACTTCTCTTATCTTCTCCACGGGATAAGAGCCGCGGGCGGGCGGGACCATTAGGGCTGCTGCGGCGCGGTCGACAACTCAATGTGAGGATTTTGTGCCGAAAACGATTATTACCATGATACATTTTTGGGCTATAAAATAAACTAATTGATATTTAATTACTTTGTTGTGAAATTTCACCAAGTTAAAATTAAATCTCTTTAAAAAGCTCTCGTTTTACTTTTTAATGGCGTTTGAATTGTAAAAAAATTCACAAGAGTGAAATCACAACATATTCAGATCAAAGTTCATCCTTTCGGAATGAAGAAAATTTGATGAAAACTGTGAAGTTTAAATCGTGGATTATAAGATTTTTGACCAATTGCTTATAATGCCGACGATTGAATTCTCAATCTTACTCGTTGACTACTGCTATTAAAATATTGGTGACTAATCACAATATGTTTTTACTGCCATTGCATCTAAGTATCAGAAATTGCATGGATATAATTACATTTATATCTGGTGGAAAAATTTGTTCGTAGGTATTTTTTAAATTCTGACCAAAGCTTAGGCAATTTAAATGAAACCTCTGAGGAGACTTCATTTAAATTACTTAGGAATTGATCAAAATGGGATCCCTAATAGAGATTTTAAGGGAGCCTACTGTTTAGGCCCTTAATACAGAGGAATAAGGAACCAGCCTTACTCTCGCACAAAACACAGGAACGGAACTATTTAAATTAATATTCTTCATAAAAAAACTATCATACGAATTTATATAAAGTGATTTTTCCGCTTAAGTATTAGTACTTAATGCTGAATGAAAATTGAAGTTCGTTAATTGAAATGATGTTTAGACTTTACGCTTGTTGTACGTACACTTTACGTTGAGATTCGTCCTCCTGGTTTCCTGGTCCGTCAGCTATAACTCTCGTAATCGGGGCTACCTCTCTCGTTTATCTACGGCCTTGTGACTACTTTCAAATTGCATTTTCCGAAGATACGCTTGTCTCTTAGGAAATATTGAAGACGTCATTAAAGATAATATTTATCCTTGGGTGCATCATCACTAATAGATAGGAACACAGTATGAGTGTTTACTTTCGGCGAAATATATTTCACTCACATTACATATTGTTTCAAATTTCATCTTTTGATCTCCTAATATGCCATCTCCTAATATGCCTTCTCCTAGTCTGCCTTCGCCCCTGTCTGTCTCCGCTACACCTCTGTGAGGGCGTCAATGTGCTGTAAGAGTGAAAATCTAGAAGGGCCTCCAATTTTCGAATTTTTTAGGCTCTGGAGAAAGTTTTGCTTTGGAAAAATGATTTTTATTTCTAGTTATCCCATCATTGAGCAAAGGGTGCCGGACAAGAATTCAATCGGTTCAAAGTTGTCTCTGTATTGGCACGATGAGTAATACCACGAGACTCATCATGTAAAACCGTTTGCCAAGCCATCGCTGTGCAAATCTACTTTTTCGGGAGTGAGCAGGACATTTCACACTCGAGATAATAGTCAACTTACATCATCCTCCCGTTTCCTGGTACATCCCTCGCTTGCCAGCTTTCTTCGGACTGGCAATTAGTGATTGTATTTGTGAATGCTGGACTGTTCTTGCTTTTCTGCAATGCAAACTGTTACAAATGTCCTCTTCTGAGCTCTTTTCTTTTATTTATCTGAGAGAATGGAGCTACCTTCCTTGAATCTCCTCAAGCAACTGAGCTACTACATGAGTGCTACTTAAGTAAGACGAGTTTATAATTACGCATCGCCGAATGTATATAATAACAACAAGGTAGTGGTTAATGAAAGGAAAGCTACATAGAACTACAGAAAGTTACAAATGAACTTTAAAATAGAACATGGAGAAAAATGAGTGTCAGACTCAAATCCAGCGAATTTTTGCAGTGTACTTCAGCAAATTTAAGCAAGAAGCAAATAAGTTGTTCCCTGTTGCCTGGTTGTTGATAAAATTATTGTTCAAGGGGGTGTTGACTGAAGGTTTGAATCTAGTGGTTATTTAGTCATCACTAGAGTTTTCAAGTGTTTTTAACCGTCTAATTTTTCAAGAGCCCGTTTATTATTGATCACATATGCCGCTATCTCAGCTGACTGCTGTTAATCTCCTCATTAGGGAACACTTCCATGCGTATTTATCGCTAATTTATGTCACCCTCTCGCCTGTTTTTCTGTTACTTCAATCAACCGAATGTGTTAGCGCGAGACTGTCTGTCATGGTGTAACGTTTCTGCGATTCCTTACTTCCAAGTCTTTCCTTTCCTTCTCTCCGTTTATATTTTATGGCTGGAAAACTATACCTTTGTCTCTTCCCCCTCGCATATGGCAGGGTGGGAGGAAGAGCCAACTCCCTTTACCTCCCCCTCCCCATTCCCGTGACAGTTTCCTATGACTTTCTTCGCAAAAAAAACACTTCTCTTATACACTCAGAACCCGAAGGCATTCCAGGAACTAAGCTATTTTAGGTTGCATTGAATTCTGTAATTATTGCATACCTTGAAAATGTGTGTCTAAGGTTAATGAATGTTCCATTGTGATAATGTGGCAAATCGCGCCAGGATATAGGATATGCACTCGTATTGTTTCAGAAGTTCGAGATTTAATCAATATCCTTTTCTTCTTTTGGAACTGAACTCGGTTTTAATAAGTGTGTGCTTCTTCATTGGTAAAGACATAACTTCTCCTGTTTTTTTCTGTCCGCTTAAACTTTTAATTGCGTTTTCTTTTAAGTTTATCTTTTAAGATCTTTACTGCGAGCCGTAGTTTACCGCCATTGACACAAGTTGCTTGTGCTTATTGAGACTAGTTTTAGACGAGGACCAAGTTCCCCGACAACTTTATGAAGACCTTTCGTTTAGGAAGTAATGTAAATACACAGTGCAGTTGATGATATTGTGCTTCAATGAAGCTGAAATGTGAAATCACTTTAATATTTCGAAAATGTATACTATCAGCGATTTCTTTTAACGTTATCAGCGTTTCCTTTTTAAATCAGCGGTTATACTGAAGTAGCGATTACCAAAATTTCAATAGGAATTAGACGACTAAGAAAGGAATGTTCTTATCATTATTTTATTTCTTGTGGTTCTGCCGAAAAGAAACCTTCACAGAGTCAACGAGGAAGTATAACTCTCTTCTTTCAAATCGAATGTGTGATTTTCATAAAATGACTTATTGAAAGTTGATAGGTACTTCAGATAATACACAATTTCTTCATTAGTTGAATCACTTTGTGCCTACTCAGCGGATCGACGCGGATCAGGGTAGTTAGCATATACCGTCTTTATCATACCACAGATCTGAATTTTATATTCATGGAACGTAGTCTACCAATTAAGCTTTCGAGTAAACCTAATTACTACGGAAATCCGTGGGTTTTTGCAAGAAATTCCCCAATTCTTTGGTCAAAAGATGGCGCTTGGGTGGTGGACTTTGTGTTTGTCTTTTACAAATGTAAATTTATAAAAACACATAAATAAGGAAGTTAGATCTGGTGCTTTCCCGGCGTATGTGCTTGATGAAGTTTTCTCGGCTCTTCCACCAGGTCAGGGGTTCCATGTTGTCCGACGTTTCGATGCACGAGTCGAGCATCGAAACGTCGGCCAGCATGGAACCCCTGACCCGGTTGAAGACCCGAGAAAACTTCATCAAGCACATATATAAGTACACCCACACGAATTATGAAATGTGTCGTACATATGTATAATTACTATGCATTACTTAGAAAGAGGGTTACACTTGGGATAAGTTTTGTTTTGCTTGTTAATTCGGTAAACCAAAGTTGCCCGTAACGAAAAATTAATGGAAGTAGATTATGGGGTATGCGACCTATGCACTGAGCGCCATTAAGGATAGGTGGAATAGGTAGGATGTTCAGGAAAAGGGGGAAGGGCGGTGGGAAACCTAGTGACTCAAGCTCGAGAGGGATCGACCTCAGGCCTCCCCAAAAGCGGCACAGCGCAACCGAGAAGGGGGGGGGGGAGAACACATTACACAGGCCTACAAAAAGAAATTTTTTTTGGTGCCGGGAATCTTTGTGATGATTTTAACTATATTTGTAGAACTGAATCCAAATAAGAAATCCGTTTTTATTTAACAGCTCTACTTTTTTAGATATGGCACATCTTACGATTAGTTGTTTTAATATTTGATATATTCCGGAAAATAATTTTCAAAGTTAAATAAATCTATAAGTATACTAATTTATAACCACTCTGCGGTGTTCCTTCTATTTTCAATAAACTGTCAATAAGTTTTATGTATATTTCTATATTGTAGGCCAATGAGATTAAAAAACAAAAATCGTTTGTATCGACTTCGGTAAAAGATGGCGAAATTAGTTCATAAGGTATCCCAACTACTAGCATCAAGACTGCATGAAAAGAATTTACTGCAACCCGGTACAAAAATAAGTTTTTATCGCACAAGGGAAAAGGATATGCTACCCTTCTTTACTCAAGAAGACAATCTTAGATTTTGTTTAGACGTTAAGGGTCTTTTGGAAAAAATGGGACTACTATCACAATATGATGCTAATGATTGGCGTTTGTTTATTGATAGCTCCAAGCGTAGTTTAAAATGTGTACTTCTTCACAATGGTAACGTTTGGCGCAATACCTATCGCTCATTCAACTAAAATGAAAGAAGAATACGATACAATAGCATTGGTCTTACAGAAGATAAAATACCAGGAACATCGCTGGGTGATTTGTGTACATTTAAAAATGGTGAACTTTCTTCTTGGGCAGCAAAGTGGCTACACAAAATATCCTTGTTTCTTGTGCCTCTGGGATAGCAGGGACAGAGAAAACCACTGGATTAAGAAGGAGTGGCCTAAGAGAGAAAACTTGGTTGTTGGGAAAGAAAAAATCATTGCTGAATCTTTAGTTGAAAGGGAGAAAATCATCTTACCGCCTCTACATATTAAACTAGGCCTAATGAAGCAATTTGTAAAGGCTCTTGAGAAGGATGGACCATGCTTCGGCTACTTAAGACTAAAGATGCCCCATATAAGTATTGAAAAACCTAAAGCTGGTATTTTTGAGGGGCCACAAATCAGACAACTTACAAAGGATCCTGCTTTTATCGAGTCAATGAATGAGATTGAAAAAATTAGTTGGATGTCATTTGTTGAGGTCATAAAAAATTTCTAGGAAATCACAAAAGTGAAAATTATATTGAGCTGGTAAACATTATGCTCAGTAACTTCAAATCACTTGGATGTAATATGAGCACAAAAGTTCACTACCTACACAGCCACTTAGACAATTTTCTTGGAAATTTAGGAGACACAAGTGAAGAACAAGGTGAAAGATTTCACCAGGATATAAAAACAATGGAAGCCCCCTACCAAGGAAGATGGGATAACCATATGATGGCAGATTACTGCTGGTGCTTAAAACGAGACTGTTTGAACAATGTGCACTCAAGAAAATCGCGCAAAAGAAGCTTCTGATGTGTTGAGTGATGTTTTTATGTATTTTTTCTTTTCAATTTGTTTTATTACAGTAAAAAATTTTATTATTTGTGTTCAGTTGTATTGTAAAATTCTGTTCTGTTTGTGGGTGATTTAACACCCCTAGAAATAAATCAAGTCTTTATATTTAGTGGGTTTTATTATTAATATAATATTCCCATATCATCATGTAGAAGATTTTTTTACGTAAGTAACAGCATATCTACTATATATCTTGAAAACTATAGCTGATAGGAAAAAACTAGTGTCATAATTGGATTCAGCACCCCAACTGTTCTTTAAATCATCATTAAAAGCTCCGGCACCAAAACCACTGTTGGCCTGTGTAATCCAGTCGGTACGCATCAAGGAAGGGGAGGGGCTTGATTCGTGGCAGGGGAGGGAGGAGTCGAGCGAGGACGGAGTGAAGTGTTGTGGGGGGGGGGGAATTGACGAGGTGGTTCCGTGGGTGAAGCATCCGTGGCTTGGGCTCTGCGGGTCGCGGGAGGCTTTGAGGGGGGGGTGAGGGAGGTGGTTTGGCGTTGCACTGCACCGAAATGTACTCTGAGGAGGTGGGGAACGTAAAATCGAGGGGTGGGCCGCATGCTTTACGAGCTAGGAAAATATTTAGGGACGTCCGAGAGTGGACACCGGTGGGAAAATGGACACTTTTCCCCCTTCCGCGCTTCGATGGCCCCCACGTCTTCCTTTTCATATTATCGGGCGCACTTGTTTAACTCAGTCACTGCGCAGGATCCGAATTTTGGAGTGTTATAAAAATGTATATGCATCTTACATAGGTACATGCGGTGGGCGCCGCGCTCTGTGCCCGACATGTCCATTGCCGTCTTAAAATTTTACTTCCCTTCCCTAGGCCACTCTTCCATTCCAAATTAGCTGGCTAAAAAGTAAAGGTTTTTCCTTTGCGGTTGAATTTATGTTTGATCGCCAGTATTAACGTAGAATGTGAGAGCAGAAGAATTTACAATGCCTTCAATTCTTAATTTTGAGGGCGGGCTAGATTAAATCGAGGGGTAGATTTATTAAAGATTTTGACCGAGGTAAAATAGCGTAGCCCTAAGGGAAACGGTAGTCTTACAACGGTATTGTTTTTTCTTCCCCGATTGAAAATATGGTTTCAATGTAGGAGTTAGTTACACATTGTCTTCGAATTGCCAAAGAAACCAAGCAATAGGAAGATTTTCATTTCCTAATTTCTCCCACTTAGAGAGAAAAATAAGTAATTTTGTGCCTATTTCTTCAACGCTTCAGTTTTGTTTTGAAACAGAGCATTTATCTGCTGTTTTTTTCTGTGGTCTCCTAACCAAGCTCTAAAGCGGTCCCATTTCATCTAGCTTGAATAACCACCTTCGCATGAGCAGGTCCTTTTATGGTGTCAATACTTTCCCCAAGCATCTGAAGACCTAATTAAAGCGAAAGAAACTCAAAGGAGCCTCGCCAAGTCAATACTAGTCTTGGTTTGAAACCCTCTGGCGAAAAGGAGATGCATCTCTTTTTGCAGAGTGTTTCCATGCTTGAAGTTTATATTAAAGTGTTATCCAAGACGCTAGGTTAGATTTTTTCAAGATTATTCCTTCTTGAAAAAATATGTTTTCTCTTTCTTCCTAACCAAAACTGTTTTGATTCGGTGCAAGCGACGAAGGAATTCTTAAAGAAGTTCATGGAATCTAAACCCTATAATTACCCGCTTGACATGACAGGATGATTTTTAAAAACATTTTTATATGTTGCTGAACTGATCCCTACTTAATCCTGTAAGTGTAATTTCAAGTCATCTTATTGAGAATATTGGATCCATCCCGACAAAAAGTAAATTTCCGACTTCTGCGTCAGGTTTTCACCCCTTAGTGCTAACTAATTCGATTTTCTCGCCATTAACACAGTTGTCCGCGGTATCTACATCCTCTTGCTTTTCATTCCATATATATATATATATATATATATATATATATATATATATATATATATATATATATATATATATATATATATATATATATATATATATATATATATATATACTTAATTTTTTTAAAAGGTAATCTACCGGTTAAGGTAGGTTTTTGGATGGACACAACTGTCAAATAAATATCTTGTGACTCCTAACAAAACACAATCCAGCAACGTACTCTACGTAAGGTCCCTCTTCATCTCTGTGTACTTCCTTCCTCCCATCATCCGGTCCAACATCCCTATTCTGTTCCTGCCCTTTCCTCGTTTGCCTAACGTTCTCCCCTCTATTACAGTTTTCAGCATCCCACTGCCGATTAAATACACCCTTCATCCATTTTTCTTGCCTCAATTGGATTTCAGTGTAAATTACGTCTCCTCGATTGCAGGACGTGCCTGTTTCTACCGAGTGTCTGTTTTCGCCGGTGACCGAGGCATCGGCCGCCGGGATTTGGAGAGCGACACTGCCGGACTCTCTCGGAAATCGAGGTTCCGATCGTGTTTTGTTTCGAACGGGGGTTGACCGCCTTGTTCTTCAATAAGCGTGAGGTTTGACTCTCGACTTTCTTCCCCTTGGAACGCCGTGCTTTCCTTTTGTTTACTGCTTCAAGATTGGCCTTATCTCCTAGTGTAGATCTTAGGCTCCTTTTGTTTGCTACCTCCGGGTGCGAATAGCGGGGAGGGAGTGTACACGAGTGCTTTTTTCCCTTCTTTGGAGTGTTTGTTCCTTTGACCCGCTCTCCTTTTTTTCGCGAAGGTATGGTCAATTTTATTTTTTTTTCAAAATGGGCGTACGTCGCGTAAACGCGCTCGCCTTGCAAGTTGATGAGAAGGCGAAGCCCCATATTCCGTTGGGAGGTCCGCCTCTTCACGCTGGAGTCACTGGGCCTCACACCCGAAGAGATAGTGGCGATCCTATTTGGATATAATCGCCATTTGGTACTCTTTAAGTTGGCAACCGAAACTACAATGAATGGGATCCTAGATAATATTCCGCGAAAACTACCGTTTCCATCTTTAAATGATCAGAGGACGACAATTACTATTGACGAGACTTCCGGCTGCCCTTGTAATGTAAGGGTTGTCTCCCCGAGGATACCCCGTTGGAAGGCCACGAGTGCGAGACCTGCCCTTGGAACCAGGGAGGGAAGAGCTATGCGGAGGCAATGGTTATGGCCTCCAACCCGAGCACCTACGAGGAGATGGAGGAGCCCAAGGTGGCTGTGGAGGAGAGGGTGGGAGGTTACTTATCGAAGGTGCGTCCCCAACTGCTTCCTACGATTCGCCGCATGACCCCTCACTTGGAGGGAAATTTCAGAGGGAGCGAAAGTCGTCAACGGAAGAAAGGGATCCGAAAAAGAAGAGGACAGACGACACTTAACTCCTGATTTCGAACATCGACCTAGCTGCAGTCCCTACCAGCCTATTCTCTCACGACCACGCTCCTGTCTCCGTGACCCCGTCAAAAGAGGACGAATCATCCTTCGTCCTTCCTTTCCCCGGCCACGCTACCGATACCCTCTCCCCGCATTCCTTGCATCACGGGATTCGAACCCTCCGGAGTACCACTGGTGACAGCTGGGGAGGATGCACCTAATTACGAATGCCCCCATCCCCAACGGCTGGCTCCTCGATCCCGTTATCATGGACACGCAAGAAAGTATCACCGGTCCGGAAGTTGACACATGCACGAGTACAAGTTGGTCGAAGTCAAAATTCCAAGATATTCCATCATCCTTCTCCATTGAGGACAGGCAAGGGGTCGACGATCTTCCCAGGGCTCCTCTAGAGGCGGACCAAGTCGACCTATCTGCCCTGGTTTCTCCCGACGAGGAGAAATCCGGGGGGCCCTTTGGCATATGACCCCCAGTTGCCACCCCGGCCCCGGGACGGGCCGAAGGTGGCCTCTCAGCTGTGCTCTCTGGTAGAAGGTCCCCCATGAACGATGCCGAATTACCCGCTCTTCGTGGAGACCACGGATGGCTCTTCCTCTTTGGAAGAGGCCGGGGAGAGGGATGCGACGAAATGCCACGGCCTCGCTCGTCGGCCCGTCGGACGAGGCAGCCCGAGAGGCGGCGAAGCACTCGTCGCCCGGGTTCAAGCCTAAACCGGAGCGACGTAAGCAACGAACAGGACTCTGGTAAGTGATGTCCGGTGCCCATAGCTGTTCCATTATTTCACCAATAAATATCATTTCGCTGAATATTGCCGGCGTTTATAGTGCCTTAAAAATGGCAGTCCTCCAACGTTTTATTCGCAATCTCAGGGCTGATTTAATCCTTCTTCAAGAGGTAAAGGAGGACATAGTCTGGGTTGCGAACACCTTTCAGGCTATCAGCAATTTTGCCGACTGCCATTCTGGCACCACCAACCTAGTCCGAAATGGCATTCCGTTCTCTCATGTTCGCCGCCACGCCTCGGGCCGAATAACGTCCGTTATCGTGAATGGTATCCACATCACAAATTTTTACGCTCCCTCCGGTGAGCGCGCGAGGGTAGAGTACGAAACTTATTTTAATGAACTTTTCCTACCCTGTTTCTTCTCGGGGAAGGTCATCTTGGGTGGGGATTTCAACTCCACCTACCGCCGAGAGGGTAGTGCCTCGAAGAGGGATAGTACATACTATTCAAGTATTCACACTGATGCTCGACTCCATTGGAGCCATTGACTCGGTGCTTTCTTTCTGCGCCAGTCCCGCCCCCTTCACGCGATCAGGGCTTAAATCACGGACGGGGATTGACTACCTCTTCCTCTCGGCATCACTAAAGAATGATGTCCAGACAGACCCTCCCGGTCACTGCGCGCTGATTCTGAGTGTTACATGCCCGGGCACAACCCCGGCCGCACGCGCCCACCGCTGCGGCACCGTGTGGCGCATGATGGACCTCTGCGTGCTGGAGGACGCCACTCGCCGCGACTCCATCCGCACCCGAGTGTGCGAACTGATCGTGGCACTCCGTCCCGGTGCAGACTTCGCTGTATGGTGGGACGACGTTTTCAAACCCTGCATTGTCACCTACATCAAAAGGTAAACTTTTGAGTGACGCAGAGAAAAAAATTACACCATCACCTTCTGCCGCCGGGCGCTGGAGGAGCTCCTGCGTAAGGACGTTGCGTCGGAGGATTTCCACGCCCAAGTGTCGTCCTTAAAAAAATATACTCGGCCACGAGCTCCAGAAATGCGCTCCCCAAAAGTGGCAACGCGAACTGGACACGGATATAGGGCCCCCCCTAACGCTATCCGAGCTTCAGTGCTGGATAAAATCCAACTCCGGCTCCGCCACAGACAGAATCCCTGTCAGAGAATCTGCCGTAACACTTTTAACAGGTATCCTCCGTGGAAGGAGGGAGGCATACCCCCCTCCCAATGCTGTCCTCAGTTCAGAAATACGATTTAGTTCGAGACATGTTCAGACGAACTGGACTGCGTCTCCTCCATGTTCGCAAAGAGCAAAGCACCCGGCTTGGACGGCCTACCATTTGAATTCTAGTTCGCATATTGGGATGTTTTTAAACCTATTTTAGCCCACCTTTTTGATAGCTTTTTAATTCACGGCTCTCTTACTGAAAGTCAACAGGCCACCGTAGCCTGTGGCCCTTACACCAAAGATGCGGCCCAAGTCGCTCAACGACTTCCGGCCTATCCCCCTTTAAATACCGATTTTACAAAATATTGGCACACGTCCTGCGCTATGGAATGATGGCTGTTGCCGACATCGTCCTCTCTCCATCCCAGTATGCCGTGTCGAAAACGCGGAACATTTTCGATGCCGCACTTCTAATTCGCGACATTATTTTCCTCATCCTCGTATGGCGATCATTTTCTATCAGTGCTATTGATCTTGAGAAAGCATTTGATCCGGCTCGGATCGAATGGATCCTAACCCAGCTCAGGATGATGGCTTTCCCCGAATACTTCATTCGTGCCGTCTCAACGATGTACACCGGTACATCCTCCAGAATTAGGATAAAGAATGTCACCTCGCCGTCCATTCCCGTTAGTAACTCCGTTCGGCAAGGCTGCCCTCTGCCCATCTACGTGCACTTCTTAGAGTGGTTCATTGCTCAGAGCGCGTGCTAATTACCTTCTTTTTTAACATCATCCAGTATCAATAGCTCCATGTCGATTTTCGGAAGTTATGAGAGAAAAACATAAAATACACGAATAGGGAATGCCTTTAGGACTTACATTTTGGAAATGTTCAATACTTAATTTAACAAACGTTCCCCAGACTAGAAACCTTTCCCCACATTAGCGTATTTTTGGTTCGCAATGGTTTCAATATTTGACAGACATGTTCAAATTGCACCTAGAACCCCTGTGAAGCGGTTTTAAAAAATCCCAACCTCGAGTATTGCTCCAATGCAGTTTCCTTCGTCAGTCCCGTGAGATTTGATTTTCTTTGTTTTAAGTGTATCTCATAAATCATAATTACATTGAAAATTCACTTGTTTTCACGAATTACCTAAAATTCTATTGGACGTATGAACCTTCGGGATCATTCAGATAAGATTATAATGTCTAATGTCGGAAATTATGAAGTTTCGACGCCATGCCTTCGACCAATTCCGATATTGATGCAAAAAATCTGGATTTTTTCCAAGAATGTGCTGACAGAACGCCATCAGTATCGATATTTGACTGTTTCGAAGGGTTTCTGGATAATTCTTCATGTATGTACGGAGAAATTTAGTTCCATCGAGAATATAACGTGACGACCTCGTCATTGTCGAATTAACCACAATTTCGATTTTTTCCGAAAAAATAAGCGATTATACACAGGGGTGGTGCTCGCCCAGCAGTAGTCCACTTGGAAGACTGACATTTACGCCTGTGTTGCGGTACGTAGATCACGGCCTAGTTTGACACATGGATAGTAGTACCCGCCTTTCACAGTCTAGATTCTCCGATTATTTAACTAGAGAACATGGCAAAGTGCACATTTTTTGTTGTTTTCTTCAAGCACGCAGTGGCGTACAAATGATAGAAGTGTGTATTTCTAGAAGAAATCAAACTTGGGCTTTCTAAAGGGATGTTTATCACGGATAAATTGAAATAAAAAAATTAAGAATCTAATGGGCATCCCTCCGTACGATCGGATGTCAAGGTAGATGTTTCTCGTTAACCCCAATGCTAGGCCCATTACAGCAATCAATTTGGTATAAGGACCGTGTAAAGATATAAGTGAATTCATATTCCAGAAAATTTGGCATTAGATTAGTAAGTAAATGTATTTTTATGGTAATTTTTTTAAGATATGACGGAAGAGAGGAAAAAGACAATGATGAAATTTAATATTTTCAGCTAATCTATGGGAATCATCATGGTCGTACAGTGCACTGGAATGTAGATAAAGTAGAAGGTAGTTTCATCACTCATTACCGGTCGTCAATCCTCGTAAGACTGCTTTGGTGCAGCTCTCCACTCAGGTTTCATGTTGGCTAACCTTTCCGTGTTTGCATATTTCTTCTCAATGACAACCGTCGTGGTTTGACTGAGGTCTTTAATGCACGGGGTTTACTTCCGTCATCTTCCCGTTCATTTTTCCCTCGACGACTCCCTTCTTCACACCTCCCTGGTCTCAAAATATGTTCAATGAGGTTATCATCCCTTCTTAATTTGTCAAATTTTTCATCAGACTACTTCCTTCTCCGGTTCTACCTTGTACCTCTCCGTTAGTTAGACGAGGCGTCCATTTGGTTGACATCATTCTCCCGTAGGACCACATTTCTAATGCCTCCAATCTCCCCGGTCCTGTCATTGCGCACACCCCGACACCATAGGAGAAAACGCCTCGTATACACGTTCAAACGAGGCGTTTCCTTACTCCCTAGCACTCATTCGATAAAGACACGTGGAAGATGCCTCGGGACGTGGTAGTGGATGCAGGCGGCATCAGAGCCCATGGGAGCTCCTGCCAGCTCTCGTTCCATTCGTGCATCCCCACTTTATCCTTCTCACGGCACCCTCCGCGCCTCGCCCTCCATTCAAAGTAGCCGCCTGCACCCCCGGGCGCTTAACTGTTTTCGTCAGGGTTGTGAGCGTCCGTGTTTGTCCGTGCCTACTGGGGAAATTGGGAACTGGTCGCGTATTTCCGATGGAAGCGTCTTTCAAAATACTGCCCCATTATCCCTGCAGTGACTCATTTCTCATCGTCGGCCGTGGTGAGGCGTCATGGAGCCAGATCCTGGGATTCCCCTAGGTAGGGAATCGAGTGCCAAAGGGACAAATCCCAATCCGTTACCTCGCGAGAAAATGTGCCTTCTGTAGGTGGTGGTGCTTGGTAGTAAATAGCGCCTATCGAATGCCAATATTTCAACAAAAGACGGAGAACTTTCACTTAACGTGTTGACTTACGGCAGCAAAAATCCTACCTTTACCTATGAGCTCGTGAGCGAGCATATTTTTGCATGAGGAAATGCTGCTAACAACAGTTGTATCTTACGCTCCACGAAAAGGGATGAATTATTTCTACCCTCATGAGGTTGGTCATCATATAAGCAAAATGCCTATGAAGTAGACCTGGAGAAGAGGGACAGATTGCGGAATTGAGCCTGCTTAAAAATAATTCACAGCACTTGACCTCGAATTCATTTCGCAGACGAGAAATGTTGGCTAATAAGCTACCATCTTCATGATAACCATTGCAACCATACTGATTAATCAGCTTCATTATTTCGGCTTGCATTTCTATCGAACCGTTGTACGAGTTAATTCAACAGTTTTAACCGATAGGGAATGATACATACGCAATGCCTTTGGTGCTTATCTTGAGGCTCAAATTAATCATGGTCGTCTTCCTTTCGCGGGTATGCTAATGTAGCTTATTCCGATATCCATCGTTTTCATGGGCGTCTCTTGACTCCAGGGGCATTACGTTTGGCACAATGTTGAAGTTAAGCCTTTTAAAAAATTCCAGCTTAGCCTTTACGTATTTTGGGTTTTGAATTTATTTTAATTGTGTCCCCTATCTAATCTATCTAATCTAAATGTATTCTTCTTGTTTTCTTTATTGTCACTGTACGTTTATGTGACATCGTGGCCTGAATGAGTTGAAGCGCTATAGTCTCCCAGGTGTGCAATTGTTTATGTTATTTTAGTCGTTATTTTCTAGCAAAAGCAACCATTTAGTCTTAGTCGAAATTTTAACGACATAGCCAGGACATACTACCTTGAACAAAAAGTTCCCGGAATAACCACCGTGTGGCGCTCCCATCGTTCCGATTTGAGTTCTGTTTTTTTTGTTAAATTGGTACATCTGTTGTTGATATTCCCTTTAAATCTTAGTGTCATAACTTGACATTTGCAAAAGTTACGTAGCCAAGAGTACATCTATCTCTGTGTGTGTTGGCGATTTTTTACAATTGCAGAAATGGATTTAAATTTGCAACAACGAATTTGTATTAAATTTTGCGTAAAAAACGGATTTAGTGGCGCACGGACGTTGGAAATGTTGGAAAAGTGTTTCGGCAACGATTCTCTAAAAAAAACGGTCGTTTACCAGTGGCACGAGCGGTTCAGAAGTGGTCGTGAGTCAATCGAAGATGATGAACGCAGTGGCAGACCATCGACATCGAAAGTCGGTGAAAAAATTGATAAAGTAAAAGAAATGTTGGTCAATAACCGCAAATTAACCATCAGAGAAATAGCGGAGGACTTGAACATTGCCTATGGGTCCGCCCAAGACATTGTGGTTAATGATTTGGGTTTCCGTCGTGTAGAAGCAAAGTTGGTGCCAAAAGACCTCAATTTCATGCAAAAAAGAGACCGTGTTGACGTCGCAAAAGACATGATTTGCGAGGCTGAATCCGATCCCACATTCATCAAAAGGATCATTACTGGAGACGAGACGTGGGTTTATGAGTACGACACGCAATCCAGACATCAGGCAAGTGAATGGCGTTCACCAAATGAGCCGAGACCAAAAAAACCACGCCGTTTTCAGTCAAAAAAGAAGGCAATGCTGACGGTTTTCATGGATTACAACGGTGTAGTGCATCATGAATTTTTGCCAGAAGGCCAGACAGTAAACAAAGAGTATTATTTGGGCGTTATGAGACGTTTGCGTGAAGCAATTCGCGGAAAGAGACCAGAAATCGTCGCACAGTGCGTCGAGACCGTCGCACAGTGCTATCATTATTCGTAATTTTTTGACGAAAAATGCAAAAAATACCATCCAACAGCCACCGAATTCACCTGATTTGGCTCCCTGTGACTTCTTTCTGTTCAATCGAGTTAAAAAACCATTACGGGGAACGCGTTTTAGCAGCCGGGAGGAAGTAATGGAAAATTCGCAGGAAGCACTGATGGACATACCGAAAAGCGAATATAAAAAAATGTTTCGAGGATTGGATCAAGCGCTGGCATAAGTGTGTTGCAGTCGATGGGGATTACGTTGAAGGGGACAATATAGATTTAGATGAATAAACTTGTATTTTTAATTTTCTGAATAAATTTCGGGAACTTTTTGATCAAGGTAGTATGCCAACTCATGAAGCTCTCTTTGAAGATCGTTTTCCGTTTTTTGGATTTCTATTCGATCGTCATTGAACAGAAATCAGAAAAAAATTGACCAGCTTTGAAAAATTAACATTTATACACCTTTAAAATCAAAGATTTTAGAAGGCTTTGATCAATCGTTTGGAATACTTTCTTTTTGAGAAATGGTTAAAAAATGAGACATCTTTCTGGAAATTTCCTGAAATATATTCGAGACTTTAAAGCCAATTTTTATCAACTTAGGAATTATCTATATATCACACATTTGGACATTTGGAGACTCTTGTGGAGCGACCGGCAGACGTTCGCACATAAAAGGCACAATCACAGTGCTGGCAGTACATTTAAATAATGCCACCTTCGAATGGGTATAAATTGTGAAGATCGGACGTGTGCAGCACTTGTCGAGCACAGCAGGGAAGATATGCAGCACTCGTCAAGCAGCGTCAATCAAGATGTAACTTAGCCTGTTTGGCCATTCAAAATATGCAAAGATTCAGACGTGGTCCGGTGGAACTTTAACATTGCAATACAACGCTTGGTTTTACCTTATATCTGAAGATTATGCACCTGATAACATCAAAACCTATGCCTAAATAAATGAAATTTCTAAATTTGAACATGTCATTATTTGTTCATACATCCTGCTGAGTACTCTTGAAGATTGATTCCATATTGTAGCTCAATATTTTCCAGGGGACGAATGAGGAAGTACTCATTGCAAAGATTTGATTATAATTAGGCTGAATGAGAGAAGTTGGTAACCGCCGCTTTTATTCGAAAACCTCCGAGTAAAAGACGTGAACTGAGTGTACGCACATTGAATAATCTGCCATGAGTCGAATGAAGAAATCACGCTGGGCTCTCGGGCGTACTCTGAAGAGAGCGCCCGGGAAGTAACGAAGTGGGAGATTCTCCTTTTCAAGTTCGCCTGACAGGTTGGAAGTGCTGGTCGTGTGTTCACGAGGGGGTTTAGTGTCGGAGGGGGAGGGAGGGGCGGACTCGTGAAATTTCGTGAGGAGCGAAGGGATCACGTGACGAGGACAATCTTGGCGTTAAATATACATTAGATAGGAATGGAAATTGAAGGAAGAGTCGAGAAAGGTGGGAAGGATGGAGAGAGCATGAGATGAGGAAAGGGTGACGGGAAGGCAGACAGGGAGAAATTTGGCATACGGAGAAAACTGGATAGAGTCGAGGGGAAGCGGTGGAATGGGGGGGGGAAGGGTTCTGGCATCAAGATGTGAGAAAGTGGGAGAATTAGAATAAATTTACATACGTAGAATAGCCTACGCTTCATAATGCGCTATCTGTAAGATATTTTGCCAGGCATATTATCAAACAATGTCTCAAATAGATAAATAAATATTAAGCCTTGACAAAATAAGCTATGAAGTCTGCAAAGTATATGCTTATTGTGTTTGTTTTCTACCGTTTAGGGTGGGTTTTGGATGGACACAGAATATGCAATGGTACAAAGACATATACCCTTGCCTCTCCCGCAAAACACTACCTGACGTACAGCACTACATTAATTTTCTTCTCAATTCAGCATAATTCCTTCCTCTCTTCTTTCCTTCAGCCATTCCTATTCTATTCCTTTCTTTACTTTTTCATCTCTCTGAGGGGTGGAAGAAAGGGTTGTGGAGAGGGAAGGAGAGAAGGGAGGCCAGAGGGGAGCGGAGATGGGATAGGAATGAGAGGATGTGGAAATAGTTCCAAGCGACACAGAAAACTAATAATTCATCCACAGACACTACAACATCTGCGACCCAGGTGTCAACTCATAAGGTCATCATCAGGGTTCGACAAGTCATAACCCAGGCTAAGAATGACTAAATATATGCG
>CM073772.1:121929049-122069559 GCA_037158775.1 Hetaerina titia
CTCCTAAAAGAAACTTTCTCCCCCTCTCCTCTCTTTTAATTTTCTTTCTGGGATAATTTTTAATTTGCTTCGGAGAGAGCCCTGCCATAAAAGTCTACAGGTTCGGGTCAGGAACGTCCGTGAAATCGAACGGTGGTGGTGCGGGGTTGAGGCTAAAGCAACATTAGAACTAGTTAGTCAGGGGTCAAAAGTTCCGACGCCCTTTACAAAATGACGTCACACCGTCCAAACTCGGCAACACCATGTCACCACCCCGCACGGCCAAAAATAAAATCCCCTTCCCAAATCCGCTAACTGGGTTACCCTGCCATTTATGGAATACCCCGAAAGTGGAACATATACTTTTCTCGAGCCAAGTTTTTATCCATCCCCGGAAGATCTCAAGTGAAAGAAATAAAGATTTTTATTTTTACTTACGTTTAAGTGACAAGGACTCAATACTTGTTTAGGGCCTCTGCATTAAATTCACGTGGGTAATGTGTAACGAACCCGTCAAACCCGGAATAGTGAGGATATCTTAAACAACCGGATCGCAGAGGCGTCAAAATTTCACTTGCGTATGCAAATATTTTTTAATAGGTGCGCCAGTCGAAGAGTGAGTGTTATCGTAATGGTTGCTCACACTTTCACTGGTTTTAATGGTTTTCGTGCGTCCTCATTTAAATTTTCCTTTGAATTTATTGATTTCCTCCCATTGGTCTTCGAGTCACAATCGAGTCCCCTTGAAGAGTGAAGGTAGGGCTCGTCCCCTACGTAGGGTGAAATTCTCAATGTCAGAGATGCTGGGACAGCCTCATACCAATTTAAGTCCCCCGATGCACAGGAATGCTTTGGTTGACTGAAAATCACACCGCATGGATTTACACGGGAGTATCCAAAGTTGTCACGCGAATTTAGATCAACGGTCGACCGAGCGTAACCAAACTCCCTACCCTCTAGGTTACCTAGCGACCTCTTCGTCAACAAAGTAATGCAAGAAAACATGTCGGACATCAAAACGTTTGTTTCTGTTTCAAACGAGTGCTGAAAATTGCGAAGCAGAATAAAACGACATCATCACCAAAGTACCGAATCGTCGTCACCTTATACCAAGTATTGAAAATAAACAATTGTAATGATTCAATATCGGAAGCGTCACATGCAGCAGAAAATCTAAAGAACTTCCAAAGAGACAATTTTAAGCGCACGGGAAAAAATTATTTATTACCTTTTTTCTACGAAAAAAGCTAAAATAACCGTATGTGAAATGCGAATTTAACATCACTGATTTAGAGATCGAAACTCATCGTGCGATACTTAGGTGAATTCCAAACAATTGTACGCAGTATTACTGCATTGAATTTAATCAAAGCCAGAAATATTGCGCAGTGGGCAGACCATGGCCTCCCCATTGGATCCGCCACTGTTTGTTCAGGACACCATCCCACCGAATTAACTGGCTTTTAGAGGGCCATTGTCTCCCGAAGCGCTCGGTAGCCAGTTGTGCTCGTAGTAAACCCAACCTGATGAGAGAGATACAATGAAAAATATACAATTTAGCCGGCGAGACTGCTGTTAGGGTACAATAAGGTTTCGCTTGATTTTCCACTCCAGAATATGTCGTCTTCATGCTGCAAATGTACTCGCGAGAGGCATTACAATGGGAAACACCCGCCTATCTCAAGAGGAGAAACACTTTCTCAGTTACCGAGTGCCTCCATTTAGCCGAGGGCCACATTCCATTATTCATCGATTGCCCTCAAGTTTTTAAGGCCATAAATATTTTTCGGCGAAGATTATATTTCCATTTGGGAAAGTTAAACCTTGGATTTGCACCCACAGGTTTTTATTTTTCTACACTTTACTGTAATTGTTAATTTTTAAGGAATAGGCCTGCAATGTAGTCTAACTGACACTGAGAAAAATACCCTGGCGCTATCGTCGAGGACACATTCGCCCAAGGAGGCCAGGTCCCCACGCCCGCAATAAAAGCAACGGAAGGAGCATTCATCTACTTAATGCCCCGTAAGTCGCCGCAAGGGCGTGTGGCGGGGGGTGCATGTGTCCGCGTGTACTCTCTTCGTGTCTTCCCGAAATCCCTTAGTCACTTGTTTTCAACGCGGAGCCGCCTTCCCCAGTGTCGTGGAGTGTTGTGGATGGCACGAGAGAGGGGAGCACGGGAGTCGGTGGATCGGCAAAGGCGGGAGGCGGACTGCGTGGTGTCGGGGCGCGGGAGCAGGGAAGCGGCGGGAGGGAGACCTGGCGGAGTAATGATTGGACAAGAATTTCTGGGAAGAGGAAAGGGAGGAAGAGTTTTTGGGGAGCAGTGGTGGGGATGGTTTGGGATGATGGCTCATCGAATGAATGGCCAGAGCGATGGAGGGAGTGAGAGGGGTGGACGGCGCAACTCGAAAATTCCTCCCGGGGGTTCGAGCAGCGGAGAGCCAATCCCGCAGCCAATCGCCGCGAGAGACACGCATCCCCGAATAATAGTTGAATTTATTCATGTGTGGAGACCACCGCGTCCATCGCGCATCATGAAGTATCTTGTTTACGTAGATCCAAACGGTAAACACCACGTTGGAAAGCAATCCTTACCTCAATTGAGTTATTAAAATGAATGCCTCTCGAAATTCCAACTGAAATATATGTTTAAGACTCCACATTAAAAGATTTAGAGGGGAGGATGTTGGGCAAACGAGGAAAGGGCAGGAACAGGATAGGGATGTTGGACGGGATGAAGTGAGGAAGGAGGTACACAGAGATGAAGAGGGACCTGATGTGGATTAGGTTTTCTTAGGAGTCACAAAATAATTATTTGATTGTTTTGTCCATCCGAAAACCTACCTTAACCGGTAGATTAAAAACTAATAAAAAATAAACTTAAAGGATTTTGTACTCTTCCACGGGGTTACAGTAGTGGGATCGGGATGGTGTGGTGGCTAACGTACAGGCTTCCCACCGAAAAAGACTGGGTTCAAATCCTGGAGAAACATATATTTTTCAGCGGTGTCCCGATCTCCACTTGTGCTTTGTGGAGAGCACTTCGAGTGAATACGACGTCTGTCGGATGGGACGTTAAACTGCGCACTCCTTATCACCTTTTATTAAAAGTGGATTAATGCCGACGTCAGGTTTCTCTCTCCCTTCATCCTTTCCAGTTCATCCCTATTGGTGGAAATGACCTTAGAAGTCGGTCGCCTCCCATAAAAACTAAATAAGTATTCGTTTTAGAGTTGAATTGGCTTAGCCAATGAATATAAAAATCACCGACCGTAGCTCATCTCTTCAATTTCTAAACAAAGATTGATTTGGGAAATGAGGGTAGAGATCACCGAATACTAAGCCAAGAAGTATATGAAATTCACATGCTAATAATGGTTCCTTTCCTAAAGACAATGGTTCCTACTTTCAGTCAATAAAGTTCCTTTTCCTGTGCCATTTGTGGTTCCTCAAGAATAAATGGTTCCTGAAAAATCACACATCTTAGTTCAAGCAAAGGCGTTACCTGGAATCAAACCCGGTCTTTCGAGTAAGTAGCAAAGTTCTCAACCCACTAAACTACCACGAGTCCCAAGTAGGAATAAGGGAAAAATTCGAGGTAGCATTCCCCGAAATGACCCCTCGAGCTGTTGTGAGAATTTACTTTACCAGTGGACCATCTATCAAATTTCAATATTTTTCTATTAACACTCAGAATTTTCAACTGTTTCTGAGTGCATAGACCTTCGTATTTCAATGGCGACCTGCAGAGTTCAATGCGCTGATACGGATGGCGAAACAAAAAAAATGAAGGCTGCATGGTGGCGATAATCGTCAGAAGACACCGATAAATGTTAAGATCTATTCCTTGGTGGATTGCAGGCACGATAATACTCACTAGTAGTCCACTAGATCGCCTGTGAATGAGGAATCCCGGTTTCCGCAGCAATCTGTCCTTTCTCTTGGCAAGCAAGAGGATTGTGGTTCGATTCCCGAATCCTTTTAACTTGCAAGTGATAAATTATGTTAAAGTCGGTGGTAGTGAAAGCTCGTTAACTTTGATGGTTTGAATGAGAATGAATGATAAGACATTTCTATCCATTCTTTGTTCCTCGGAATATAACATAGACGACAAGCTTGTCTCCTGCGGTGCACTCTATTAAAGCTTAGAGTAAATTAAAACAAACATTGAAATAAGATCCCAATCTAGTTGACGTACTGAGATGATATGCATTCAAAAGACTTAAAAAATTCGTGATGTAGCTCTTTAAATGACAATGAAATATAACCAAATAAATCTTTCGCTGCACTAATGATGAGTGAAACAAATAGGAATATATTTTCCGTGAAGGTATAATAATTTACTTTATGCGTACACATCAGTAGGAATTTTATCAGTTCTGAAGTTGATAATACAACATATAATATAATAATTACTCCTCTATGTTCAACTTGGCTCATTTGACTGCACGGGGTGTATTTTAGATGTGCAATTATAATTATGAATAATAATCTTTTGTTTATAATAAAATGAGCACGACCCGTTGGGTTTTGGCAAATTTCCTGCTTGATATTTGAAAATGAGTTTTCAGAGTGAAATAAATTGGTGGTTTCCCCTTTGAACTGCTTCGTGGAGATGTCGAAATACTATAGGTGGTAGCCGCGTGCGGTTCGGTCTCGCAGAATGCTTGGAGTAGCGGAGCTTATTACTGTGTGGGGTGTTATTAGAGGAGGAAGTCTTAAAAAGTGAGCAAGAGGCCGCGCGTTTGGTCATTTAAAAAAATAAGATGCAGCGGGTAGATCGTGAAGAGTCCGGCCCCCCGAAAACTCCCCTCGGAATTTCTCAGGTCTAATAGTGAAAAATTTTACCATTAGCGCGGAGAGTTAAATAAGCCCCGAAAGGAAATTGCGTCGGGTGAGAGAGAAGGGGGATGGGAATGAGAGCTCTCATTTAATCGATTCATAAAATTAAAAGTACTGTGCCGGAAGTATTCAAACCGAAGGAGAGTCATTAACTTATTGCCCTTTCTTTTTTACCACTAGCCCATATGCGAGCGATGGTTAATGTTGGAATGCTCCTCTGGGACTCACCATGTACATTAACCAATGTATGAGAACTTCTGCGGGGTTGCTTCCGACTCAAAAGCCCATTCCATTTTGCACGCATTAACCGAAGAGTGTAATCCACCCCGAGCAAGCTGCGCCCCTCCGTCTCACGGTCGGCTAGCCTAGTAAAAATTCACGACGTCGCGTCTTTCCGTCGGTGCTATGATTTTGCGGCCGTCGGGATTATTTCCTCTTTTTGTTTCATGGGAAACGGCAAAGGACTTTTCACGTGAGAATAGAAAATACACCAGCGCCTAAGAGAATTATCTTCGGTATAGCGTCTGAGATCGTGGTAGAATATAGTGTGCTGGCTTAAAACATAGAGCAGATTGGAAAGCATTTGGAGAAAACGAGAATGTATTCCCTTGACCAAATCCAACTTCGAACGAGAGGTCAAGACGATAAAACACACAGCTTTTAAAAACGGTTACCAGGTCAAATTAATAGACAATTTATGAAAGAAAAAACTTAAGAAACAGGCCCTGAAGTTAAACGTTTCCCTCACAGTCACCACTGCTTCAGAGCGCAAGTGGTGCAAACTCCCATTCCATAACTCCGTGTCATACAAAATCGCTAACAGGTCTCCCAAAGATAATCTTCGCATTTCATTTTATACCCCTAATAATCTGTACAAAGCCTTATGCTCAAATAAAGACCCCATACATTGCAATAACAAAAGTGGTGTATACGAAATTCAGTATGAGTGTGGAGCTAGTTAGGTAATTGGCCAGACAGGCAGGAGTTTTTCGACACGCATCATTGAACATAGGAAAGGTTATATCACTGGTCATACCAATTCTATTTTTGCCTATTCTATTATTATATAATCTTCGACGTTCCCATGGGGTAGTTTTTTATTAATTGGTTTTTTGAAGATACCCATATTATTATTAAGTAATCTACCGGTTAAGGTAGGTTTGCGATGGACGCAAACACCAAATAAGTATGTTGTGACTGCTAAAAAAACGCAATCCAGATACCTGCTCAATGTGCATCAAGTCCATTTTTATCTCTGTGTACTTCCTCCCTTCATCTCGTCCATTATCCCTATCCTTTTCCTGCCCTAACCTCGTTTACCTAACATTCTCCCCTCTATTAAAGTCTTCAACATCCCACAGCCGTTCAATACACTCTTCACCCATTTTTCCTGCCTCCTTAAAATTTTTCCCAAAAACCCCTCTCCTCACCCACCATCTCCAGTACTTCCTCATTTGTTTTCCTTTTGGTCCATTTCACCTTCTCCATTCTTATCCACAGCCACATTTCAAAATCCTGGCATGTACACCAGAACAATGACCATGTTCGTCAGTTCTGCTTCAATCTCTCCTAGTAATATTCTATCCGTTGCATGTACTATGTTAGCTACACTTCTTCCTACCTCTTTATTCAATATTATGGCAACCCATCGTCGGCTCTAGTCCCCACCGCTGTATATTATTCTATAATTATCACTCCAGTAATCCCCGCTATCCTTCCATCTCACCTCGCATAGACCTAAAACATCTATATTACCTCTTTCCATCTCTCGCTTAATATTCTCTAATTAACCTGTCCTCAACATTGTTCCGACGTTCCATGTTCCTATTCTAACTACTTTCGTCTTCTTCTGCGTCTTCTGTTCTGCTGCTGTTATTTTTCCCTGCAAGGGTTTCGTGGGATGACGACCGCGGAAGACATGCGTCCCCCGCTGCCCGGCATGACACACGGCCATTTGGGCCGAGTCCCGCAGTTGCCAGGACTCAATTTCTCTCGTGTCCATCATAAAAATCTTGGGAATATTAATTCAGGTGGTTTCCTGTTGCCTTCCTCAATAGAGTTTTTAACGTGAAACCATCACTCAATGGCCACTTCACTGGGGTCAGACACATTTGCAGCCGCCTCACTGAGGAACAAACGCTGCGTGGATTACCTCTCGTCTTCTTGCATTTGCTTGGGGATAGGGAAAGAAGAGTGTGAGGCAGAATTGCAGGAGTAGCGGTGATTGTTCATTCGAATGGATAAAGGGTTAATGCTTTCGCCTATGTAGAATGAGGTGCATTGTTTGTATGACAAAAGATAGATTATGTTTTTCGAGAGTCAATTAGCGTGGGAACGACGTGTGGGCGGAATGAGGGGATGTGTGGAGAGGGGGTGGATCTGATAAGCAGATATGTTTTACATCGGGGGCGGTGCAAATAGGGGAAATACGAGGGTTGCTACTTACTATATCTTTAGCCTTGACAACACGAAGTACTTTAGTCGTCATCTGACGTTTCCATCTGAACGTTTGGTCCTTTTAACGCTAACTTTCTTCAGAACATTTTGTCGTTTGATCATAACTTGTGTTGTTTACAGTGACTCGAAAATGTTGTCTCAGAGAAAAAATGGAGTTCTTGCCTTGGGAATACCCTGAGAATATTGATCCTTTATGCTTAACATGCGCCTCTGTTATATTTCCGCCGAACGATTCAAATCCGAAGCTCGCGCACGTAGCACCGTCATTTTAGCAGTGACTTTTAGGTATAAATATGTTGTCTAGAAATGCAGAAATTATTTTTTTACAAAAGTATTCATGGATCATAAAACAGAATATCCAAAATTAAATTTGTTTAATTTCAACGAGTTGTCGTCGGGGACATTAAGGAAGGAAGAACCACTACCTTTTGGTTGGGCGTATTTATTGCTACTTACATCATTGTGACACAGATGCTCGGAGCCCAAAGGGAGTCACAGGGAATAATGCAGGGAGTCGCGGGTCTTGCGAGGCGCAGACCGGCGTAGGGAACACAATCCCCCCTAGTTGGGTCCCCCTTGTATTTATGCGAAACACTGGGGACCAAAGGGACGGGTGGACGGCTAGCGTCCCAAGGAGTCCTGTTACTGCTCTCGCTCCACCCCCCTCCCCCCCCACGACAGAGTGAAAAAAGCATTGGAGTACCTGCGTTGTACCTACTCCGTCGAGTCTGCGTTTCGGTGAAAGACGCTCCGAAATGTTTTTTTTTATATCTCTTTCTCCAATAAGTATCCTCTGATCCGATGAAGCTATTATTTGCCGATTCCTAGAATTAATAAGAAATGTATGAGTAATCAATTTGTTACGGTTTGGATGCTTGAGATCTACCATCCTCTGTCGTATCTTTTATTGATGTTTAATGTTAGTTAATCTTCAAATCTAGCATTGATCTTTTATAAAGCATAGCATTTATACATATACTTACATCAACTATCACACACCGCGTCGACTCAGACGCTGAACTGAAATTGGAGAAGATGGAGGAGGAACGGTCGCCATATTACTTGAGCGTCACTCACCTCACCACGCTCCACCTTCATCTGTCAAAACCAACTTTCGGGTTGATTACTCTGGATCATTCTTTAATTTTCATTAAACCTTCAGTCATAAATTGCACGCTTTCTAGTTGGTTCGCCCGAGTTCTTATCCCCTAGAATGTATGTAGGAGACAATTACACCAAGAGAAACAATTTTTTTCTAATGGTAGGAAATACACTGTTGCAAGCCAGTGAGCATTGATCGAGTCCTCACAACTCTGCTGTACTTCTTATATTTTTGTTGTCTCCATATCATATCTTAACAGAGTGTTTGAATCTATAAGTCCTCTTCTGCATACTCGAAACTAGTATCGGTGTTTTGAACTTGTGATAGCAGATTATCTGCATTGTCCAGCCAGGATATAATCTGTTTTAGTGTTCAAATCACACTTAGCCTAGGTGGTAGACCTGATTTTAACGGAGTTAGCGTTAATTTTCTTTCTTGCTCCTCACTCCGGTTCTCCTTATAGTGATTAGTTTTGAATTTTAACTCCTGTATTTTTCGGGAATAAACATTTTCCATGTGGATAAATGGAACTTAAAAAGCCAAGAACAACGTAGTAGCCATTATGGCTTCCATATTTTATCCGCCTATATCTAGACCTGGATTTTTTCACGGAACCTTGCGTTTCTTCTTCGCCATATTTAATCGCGCGGTGGTTTGAATACGGCATACAATAACAGGAAGGAAATGGCTCTAAAAAGGGTGTCCCCAAGAGCGACATTCCTTACCTTTCCGGATGGCTTCTTGGTCCTGTGCCTTCAGAACTATGGGAAATGGACCGCGATTTCAATTCAAGTACGCTAATTTACATCGCGGCCGTTTCTACCGGCAATTACGTAATTAACGTTTTTGGCGTAGTTCTCTTAGAACAAATATACTTTCTAAATTTAAATTAACAAGCATAGTTGGATTTCAATAATCCTCCGTTAAGAAACTCTTTCTCTTCGGACGCCAAGATATTGAATGCGAATTCTGTTCGGACTTCATTAATACATATATTTATTGAATGGGAGGTCCATCTTTTCCATTACGTTGTCGGATGTATTACAAGCAGTTAAACTTGCACATAAGTTTATCCCAAATATGATTAGCAAGTTATGGAATAATTGAAGAGGAAAAATATATTAATAAACGTCTTGATTTCAACAGTTTATAAAGTTAGCTATACGGATTAAGATAAAAATTGAATATTACCCTAAGTTCCTATTTTCCCCCGAGTAATTACGCATATATTTTTATCGACCGGTTTCGACGATACAGGATTCACAAGGACTACTGGGGTATAACGACAAAAAGATTCGACGGAATTGTTCAGATTTTATGTCTTGATAATGGCGTGCAACCGTTGACGAATGGGATTGAATTCGGCCGGGAAAAATAATTAATTACTTAGGCCACAGTGGCTGTTAATTTTTCACATGGCCATATCAAGTTTGAATTGCACAAGGGCTATATTTTTCCATCTGTTTTGATCGTCCCTCTGAGTTTTGTACATTTTTGTAAATTTACTAAATCAATTATTTATTTCTGATTGCAGTGTATGTGAACATTTTTCGAAATAATTCGGTTACTTCTCAGATTTCAATCGCCATCCATCATTAGGAGATAATATATTGGGACTTGTCTCGATAGAATAGAGGACGTAAAGCGGCCAGCAGGCAAATGCCTCCTGTTCTAAAACATGTCGTGTCCGGCATAACTTCATGGAATTTGCATAACATATTGAAATGAAATTATTGACTTTGTAATTCCACACACTTACCTGAAGTGTGTGGAATTACAAAGTCGTTTGGTGACGTTCAGAGAAAAAAGTAAGCGACGAAGAAACGAATGGCATTAGCGCACTCCCACTGCACGGAGGAGGCGAAGAAATAACAAGAAAAGGCCAGGAGAGAGTATGTGGAGGACTGTTTTGCGAGAAAATAGCGAGCATTTCCTTCTCTCCCTCTTTCCGTCTCCCCCGCCCTTTCCCCACTCCCCGTGGCCACTCGGTGCGGCCTTCACCTTGGCTTCTCTCGGAGTTTGATGGGAAAATGAGAGCGTGGTGGTCGGGAATGGCAGGGGATGGGCCCGGTGAGTCTGAGCAGGTGGGGGAGACTTAACAGCATGCGCGGGGAATTGGGAGGGCTGCGGGGAGTAATGCTTGTTTGGGGGAGGGAGGGTGGGCATGGAAAAGGAGTTGGAGAGGGAGTGAGGTGAGGAATATGGGGGGACTATTGCAGGGGTGTCGGCGTGAAAAAGGAGGTTAAAACTCCTACCAAGTACGGTCAACGGTTGGCGCGACGCCATTGTCGGCCTTGAGATTGTTATTGTTGGAGTCGTCAAACCAGTAAATTTTTTAAAAACCTGGCACGTTAAATTTAGTGATCCTAATCACTTTTCAAGGTGATTAAGATCACTAAAATAAAAATTGCTCCGTCGGTTATATTCGTAATTTACTAATTAATCAGTCGAATTCATCGAATCCCTACAATAAATTAACGTATGATGATTCATCACATGTTATGATGCTATATTTAACTTTATGTCGTGGCAGGCGAACAATTTCAGAGAAAAACAAAGTATGCCAATAACAATATAAAATTTAAAACGAGGGCGAACATGGTGTCGCGCGCATTGCTGGCCGTACTTAACAATCTGGAACTCAATTTTTGGAGAGGTGTGCGCTGCGATGCGGGAAGAGTCAGGAGTACTCAAACGAGAAGTAATCGGCGCGGAATTCGCATTGTATCGCGCAAGAGAGAGCGAATTCCCGTGGAAATCCCGAACAGCCAGCTCCATGCTCGAAATTCACATGCGATCATCCAGGGAGGCCTTGGGTTCAATTTCCTTGCAGGTGGAAATGCAGCTGTGAGTAACACACGCCGTCTTATTGGGCTGTTCTTTCACTTCTCACGATTTTCCCTACAGTTATCACCTGACCTTTTCCATCGCCTATACTCATGAATGCAATGATTGTTGAATCTCGAAGCTCTCTGCTCCCTTCTTCCATCGGCCAGCATCTTCATGAATCCCATCGTCATTTTCCTTATTTGCTAGCATATTATCCAGCGTCTATCTCTGCAGATCTCCCCTTCCAATTAAGCGACTGCCTTCGGAAGGTCACTGTGTCCCAAAAAGTGTTCCATCCCTTCTTATTTCAAGCGTTTTCACTAGACTAAGTCCACTCTTAGTAGTAATTCATTAGATATTCCGGATCAGGACGTTTTGCCTGTTTTGTAGATTTCGAAAAAGCGTTTGATAGAGTGAATTGGGAAAAATTAATGCGTGTATTGCAGAAAATAGGAATGGATTGGAAGGACAGGAGACTGATCCGCAACCTGTACATGTCTCAGACTGCTCAGGTGCGAGTGGGGAACGGAGAGTCCGGATGGGCAGTGTGAGGAAGAGGTGTATGGCAGGGTTGCCCATTGTCACCGGTGCTGTTCAACGTATGTGTGGAGGAAATGATTAAAGAGGCATGGGAAGAACTGGAGGTAGGAATGAAAGTCGGAGGAGAAAGGGTAAAATCGGTTAAATTTGCTGATGACCAAGCATTAGTTGCTCAGTCAGCCAAGGGGTTGCAAGCATTGCTGAGTGAATTGGAGGTTCAGTGCGATAAATATGGGATGAGAATCAATATTAATAAAACAAAGGTTATGCAATTTTCCAGAAAGAAAAAGGCTAAGCTAAATATTAAAATAGGCGGGGAAAAAATAGAGCAGGTAGAGCGGTTTACATATCTCGGATGTATTTTGGACCAGTACGGTCAAAGTGGTAGGGACGTAAGGAGAAAAATTGCGCCAGGCAAGGAGGCTTTCTCAATGAGGAGGGAGTTGATGACGGGGACGTTGAGTAGGGATGTTAAGACAAGACTCGTAAAAACTCAGATATGGGACGTGGTGGGATATGACGTATGGGATATGGTACGGCGCGGAAACGTGGTCACTGAAGCAGAAGGATAGACGTAGATTTTAGGCTTTTAAAATGTGGGTGTGGAGAAGGATGGAGAAGGTTAAATGGACCGAAAGGAAAACAAATGATGAAGTACTAGAGATGGTTGGTAAGGAGAGGGGTTTGTTGAGAGAAATTCTATGGAGGCAGGAAAAATGGATGAAAGGCGTATTCAGCGGTAGTGAAATGTTGAAGAAGGTAAAAGAGGGGAGAATGTTGGGCAAGCGAGGAAAGGGCAGGAACAGGATGGGGATGTTGGACGGGATGAAGGGAGGAAAGAAGTACACCGAGATGAAGCCTGATATAGATTCGTTTGCTAGGTGGGGAATCACAAAATGTTTATTCGATAGTTGCGTCCATCCAAAAACCTACCTTAAACGGTAGATTACCTAAAAAAATAAAATATATACACATACATACATATATGTACATACACAAACATATATATACTACATATCCTCGCGCAGTCCCTAACCTGTACGTTAATAAATATTGCAATGAACTAAGTCCTGGGGAATTTCGACTGCAATCATTCTGGTCCCTTATCGTTCTTGGAAAAAATGACATTTTAAACCTGTCAGTCTTGCAGTCTATCTCTTTAGTCTTATATTCGTGATCCCTTCGACCGTAATACGTTGGGGTTCGTATTATATCCTTAATGTCATCGGAAAAGGGCCCATCTTTAACTGTTTTTAATAAGTTTAATCTATATTTTAAACGCCGCTGTGTAAGAGAATCCCATCCTAAATTGTCTAGTAAAGTGGATACGCTGCTGCATTGGTCATAACATTGTTTGACAAATCTAGCCCCCCTCCGCTGAAGTCGATCTAATTCCGAAACCAAATTTATATGATGAGGATCCCATATACTGGCAGCATACTCTAGGTGGGGCCTGACCAAGGCAAGGAAACATCGTTCCTTCACTTTTTTATCCTAGCAGTCATTTACCTAGCACTCTTTTCACAAATCCCAATTTTTTATTAGCACGACCGCATATTTCTCGTATGTGTTGTCCCCAGAACAGACCGTGAGTAATTGTTACACCCAAGTATTTAAAGGAATCTACCCTCGCGATTTTGATTTGTTTCACTTTGTAACTATAAGGGAGGGAATTACTCTTTTCCCAAAAATGTATTACTACGCATTTTTCAAAATTTAATTCCAATTGCCATGTATCGCACCAATTTTGAATTGCATCTAGGTCGTTGGCTAACACGACTCTGTCTTCGTGATTTCAAATGTCCCCATAAATTACTTCATGATCGGCGAAAAGATAATTATAATACCTGGGTTCAAGTATTTTGTTCCTCAGGTTCATATTTTTTCTCTAACGGCGCCTTCTGAAGGTGGTAGAGACGAATTATTGAGGGGGGCGCGTTGCTAGTGGACGTGACGACATCACATATCCATTTCGAGCCCAAAACACCAAACGGAAAATCTATTACGAGATTTCCTAGTGCAATGCATTTCGCGTATCGGGACAATAGTCGAGTCACGAACGGAATCGGGTTATCTGTCCTATAGTTTGCCCACTTGAGACTGGGAACAATTTATCGATCGTTGTTTCCCTGGAGAAGGGAGGGAGGGTGGTGGGAGAGGTGGGCGGGAAGGGGATGGGGGCGCGAATGGAGTGAGAGAGGGAGAGAATCGGACGGGGAATGAAATGCGTTTCAAATGGAGGGAGATGAGTGGTGACGTGAAAGTGTGTCGGGCGGATGGGCGAAGAGAGATGGAGTCGGAGCATCCGCAGCAGACTGCAGGGGTTCCATAGATTGTTTAAGGTGATAAATGCAAATCTCCAATTCTGCTGTTGTCATTAAATCTTTGCTGACAAGATGCGAGCGTCTGAAAACTAAAGGCCACCCCGAAATTTGGGTGTAGCATCTAATTTTGTGGAAGTGAGATATTGGTAGAAATATGACTCTTGGCCATCGCTTTGCACCACATACTGAATATGAAACAAAATCAACCGAGAACGTCTTTGCGCTCGACAGCCACTTTGACTTGATAATATTAGAAGCAAAGAATGTGCAAAGCGATAGTCTGTAATAATGGTCTGTCTGTGCAGTAATACTCTGCTTTTTATGAAATATTACTATCACCGTATATTATACCGTATCATCTTGGTATCACTCAACAATTCATTTGTCGTATCATATCTGCAGTAGGGCTATTGACAGTAAATACTTTCAACCTCATGCTGCTGATACGTACTCTTTCAATAACTGATGGGCGGTCGTAATGGTCCCATTGATTTTATGTACTATTGTGTTATTTGATCTTAGCTTTAGTTTAGCATGAGGTATGCTCTACAAAGTCGCGTAATTTTCAAGTGTACTTTCAAGTGACCTTTATGCACAAGTCTCGTACTGTAATGGTGCATCTGTATAAATATTTTGATTTATTTTTCTTTTTCCTGAAAATTTACATCCTCGTTCGGAGTCCTTCGAGGACTGAGTTCTCTACGATTGAAATAATAGTCAAGGCGTTCATTACGTGGTTCCGTGTCGAAAATTTTGCATGTATAATGGATTAAAATTATAGACTAATACCAAGCAAAAGGGAAAAGCATGGTGTGGAATACACCAACTTCAATATAGATAATAGATAGATAGATAAAGGACTTCATTTGGGCGAAATCGAGACCTAATTGTCCCTTCTTCCATTTAACGCATTGTCGTATACATATTATATAAGATATAAAATTTATAAAATTCATGCGTATATACACATAAATACATATAGACAGACAAATTCTTTTGTACAAATTTTAACATCGAAAAGTAAAGGAAAAGAAAAGAAAAATATACATATGTACATGCATACATATATACATACATATATAGATTAAGGACACACCTACACATACACACATACACAGAGTAAAAGACAGTGATTAGAGAGAAACACTAGGATAGGGAAAGTGTAAGCAAAGAATGAGTTTTATGGGAAAAGCTAGGGAGAACGTGAACATTGCTCACCTACTAAAAACCCACGGGGGAAAACACCCACAAAGAGAAGGGGGGTGTGAAAAACCCGCGAAAACCCTATTATTAGAGGAAAGAATACAGATAAATTGTAACAATCATTTTAATATAGCATAGATGTTATTAAATTACTGAAGTTAAAATGATGAAACTTATTATGTTGACAAGCATTACGAGTAATGAGAAACAGAGTATTATATAAAAATGATGATGAAGATTCTACTGCTTGAGATGACAAAAAAAGAGCAGAAACAGTGATCTGTGTAGAGGCTGATTGAAGTGAGGGAGGGTATACCGGTTAAATTGGGTACCTGAGGAGAATGAACTTGTGAAGTGCTCTCTTAAATGTTATTGTGGACGAAGAGTTTTTTATGTTATCTGGGAGAGAGTTCCACAAACGACATGCTGCAACATGAAATGATTTGTGATAGATTTCCATGCGATGTTGTGGGACAAGACGTTTATTGTTACCCCTAGTATTAGGTTACCCCTAGATGGGGAGGAAATTTTTGTATAACTATTTAGGTGTGTGATTTGAGAATATCCTGTAGAAAATTGAAAGAATATGTAAATACCTGCGGCCTTCTAGCTTTAACCAGGATATTATTGTAAATGAGTCGGCAATATGATCTTATTTTCTAAGATCACATATCAACCGCACACAGGAATTATGGGTCCTCTGAAGTATGGCTTTCGGTTCTCCTGAAAAATCTTGGTATACTACATCACAGTAATCAAAGTGGGGCATAAGAACGTTTCAGTAATTCTGCATCATCGTTTACTTCATTTAGTGACTCCTGAGGAACTTCCATTCGCCGCTGTATTTGTTCAAAATTCAACAATTTTGGAACGAATTTTGCTGCCACGCGTTTCATACCCAAAAAAGTGGAAAAAATGTCATGACATGATCCAACCGATATGCCAACATCATCAGCGACCTCTCTAACTGAGATTCGGCGATCGTTCATAACCATTTCTTTCACTTTTTCTACGTTTTCACCGATTGTTGATGTGCTGGGGCGTCCAGGGCGTTCGAAAATGTGGTATGAGAAGAGAGGATACCAGAAGTATCCATAAGGAGGGGGAAGCAATGAGCTTTAGCCTTTTTAGTGAATGCAGGGATGAGTTTATTTTTCCGCAGATAGCAATTGCATGATCAGTTCAAGATAACGTTTCATTAATGGTTACGCCTAAATTATTTACTGTCCTTAGGTTTTGTGTAATATATCCTTGCTATGTTAGAGGTGGAAGTTTATAAATATTTGTTTTAGAATATAGTTTATGGTAACCGATCATGATGGGCTGACTTTTGATTGGGTTTATTTTCAGTAAATTTTTTATACTTCATAGTGACAAAGCAGTAAGATCTGAATTAATTTCGTAAATAATTCTAGGAAGGTCATGAAGGCGGGAATGGTGATTTCTTTGCATTTGATATTTGCAATTTGAAATACGTTTACTAATATCATTTATATAGAGAGAAAAAAGTAAGGGTCCAAGAATGGACTCTTGTGGAACACCCCTGTGTACTTGAAGCCAGTTGGAGGTTGAATTTGGTGTGATGACTCTTTGAAATCGGTTACTTAGGTAAGAGAGAATCCATTGTAAAGACGAGGAGGAAAAGTTCAGGATTCGAGGTTTTTCTAAGAGAATATCTTTGTCAATAGAGTCGATGGCTTTGGTGAAGTCTAGGAGAGTTATTATAATACTGCTACCTAATTAAGAAATTACCCAGGTTTTCTAGAGTCAATGACTTGTATTAGCTTTTAACGCTGAGTGGCCAACGTATCTGAAATACAGGAAAATATATGTATGTATTCCTGTATAAAGGAAAATATGAGGCAATTTCATAAAATAAAGGCTGTTTCTTATATTTAAGTATTGGCACTTCTGAACAAAGTTTTACTCCTGCAGCGTCATCTACTGATTTATTGAGAAGCATAGCAGCATTTCTTTTGTTTCACAAGTCGTTTGCTTGTCCGTGCATGCAAACAATAATATCCGCGACAGTCATTTATCCTGCCAGCTGTGAAGTGCCTTATGTCATATGATTTTTGTATGCAAAAGGATTGTCGGCTGCTGAAATTCATCGGGAGTTATGCCTAGTTTATGGAACTACAGTTATGAATGAAGGAAAGTTTAGACAATGGTGCCGTGATTTTAAAAATGGACGAACAAATGTCCATGACGAAGAGTGAAATGGCAGGCCCAGTACTCTGATCAATGAAATTGTTTCGTAAGTGGAACAAAAACTGCGATGTGATCGTCGATTGATGATTAATGGCCTGGCTGAACAATTCCCTCCACTTGGACGCACTACTGTATACAATATTGTCACGGAAAACCTCGGATACCACAAATTGTTTGCAAGGTGGGTACCGAAAATGCTCACCGACCGCCACAAAGAGCAAAGAATGTCCAGTGGATGAGAGTTTTTGGGCCGTTACCAACAAGATGGAGATGATGAGACCTTGCACCTAGCGACTGCTTCCTCTTCTTGCACTTGAAACAGTGGTTCAGTGGACAACGTTTCGAAACCGAAGAGGAACTCAGGAACGGCGTTGTCAATTGGTTCAACTCTCTGGCGGCGAGCTTCTATTCAGAGTGGTTAAGGAAGCTGGTGCAGCGGTACGAAAAATGGTTAGAAGTGAACGGCGATTATGTAGATAAGTGAAGTAGGTTTGTAGCTAACTAAAAGTGCCAATAAAATGTGTTTCATATGAGTATATATTTCCTGTGACCAAACGGCCCTTACTTTATGAGCATGCTTTGTATTATAGAAAAGAAAAAGTAACTAAAAAAAGTGCAGAGTCATACGAGATATCTCGAATAACAGTTAGGTAAGAATACTCGTGGTGAGAACTACTATTAAGTACGGGTTTACTCAGAAGACTTCATACAATTTATTTTCTTTGGATGTTTGCGTTTTTACACACAGGCAGATTCATCCGGGGAGGCTGCTTTTCGGGAAGAAAAATAAATAAATAAAAAATGCGCGCGTCTGCGCTCGCTTCGATGAGAGCAGAGGGGGCGGAGACGGAGGGCGAAGGCGGGAAGGGCGAGGGAGGGGATGAGGTCATTTCATCGCGATGGAGACCAGGGATCGTCGGATTAAATGGGAGAGGGCTGCTCGTTGGGGGGTGGGATGTGGAAGGGGGCGGTCGGGTGGTCGACAGGGAAGGGAAAGGGGCGGGGAACTGCGTTAGGGTGGTGGTGGAAGGGCAAAGGACGGAGAGAAGGAGGAAAAAGAATGGAGAAGGAGACGGTAGATGAAATGGAGTTGGATCGTGTGGGAGGAGGGACCTTAAAGAGGGTCGGGGTGTTTGGGTATTCGGCGAGCGGGTGGGTCCTGCAAAGGAGGGCTGGTGCGGAAGAAATGAAAACCGGTGCGCGGAGGAAATAAAACGTAGTGTAATGGCGAGTGGGAGGTTTGATGGGAGTGGGGGTGGGGCACGAGGGAAAGAGAGTTGTGCGGGGTGCACGATGGAGCTAGGACGAGGGAAATTTTAAGCAATTGAGCAGATCGGGAATGCTTGGAAATGTCAAGGATGGAATTACAGCGGATAAAGTTTCTTATCGCCTGGGGACCATCTTCATTTTCGAATACGTTTTCTACGCATGAGAAAATTTATAGTCGACCACGAATTTGTGGTCCAATCGAAGGAAAGTTATCGAAATATAAGATAACCAGTGGTTGCACTCATTCCCAAATGTTGCTGTATAAAATGCTATAGGGCATTCTCTTTAAATGTTAAAATTTGTGAAAATCCTCTCTTATTGTATCAGACGACTAAAATTTAATGAATGCGTAAGGCTCGATCTCTTTGGGTCGGATTTAGGTTTGAGTGAAGAATCCGAGAGCTGTAATGAGCGACAGAGAAGTAGGTTTCGGGATCGGTGTTCGAGTATGTGGAAGGCAATAGAGAAACTGCTCCTCTTTGCTGCTGTTGATAAACGATTTCACATAGGCATCTAATTTATTTACCGAGTGCCTTAATATTGAAATCGAGGAGTTATGGGTGCGATTCAGTTGTTTAAACGCTGGTTCATCTGATAGCGGAAATTTGACATTTAAAGTCCTCCCGCGCAGCAAACGAAAAGTACGTCATACATGCCGTGGTTTCGCTTTGTAGAATAACGCCCGCCTGCTTTGCTGCTTTCCTCGATTGCTATTTTCCCGAAAGGAGTAATTATTAGGACTATCATTAGATAGTTAACTGTAAATGGACGGGTTTTCTATCTGGAGTAATGAACTGTTTATAATATATAGCTACTTCGGAAGAGGTGTGTTTAGTATCACTGTATGTGTCGTGAAACTAAGGAAGTGAATAATAGGAAATGGAAAAATAAACAGAATGATATTTAAAAAGATGAGGATCACCCAAGTCGGTTTCACAATTAAAGCAGTATGCTACTTGAGCACAGATATTAAGGGGTTTTAAATTCTGTGATAAAAACGCATCATGCAGGTTAATTGGTGCAGCGGTCTAGAGTTGGTGGAGGAGACGAGTTTTCTCGCGTACATGAGAACAGATTTCATTCTGCCAAGGAAGAAGATGCTGTTCTCTCATTTTTGCATGTCTATCATATTCATGCCACTTCAAATTTTCGCAATGTCAATGGCTTTGAAGAATCGAAACGCTTCAGCTATTCGGTTGGCACTCGCATCTTCCTCTCTCTAAAGCTCATCCGTGACATAATGGGCAATCCATTTGGTTTAGTCACTCTTGCTTAAAATTTCGTCAGCCCTTTCAACGTATTTATTTGGTAATCAAAAGTTGTGAGAAGTGACGAAAGCAAAACAAAGTCAACAGCAATCAGCTCAAATTCTAGAATTAGGTGCCCTGCAGTCATCATTAATGATACATTCCTGACTGAATGCGTATTGTAAACAAAAAAATGCTGTGAACGTAAACTTGAGTAAACTTTCAAGTTCACGGTCTCGGCATTTTTTTACATTGATTGTCGACCGTAGCTACGTTCCTTGTATATTTAAATTGAATGCGTATTACTGAAAAAAATGAGCCATCCTTATTTCCTTAAATTGGCGTTCTCAACCAAAAAAATCCGTGAAAAGATGCAAACTTAAAGAAAAAATGAAAAATAGAGACAATTTTTGCCCGAATTAGTTGAGGCTTTTCCGCGTCAAGCTACCTAAACTAAAAAATGTAAATAGCAGTTGATGCACAGTCTTTGAATTCCACATTCCATTTAAATTTTCAGGAAGCCACATAAGTATTACTTCCCCCACAGGAAGGACTATTGATACGACCGTAGCAAACCACAATAATCTAGCTTTTTTTGGTAATCTACCGGTTAAGGTAGGTTTATGGATGGAATCAACTACCAAATAAATATTTTGTGACTCGAAACAAAACACAATCCAGCAATCTAATCTACATCAAGTCCCTCTCCATCTCTGTGTACTTCTTTCCTCCCTTCATCCCGTCCAACATTCCTATCCTGTTCCAGCCCTTTTCTCGTTTGCCTAACATTCTCCCCTCTATTACCTTCTTCAACATTCCACTATTTTAATACTCTGGAATCGTTGCGTTGTAAAAATATTGCCGTTTGTTTTACTGCTAAAGGAGCATAATACTTACTGTAATTCGGTGGTAGGTAAGACTACAACGTAAGTAGAAGAAAAATGGCAGGATTATAAGGAATTAGTTTTGCCTCGTGCAAATTAACGCAAAAGCACCATCAAATGTCATTTTTTTTAGGTAATCTACCGGTTAAGGTAGGTTTTTGGATGGACACAACTATCAAATAAACATTTTGTGACTCCCCACCTAGCAAACTAATCTATATAAGGTCCCTCTTCATCTCGGTGTACCTCCTTCCTCCACTCATCCCGTCCAACATCCCTATCCTGCTCCTACCCTTACCTCGCTTCCCCAACATTCTCCCCTCTATTACCGTCTTCAACATTCCACTACCGCTCAATACGCCCCTCATCCATTTTTCCTGCCTCCATAGGATTTCTCTCAACAAACCCCTCTCCTCCCCCACCAATTCTAGTACTTCCTCATTTGTTTTTCTTTCGGTCCATTTCACCTTCTCCATTCTTCTCCACACCCACATTTCAAAAGCCTCCAATCCACGTCTATCCTCCTGCTTCAGCGACCACGTTTCCGCGCCGTACTACGCTCCATATCAGAGTTTTTACGAGTCTTGTCTTAACATCCCTACTCAACGTCCCCGTCATCAACTCCCTCCTCCTTGAGAAAGCCTCCTTAAGAAAGCCTCCTTGCCTAGCGCAATTCTTCTCCTTACGTCCCTACCACTTTGACCGTATTGGTCCAAAACACTTCCGAGATATGTAAACTGTTCTACCTGCTCTATTTTTTCCCCGCCTATTTTAATATTTAGCTTAGCCTTTTTCTTTCTGGAAAATCGCATAACCTTTGTTTTATTCTCTGTATTGATTTTCATCCCATATCTATCGCACTGAACCTCCAATTCACTCAGCAATACTTGTAAACCCTTGGCTGACTGAGCAACTAATGCTTGGTCATCAGAAAACCTAATCAATTTTACGAATTCCCCTCCGACTTTCATTCCTACCTCCAACCTCCATGCCTCATCATTTCCTCCAAATATACGTTGAACAGCACCGGTGACAATGGGCAACCCTGCCTTACACATCTTCCTAACACTGCCCATCCGGACTCTCCGTTCCCCACTCGCACCTGAGCAGCCTGAGACATGAACAGGTTGCGGATCAGTCTCCTGTCCATCCAATCCATTCCTATTTTCTGCAATACACGCATTAATTTTTCCCAATTCACTCTATCATATGCTTTTTCGAAATCTACAAAACAGGCAAAAACGTCTTGATTGTGTTCTATATTCCTCTCGATTAGTGATCTCATTACTGCAATGACATCACGCGTACCTCTTCCCTTCCTAAACCCAAACTGATCATCCCCTAAGTAATCATTTGCCTTACTCTCTATCCTTTTGTTGATGATCCTGAGAATAACTTTAGCTGCGTGGGATATCAAACTTATTGTTCTGTAATCCTCACATGATATAGACTTTGCCTTTTTTGGAATAGGAACTAAGACCGAACTCTGAAAATCTTTCGGCCAGATTCCTTCCTCATAGATACTACGACTCAGTCCATATAGGGCCTTCTTCCCACATTTTCCTAAACATTTCAATAGTTCTACAGGAATGTTGTCTACCTCCACGGCCTTATTTGCTTTCATTTCCCTTAATGCCCTTTCTATTTCATCGCCGAGTATGCCTGGGCCTATCTTCTCCTACGTCATGTTCCTTTTCTATATCTAACCTTGTTGTCCTATGTTCTTTACCATACAGTGTTTCTAATTTCAGAGTTTTGTAAAAATCCTCGGTAGCTTACCTGGCTAAAGCACTCGGCCGGGCATCGAGGGATCCGGGTTCGAATCCTGGACAGGGAGAATGATTTTTACGCTCTTAAATTGTTGCATTATGTTTCTATGTATTCCGTCCATCTCTCTTGGATTTTTGTCTCGTTCAACTATTGTCTTACCCCACTTATCTTTAACTGTTAACACAGAACTTGCTTTCTTACTTCCCGATAATAACTTTACCTTGCTATATAGCGCACCAATTACACCCTTCTTCTGTAAACTTTCCATATCCTCGCATTGCGTTTTCCCATCATTCTTCTTTTGCTTTAATTTGTGGCCCTTCTCAATTTATTGTTTAACTCTTTGTACTTCATTTTGCCTGACTCTGTGTTTACATTCTTCCATCATCTTCTTTCATCTATATTTGCAATCATCTCATCCGTTACCATGGTTTCCTTATCCTTGTCGTCTTAACCGTTCCTATAGTGTATTATGCGGCTTTCGATATGATTTTCTTGATAAATTCCCATTTTTCTTCGATAGTACTCAGATCATTACCGTCATCCATCATTTTTCTCTACAGCCTGCTGATACTCCTTCCTCATTAACCCCATTTAATGCTTCTATATTCCATTTCCTAACCCGCCGCCCCTGCCTTATCTTTTTGAAATGGACGTTATATTTCAAAACAAATTGTGGTCCGAATCGGCATCCGCTCCGGAAAACTGTTCGAATTTATCACATTTTTTTTCTAAACCTGGGCCTAACCATAATATAATCTATCTGAAACCTTCCTTAGTTACCTGGTATTTTCCATGTGTGCCTACGCCTTTTGTGGTGCCTAACTTAAGTGTTGGTGATGACTGGCCGCTCTCTCCTGCAGAACTGAATTGCTTTCTCCCCGCGTTCATTCCTAATGCCTAACCCTTAGTCCCCCACCTCACCCCCATCTCTTCCTTCGCCTACCATGCCAATCCCCCAGCACTAGCGAATGTTTCCCTGCAGGAACACACGTGATTATATCCTCTAACCTATCGTACATCCTATCGATTTCTTCCTCGTTGTGAGTTGCTTGGTGGCATGTATACCTGAACAATGACCAATTTCGTCGGTTCTGTTTTAATCTCTACTCTTAATATTTTATCCGTTGCTTGCTCTATTTTAACTACGCTTCTTCCTACCCCTTTATTTAATATTACGGCAACCTTTCGTTTCCTTTTGTCCCCGCAGCCGTATATTATTCTATAATTATCACTTCGGTTACTTTGCTAATCTTCTCTCTCACCTCGCATAGACCTAAAAAAAACTATATTTCCTCCTTCCATCTCTCGCTTAATATTCTCTAATTTGCCTGTCCTCAACATTGTCCTGACGTTCCATGTTCCTTTTCTAACTACTTTCGTCTTCTTATGCGTCTTCTGTCCTGCTGCTGTTATTTCTTCCCTGCATGGGTTTCTTGGGATGACGACCGCGGAAGCCTTGCCTCCCCCGCTGCCGGGCACGACACACGGCCCTTGGGCTGTCCCGCAGTTGCCAGGACTCAATTTCTGGTTTGCGTCCATCATTATTTTCTTGGGAATTATAATTGAGGTGGTTTCCCGTTGCCTTCCTCATTAGTGTTTTTAACGTGGCACCATCACTTAATGGCCGCCCCACTGGGGTCAGACGCCTTTGTAGCCGCCTCACTGAGGAACAGACGCTGCGTGGACTACCTTTCGTCTGGCTCCTAACCTTCGACCTATCTGGCATGGGTGACCCTACCATGAGCAATTATTATTACTCTAGCCAGTACAGCTCTAGGGGTCATCGGAACGCATAAGCCCTTCCACCTCATCAAGCTTGTAGTTCATGGGAGGGATGCATGCAATATATGTCTGTATTATTGCCGTTTCCTATTTTTTATTCAATTGACTAATGCTTGTTTATGTACTAAGTTACCGCACACCTTGAAAGTTCTTATAAAACAGTTGGAGGAAAGAACGTAAGCTGACGACTTAAAATTTTCTCGGGTGGAAGACTATTAAGCGATTGGCGGAAGATGCCTCAGTTCTAAAATTTCGAATCAAGTATTACAAGCCAAATAAAAATTAGTTCAATACTATGATTTGAATTAACCTGTGAGCTTGTTAGAAGGACATAACGGACGATATAGATTGCGAGCCAACGTAGTAGACTTCCCCTGATGCCGATGAGGTTTTTGGCTCGAAGACTGCTTGAGGTATGGACATTTTTGTTTAAATTTTATTAGATGGAATGTGATCGGTGTAAAATAACTTTGGCAATCAGGCGAAGTAAAACCTATTCGGTAATCCTGCTGTTCACTCGTCATTCGTTAACCCTCTATACGAAAGCTGTCCGTTATTCTGTGGGGCCCAGTGCTGATTCTCTTTCGTCCTTAGACTTCTGCCGGCTTTGCAGCTCACTTTATTTGGTCTACGTCTTTCCTCCCTTCAAGTTGAGACACTCACGCAGATCTTTTCAAAGATCTCCTATCACTATGAAGAGTTCTTTAAATCGGAGTATGCCAAAATCAACCCCACTAGCTCCAATACCTTGTTTCCTATTCTTTGTGTTCTTTAATTGTCCTTTTCAAGTATTTGCTGAATAATGTATCCTTGTCTGATGCCTTTATTTAATTAGGCTTATTTTTTGCCTCTTTCTTTCGCAGTATGGCGATTGGATTCCGGTAAAATTTATTTATTTTCATTTTGTCATCCTAATCTGTTAAGTATCTTTCTAGAAATTAAAAACATCTTGTTCCACTCGACGTTTTCTAAACCGCTATCTCTAGTATGTCCAATGTGCGCTTTTTGATATGTACCATGTTTCTTCTTGTTATATATTTTCCTTGATCTTTTTCAGCAGCAGCTTTCAATTCTCTTTCTTTACCTTCCCGATTGGATTTTATTTGGGGACTTCTAAAGAGGCTTTTCTCATTTTTAATTTTTGTGTTTTCCGTTTTCTTTCTTCGTCAAGGTCTTTTGACTTCGGCTTTATTCATGGATGCGTCTTACATTCACTGAATGCTCCCCCTTACAATTATTACCCCCTTCGGATCACTTCATCTTTCTTGGCCGCGTTTATATTTCTATTTTTTTTATAGATGACTTTCGTCATCCATTATTTTTTACTCGCTTCATATTCTCGCAATGCAAGCTATTCACCATTGCTGCGAAGTTTTAATGCTCACAATTGCTTTGCTGAGATAGATATTGCATTTATTCACTAAGCTCTTGTTGTCTCCCACGCACCATCTCTGATAAGGATCTGACCAATTTCATTTCTGGCTCGGTGCTTTAGTATCTTCCATCTGAATAAGGCCTACGGATTTGCTTGAAAACTTTGTACGCTACATCTCTTTTCTTTTGGTTGCAGATTTCCTATATCCCAGAATTCCGTGTGCCGCTTCACACCACTTCACATCAGTCGATCTTAAGATTCTGCTTACCTCTACGACGGTGATGCTTCCTCACGTTTGAATACTTGGTCTTCGTGTTTAGAGATCGGCGAGGATCGGTTCGGAGCCGTGTCTCGTATATTGGTCGCTCAACACGAGGCCTCGTGGTCGAATCCCGGTGGTGACAGAATTATTCAGTGGTATTCCTACTTGTGTGCCACGTGGAGAGCACTTCAAGTGGAGTGCGCAAGATGGGACGTTAAATTGTGAACCGCTGGGATTCATCGATTAAGAGTGAGTTAATGCCGAGGCCAGTTTCTCTCCACCCTTTCAAATTCAATGAAAACCCTGCCTCCAATAAAATACCCTTCTATCCCTAATGGCGCAAATGACCTCACCTCTCCTACTCCAACGACCGCTGCTAGTTGGACGTTGACAGCGTAGGGAGACGACCGACTCAATTACCTTGTTCGCCCTTATTCCGCATCAATCATCGCGGCACACGAGGCTCTCTGTCTATGCAACTATTTTCCTTACGAAATAGTTTCCCGAGTGGAATATCTCTACGTCGCAATTGCGAATTCAAGGTTGCATTTTCTACAGAGATTAATGTGCTGGCCACGGTCATTGTGTGAATTTCATTCTAGCACGTAGCTGTGACATTTGATGGCCTACCGATTTCATTTATCTGCACTATGAGTACCTCCCGCCGATGAAAATTCCGGCTCTCACCTATGGCGCAATGGAGATGTGTTTCAGGAGTAATTTTTCTCTTTTCGCACGCCTCCGCCTCTGCCCCACTCCGTTACGTACTGCTAAATGAAAACCTGCTTTCTTGCATAGGCGTGCGATTGAGTGATTCATCTTCTGGCGAGTAACCTTGTCATCTCCCATCGACACGTGCTTGATTTGTTTCGGGGAATGAGAAATACGACGCGGAACTCATCAAGTTCCATCCGCGAGCGAGACCTCACTTTGCGCCCTCTCGAGCGGCGCTTGTTTCTGGGTTTCAAAAGTTGCTCACCCCAGCAGCCTTTCAAACAGCTTCGCCTGGAAAAGAAAACCTCTTCACCCTCGCGATGCGATGCGGCCTGTCGTTTTTTCCTCTCTGTCTCTTCCCTGGCGAGAAGGTACGACCACGAAAGGAATTCCTCGCCAAAAATTTCCGAGTTAATCTCCATCTCGAAGAGGTCTTTAATTTTGTTATTTAATAAGAGCCTGATTACGGGGTGGCGTCGCGACGGGGGTCTCATCCGTCCTCTCTCGACCCCATCCTCCTCACTCCAGTCCCCCACCCTCTCCGCGGCCCCAGTCCCACCCCTCCCTCCATCCGAGTATTTCTCTCTCCGTCCGGCGAACGGGAAACCTCGCCGAACCATCTCCCACACCGAGGTCATCCGGCCGTATCGATAACTAAATACTTTTGCATGCCTCCGGTGGGGTGGGTGGAGGGGGAAGGGTGAGAACGAGAGAGAGGCGTGGAGGGAGCTAAAGGAAGGGGGACGACGCACGACGGTGGATTTTGATAAATAGGCCGATTAAGTGGCTTAAGGGAGGTTATTAATGAACGCTGATCAATCTGCCAGCAATTAATGTATTTCGTTTTTTCGTCCCGGGGAATTTTTTGGCTCCGCCGCGGAGAGGGGAGACGTGGGAGGGAGGGGGAGCGAGCGGGGATGAGGAGAAGGTTTTCGGCTGTGGGTAAATTGCCAAACGGCAAGCGGGAGAGCTTTTAAAAAAGTCGCGGAATGAAAAACCCTCGCGTTAACACAATAAGAAGATGGCGGCAGCTGACATTATGCTTCAAAAAAACTAATTTATCGCCCCCAGAGTTTGGCCTTGAAGGGAGGGGGAAGTCTGAGAATCTTGGCTTCATAATAAAAGACGGGATGGGAGGGAGTGGAAGTCCAATTATCAATTTTCATTTCTCAACTTTGACTCGGTCCGAAGGAGGAGCACGGGAGGGGGAAGAATAATACGTGCTCTCCTTTGTATTTCTGGAGCCAATATATTAGCTTTTCGGGATGGGAGTACTTCGATTTTTCGTTAATCGAGCTTAAATTGGTCCAAGGGGTTATGGATTGCGAAATGTAACGTGCTCATAACCATTACGCAAACTTAATCACATGTTAAAGGATTAACTGTGGGACGGAAAGCATTCGTCTTTCACTCGAACAAACGGAGAAAATATAAAAGATAGGCCCTGTGTTTTGTCTTCCCGTTCGTTCGCATGCAAGTGATTCGCCGAAATCCAGTTCTTAATTGTTGCTATTAATGCTTTGATAAATTGTTTACGGCGCGCTTCGATCGTTTTCCGTTATTAATGAGGCGGTTTGATATTTATGCCACGCAAACCTATATTTTCGTTAGAGGGTCACACGTCGCGAAGACAGCCGCCATGTTGAGTTGGGTCAAATAATGTTGATCATCACCACCTATAACCCCATGACATAATCGGCAACATAACCAAACAAATCTCTCTTATACGAATTGTAGGATGAATGGGATACAAAGTCTTTGGCGACACTGAAGTGCTTTAATCTGTAGTCTTTATTCTAAGAAAACCGTAATCACCTAGAAAAGAATTCGTGGATCAAAAACGTTCATCACGGTAAGGAAGTCAATCGTGTGGATGGTAAAACATCGCATAGAAGTAAGACTAGGATAAGATAGAAATATAACTGAATTTGTAGGAAGTACTTCAATTGACCGTTTGACCTGGCGGCAGGAATTCATGATACACTATGCCATTAAAATCGAAGAACACAGTGAGCATAACCTTCACGTTCGACCGCACTTGTCGAGGCTTTTTCGGTCTTGGCGAGGTAGAATACCTCCACTGGGATGACTGAGCCTTAATTTCAACGTCATATCCATAAACCCATGTTATAATACGTTTCAGTAATTCTGCATCGTCGTTCACTTCATTTAGTGACTCCTGAGCAACTTCCATTCGCCGCTGTTTTTGTTCAAAATTCAACAATTTTGGAACGAATTTTGCTGCCAGGCGTTTCATACCCAAAAAAGTGGAAAAAATGTCATGACATGATCCAACCTATATGCCCACATCATCAGCGACCTCTTTAATTGTGATTCGGCGATCGTTCATAACCATTTCTTTCACTTTTTCCAAGTTTTCATCGATTGTTGATGTGCTGGGGCGTCCAGGGCGTTCAGAAATGGGGTATGAGAAGAGAGGATACCAGAAGCATCCATAAGGAGGGGGAAGCAATGAGCTTTAGCCTTTTTAGTGAATGCAGGGATGAGTTTATTTTTCCGCAGATAGCAATTGCATGATCAGTTCAAGATAACGTTTCATTAGTGGTTACGCCTAAATTATTTACTGTCCTTAGGTTTGGTGTAATATATCCTTGCTATGTTAGAGGTGGAAGTTTATAAATATTTGTTTTAGAATATAGTTTATGGTATCCTATTATAATGGACTGACTTTTGATTGATTTTATTTTCAGTAACTGTTTTATACCCCATAGTGACAAAGCTGCAAGACCTGAATTAATTTCGTAAATAATTCTAGGTAGGTCGTGAAGGCGGGAATGGTGATGTATTTGTAAATCATCGGCGTAAAGGTGATGTTTGCAATTTAAAATACATTTACTCTTATCATCATATACAGAGAAAAAAGCAAGGGTCCAAGAATGGATCCTTGTAGAGCACCCCTCTGTATTTGAAACCAGTTGGAGGTTGCATTTGGTGTGATGACTCTATGAAATCGGTTACTTAGGAAAGAGCGAATCCATTGTAAAGACGAGGAGGAAAAGTTCATGATTCGAAGTTTGCTAAAAGAATATCTTTGTCAATAGAATCGAAGGCTTTGGTAAAGTCTAGGAGAGTCATTATTGTTACCTCTTTGCGATCCATGGGTAGTCGGATGTCATCTGTTATCTTAAGGAGAGCGGTAGATGTACTGTGGGAAGGCCGAAAGCCTGATTGTAGAGGATCATGTAAGTCATTTTCATTGAGAAATTTTGAGATTTGTTCATGAATGAGTCTCTAGAATGCTTTTGATAAAGGAGGCAAAATGCTGATTGGCCTGTATTCAGCGATGTTGAAAGTGGGCGTGGATATTTTTGAGATGGCGCGTTTCCAGAGCGAGGGATATGTTCCAGTTAGGTAAAGCCAAATAAAGATATGAGTTATAACAGGAAGCACATTGGGAAGTAATTTGTGAATGAGAAAAGCTGAACGTCCGACAGCTCCATTTGAAGAGGACCTAATTGTTTTGAGGGCCCGCAGGACTTGCATTTGTGTAACGGAAGAAATTTTGAATGAGCTTGCAGAAACTGGAGCTGGTCCAGAATTATACAAATAGTATATTTATTAATTTTTTGTATCAAGATCAATTTACGTCGGCGAGATTTAGATCATCTGGAGAAATATCAGGAGGTGGGGAGTGTGGATTTTTAGTTTTGCCGACACCAACGTGCTTCAAGCTTTTCCAAATTTGTGACGGGGGCTCTTTAGATATTTGGAAGGCATATTTGAATTTGGAAATTCTGATGACTTGATTAGTTTCGTTAAGTATTTTTTTAGTAGATATTGAATAAATTTTCTTTTTTATGTTTTTTTAAATAGGCTATAGGCTGCGTCACGCCTGCGCATCAAGGCTTTTATCTGTTACCTATGGAAAACGTGATTTCGACATTTGGATTTTTCTTAACGGTCCATGTTTGTTTGCTTGTCCACGGTTTCGTAGATCATTTAAGATAGTATTAAATAACTCAACTGTTTTGTCTATGCCATCTATGAATTCTATAGGCTCCCATGGAATGGTAGCAGCATCAGTTACTAGGTCTTTGTCGTCTATGGACTTGAAATCGCGAGTAAGAATGAATTTCAGCTTAAATTTTAGACATCTGTGTATATAAAAAAATACATCATGCATGAATATTCCAGGGGCAGAAAGTTGCCCGTATGTTGTGATTTTGTCAGGATTGGCTGTAATTATTGCAACAAGCCATGTGGGATATGAAGACGCATTATGGGTAGGTTCTAGGAGAGGTATTTTAAGACCAAGGCATGACATAGAGTTAGTAATTGTTTTAGAGTCGTAAGCTAAGGAAAGAAAGTTGGCATTGAAGTCACCGGTAATGATAACATGGTCATACTTCGGAATGTGGGAAGATAAGACTTCTTCCAAGTCGGAAAATAACCCACTTTGGGCGGGCGGTAAATGATGCCTAAGGATTTTTTTGCAGGTTGAAGGCTATCTCTAAGAATGCAAACTCAGGTCTTTTGCAGTAAATGGAAGAAGTTTTTGATATTTAGTTTTTTTAATGGCCAAAAAGAAATATTGACACACGAAAAGTTAATTCGGAATGCGTGTAAGGAAGGGTAATTTAATATCTAAAACAAAAGAAGTGATCCGACAATCTTTGGAAGGGGAAAATAATTTTATTAAAAGGTTTCTATGGAAGTGTTAGGGGCGTGGTAGCGGTGGAGTGCTGGGCTGTCGACCGCAGGGCCCGCAATAAAATCCGGCTGACTTGGGAACCCTTAAGCGGCATCACCAAAACTCAGTGATTTTTCGGTGCGCCATGTCTTCTTGGGAAACCGCAGGTGGCAGACGGACAGGAGGTTGCGCCTCAACACTGTTACGTGAATTTCACGTACCGGTGAGTTCGGAGAACTGAAGTTACTTGCCTATCAAACAAACTTCCAGGTGAATTTGTGTTGTTTTACTGTTGCTGAACAATTACTGTGGTGGACTGGTGTTGAAGCAAAATGAGCAGTTAAATTTTTGGTTCACGAAAAGGCAAAATAAATATTTGTTTCAGATAGTTTTGTACGACAAAATGTAGATAAATTGGCATTGCACCGATTAGGGTTAGGTTTTGGACAAAGCCCAACTTAAAACAATTATATCTCTTTGTTAATTTCTAGGTTACTTCTTCCATGCCCTTCGTTAATGCCTCCTTCGGTTTTTCAATATACTGCCCTCCACAACGTCCATATCTTCAATTCACTTTCTAAACCTTCCCCGCTATCCTAACAGTCCCCCTTGTATGAAAGCGTTTGACATTTTAAAGTTCCTCAACATCTCCTAGATTAGTTTTTCTGTCTTATTCGAATTTCATATGACCAATTCTCCTCTTTCTCCATGATCCTCATTCGTTTCCCCCATATTCAGCTTATTTTATCCATTCCTCTTTTCCATGCTACAGGACTTCCTGTATGTGCCACCATCTTTCATACTTCATCCTTCAAGACTGGGACTCGGAGCCAAAATGAGCTAAGTTTCTCTTTTAAGGTTTACTTTCCTTCACGAATTTGGTTAGTGTACTTATTATCAATTACCAATGAAATTAACTTTCATTATGTTAATTCTACCACACTTCCTTGAAATTAAGACTACCAAAATCAGCTCCCTCCCAAATACTTCTGAAATATATAAACCCTCTTTTATAATATACATATATTTTTCAACATTTAACTTACGCACCCAATTACTCACATTTTGGTAATATCATTGCTTTAATTTTCTTATTGGCATATTTTCATCTCATGATTCATGCAATACCCTTACAAAGGACATGTGTAATGCATTAAAAATTATATCATGGTGGACGGTGTGCTTCGTGGAACTCCTTCATGATGAGTAGGGAAAAATTAATTTGCTGTTCCACAAAATATATAATTACTGCCATGTCGTGTGGAATAGTAACGTTTTTTCTTTCCTATTCAATTAACCCTATTCAAGTAATCTTGAATTTATGAATGTTAAATCTAACTTTGCTATGAGCATTTAAGTAGTGGTCCTACGGTGCTCACATATTTTCTAATCATTCGTTTTCGAAACAGGATTAAACTAATGAAATATTCTCGACCAATTCCATACCATGTGTTGGGAATACTGCAAAAATGATAAAAAAAACCCATTATTCAATTTAACTTACGTACTTATGCTAAACCCTTTAATAAATCCAGGAGAATATTCCTCATAGCACTAAGATCTTTAACTTCATTTATCGTACGTACCACTTATTTCAGCCTTCCTATCTAGTCTTGCTTAGAGAAAATTATCTTCATCTACGTCTCAATTCCTCTGTAATCTCCTTTTTATATTTGCTATGAAGGTTTTCAACCTTTTCTTTCGATCTTTCCTGACTATCTCTGGTCCATTAATAATCTCTGTCTTTTTATCTTTTGGTTGGTTTCGTATTTCCAATTGTAACCTCCTGATAACTCATTTACCTTTTTGTATGGCCAATCCACCCATCTCCCCACTTCTAAAACTTTTCCACACCACTATTTAACACTCAATTCCTTATTCCTATTGGTTTCTCGAATGCATACATTCATATGTCTTCATTCTCCGCACTTCTCCTCCAAAAATCCATGTTTCTCGTTTTTTTGCGATTCCCTCTCACTTCCACCCTCTTATAATCACCTCTCTTGTCTTCCACTTAGCCCTTTCACTCCATAACATCATATTTAACAACTTCTTTTGATTCACTTCTGTTTTTACAGCTAGGTTTTTTAAATTTCACCTTCGCAATCTCATTTCCTTCTTAATCCTTTTGAATTTCATTTCCTAAGCACTTATGATCCGAATCCGAAAGTAACTCAACCTCCGGTAGTAACTTATGTCCCGAATTCGCTTCTCTCTCGGAAGCTTATGTGAAATGTTGACGAGGCTTACGAATTAATGCTCGAAGACAATTAATTACCCGATATGCATTCTCTGCCATTTTCCAGTCGTAAAAATGCACACAATGTCGTTTGATTCAGATATAATTTGTCATTTCAACTTGTTCTCCTGCAAACTAGATTGATTTTTCATCGACTCTCTTCCTGGCCAGTTTCTTTGCTATACCATATTCCATTAACTTCCCTGTCATTTCTTCCCTTTCACACTTCCGGTCCCCCATCAACACCCTTTCTCTCTGGGATGGTTTCGTTATTCCCCCCAATCGATCATTTGCATCATCTTCCACACACACGCTTAGTAACTGTTGGCTTTAAAACCCTGGTACTGGATTTATTGTATCGTCTGAGTTTTGCTAAGGCTTTTTCCCTAAACCAATTACTGAATTGTCATTGTTCTTCACTCATATTTTCTGTTTTTCTTCTCACATTTTATATTTCGAATAGCCTTCGTGGGCTCATCGTTTCCGCTATAAAATACTCCACATTGAAACTGTCACTCCAATGAGTCTTTTTGCCTCTCAATTTTACTTTGCACGAACTAGCATAACTATAATTCCTTTTCCCACACATTGTTATAAATATCTTAACTGCGCAGCCCTCTACATCAGCCTAACCATTCCATTCCGATTATCTCGTCCCATTTTCCTGTTGCAGCAGTAGCGATCCTCTTCCGAGTCTTCTTTCTGCTCTTGTTGATCCAGCCCTACATGAATTTTTTTTGAAGATGACAGTGGAGACTAATCTCCCGCTGCTCAGCACGACTCTTTCCCCAATCGGATGCCTGCCGTAGTTGCTAGCTTTCATCATTCCAAAGCATTCCTCGATGTTGATTTGTTTGGAAAAATAATTAAGATGGTTTCCCGTTTTCTTCCTCGGGGGTTGTTTTTAACGTGGCACCATAGCTGAAATGGCCTCTTTCCCTTCCTAAACACTTATCTATCTGGTACGAATGACCCTTCAAAGAAATAACGGGAAATGTCTGAAAAGTGACTGTAGCGGAGTCATCCGTTGTCGTGCATTGCAAAAAATCTTGTGTATTGACTTCATTTTCCAACTGTCTGCGTGTGACCATCTTCCTTTTGTCTCGAAGGAAGGATGGGTGCTGGACAAAGAGGTTTCCGAACGACTTAATAATGGCATTGGGAATCACATTGAAGGGTCACATCTGAGATGTACGTAGATATATCGGAATATCAAGGCATTCCATGGAAAGCTAATAAGTTTTTCTGTGTGATCGAAATTTTTAATATTCAGTTTAATCCATTCAGATATTTATTTCGTCTGTCAGATGTTCCGAATTCTGGAGGTTCGAACCTGGCGTTGGTGGTCTCGTTTTCTCCTTCGAATCATCGATTGTGAATGTGAAGGTTAAATGTTTTCAAATACGAGTGTAATTCAATAAGTAAAGAGACAAATACTTTCATTTTAAAACTATTCAATGAACCTATATAAATTATTCAGGGGTGTTAGTTGGCAATCTTGGGATGAACTATGATTAGTTGTTTGATTATTTTATTCCAACGATACCTCAAAATCTTCAGTTCGCTATGACAACTAGAAGAAGATGGCACGGGGAGAGTTAGCGAGTTTCCAGTCCATACTTTGATCTCAGAATCGTAGCGATGGATCCAGATCTTCTCACAATTCACCATTCTTTCAAGAAGATCGTCTCTTTCGTTCCTTTAAGCCTTGAGACTGACGGAAAGTGTCGACTGAGTATCGGTGACCTGGCTAGATCTCGTACACATGTTTTGGTTGTAACTGGTTATGCACGTTGCATGCATGCATTATGTTGTTTTTCTGTTGTAAATGGTTATTTATGAATTTCCAAGCAGTTCCCACACTTCCTTGAATTTCCTTAGCTATAGTTTAAACGGTAATTCCTCCGTAGTCGCGACTAAGTCCATCGATTCCCGATTCCAACGAGGGACCAGAAACTTCGTTCGACTGGACCGCCACTTCGGGTTGTATCACCCACTCTCGTTCGGCCACGTTTAGACCGATCAACCCACTTGTAGACATTAGCATGGTTAATTCAACTTTTCCCGTATCCTATCAACATTATAAAAAGTATTTTAGTTGTTTTACACCCTTTACAGAGCGTTTCTCTTCCAAAATGTAATCTTCTACTAGTGGACTTCCAATGGTGAACTGAAGATTTTGAGGTTATGTTGACGTAAAATAATAAACCAGCTGATTAGAGCTCACCCCAAGATTACCAACAAATATCCATGAGTAAATTACAAAGATCGTTGAATATTTGAGGGAATAATGAGAGCATTTGTCTCTTTACTTATTGAATGACACTCGTCTATCAGCATTGCAATGTCATAGAATAAATGACAACTCACGAAAGTTTGAAATAATCATTTAATATTGGATAGTTAAGTTGAATAAAATATCAATATGGTCTACTAATTAGCGGTGTGCGGAAATATGCAGGATACTTGCAACGTGCAGGGGGTTAAAGCAGTCACCGAGTCACTCAGCAAAATCTCTGTGGATAGGCGGAGAGCTCCCTTGGCCAGGAGATTTGCAAACTAATGAACCATGTCGGTGTCGATGCGTTTTTATAATTTATCTATTTATTTAATAATTGATTATCGATTTTAAAAATATTTATAAGAGTTTTTAACATAATATTCTGATGCCTATCAAGAAAAAGTTTCTTTATTCGCCATGAATATGTCTTGAAAGTGGCGTGGTGGTCGAGTGGACAGAGCGCTGGGCTACCGACCGGAGAGTCCGGATTAGATTCCAGGTAACACCTCTGGACACCCAAGTTATGTGATTAGTCGAGTGCTAAATCTTCCTCGGAAACTATCGGCAGCACATGGAAAGGCGCTTAACCCTAGCCCCCCTTCCAACTCTGACGTGTGAATTGCACACAACTTAGATCTTAGTATGGGGTGAGCTCCACCCTCACTTATCAAACCAACCTCCGGGTCGATTACTGTTATTATGTCTTGAAAATAAAGAGTAAGAATGTTAATATGCCAATTATTGCTCTTGCATGATCTTCTTCGGGGGAACACCTCGAGGAGTGAGACGGAAAAATTATTATTCAAAGTTGCAATCAGCGTCGTTAAAATATTGTTCGGCTATGTTACTTCTTGTTTGACCTCATGTTACCGTATTAGGCATGCAATTCAAAGGTCGGGAGTTCTTATCCCACTTGGGGCACGAGGTACTGATTTATGTCAACGGGGAAATTTCGGAGCTGTGGCTTCGCTGTGGCGCCCATAACCTAATAGCACGGTAGTTTATTCTTCTCTTCCGCTTCCTTATTGAGCGATCATACCTGATCTGAATAGCAGTATCGATGCGAAGTGAGTGTTTGGCGACGGAACGGAATATGGCGATGCCCTTAAAAATATTTGAAACAGAATTTTATTCAAAAATGAATCCTCGCCTATCATTCTGGCTCGTGGATTTCTTGCTTAATAGTCGGAGAAATTGGACGAAGCTGAAACGGTGGAATCGAAGGGACGAACGGGTATTTTGCGCTCCACGTGCATTTATGTTCTGTGCTTTGGTATAAATTGCAAATAATGTATCATGTTTTGACTCTACCATCTTTACCCAATGTGTTTTATGATTCAACAGTGAATGGATAACGTTTATTAGTATATCTGGATATAAGAAAAACAGTGATCGTCAGACAACGTGTTTCTTTGGAGTAGAGGTCATTACAAATAGCGAGCATCACGCTTGAAATTATAGGTTTATTCACTATGAAACGCATACAAACGAATGTGAATGTATCATTTCGCAATCCTCTGGTCATTTTAATTCCTATTGCTAATCGTAAGTTGACACAGATATCAAAGTTAATAAATGTTTACCAGAGTTGGCAAGAAAGTATTCATTATAAATATGATCATCAACCCTGGTTATTTAGACTATTTTTTGAGAAATCGTTACTTAGACGAAATTTGGCTCTTATCTCAACGAATAAATTAATCAAATTTTTGTTTCATATCGGTATTATTTTAATAGCTAGTTTTCTTTTTCGGCATTGAAGTGTTGGTGAAGGCACACTTTGTGTGCCTTCACCAACCTAATTTTACTTTTAAATTTCATGTTTAAGCGTTTGTTGCTTATGATATCATAATGAGAACAGTTGTAAATTTTGATTACTTTATACGGCAAATTACTTTCATTTCATCATTTCTATAAAGTTCTTATTCTTTCTTTTTTGTACAATAGGTGGATCCAAAGCTAAATTGAAGACGTGTCGGCCAACGTCTACATTAAGGGACTACACTGAAGGATCTACACGTATTAAACTGGTCCATCTCACTGCACTTATCCTCCCCCTATCCTTCTTCCTTCCGCATTGTTCCCAAACTAGTGACTTGCATAACGAGACATGAGATGTTTTCCATCATATTTTCTCTATCTTTTGGTAGACACGTTATTTCTCAGTATTTCGTAAAAAATATTTTTTTTTGTTGATGAAGTTTTTTTGTTATTTGAATTTGTTAAGTCGTTACCTCGTGAGAAGCACAGCAACTGAAAATTTTGCAATCACATGCAAAGTGCAGAGACCAAGATGACTCTTCGGGTGAAAAATATTTATAATTGCTTAACTCCCTCTTTCCGTTCAAGATATGAAAACCAAATATTTTTTCACAGGTGAGGTATTCTTTCACCGGTGGTCTCAGTAGAGCACAACATGAATTATTAGAAATTCCTACCGTTTACTCCAAAATTTCGATTTCGTTCCTGTGTTTTTGTTAAACTCTTGTGAATGCAAGCCTAATTATTTTGAACCTTTCCCTCAGGAGGATTAAAGGGTTATTTGCCCTTCTCATGAGGAAATTCTTTTAGAACCCAAAAGCTTGATTTGCAAATGCACGAACTATTGTATAAACGGACATATCCTGAGATTCATTCAAGTTTTTAGATAAGTGTTTGAGGATAGCATCTGTGGAGTTTTTACTTATAAAGAGTGGTATTTTTAGGGAAATAGTGGAGATTTTACTTGCTTATAAAGGACAAAATAAAATTAATTCCCAGGCTCAGACATGACTCATATTCCGTCTCACAACTCATAATTAGTGTTTCGTGGGAAAATAGGAGGATAAGCGAAGGTGTCAATAGCTCGGGGCTGCTGATCTCTGGAGCGTATATTGATTTTACCAAAAATGAGTGCAATAAATCGTTCATGGTGTTCACTTATTTTATATTCCAATTTTTGTCTTCAAGTGGTTTTAAAACAATTCCGATATTTAAGAGAACATTCAGACAGCGTCAAAAAGGTTTCCGGACACAGTGGAAGTTGAGTCCTATGGTAAGATTCAATTATGACTAATGACCCCCAGTCAGTGATTGCAATATTTGAATATTTGTTCATAATACATCATAATATGTTACAAATAGCATAAATGCCATTCACACCGTTTTCATTCGGGGCACCGACTCCCATTTGCTAATTTCCCTGTTTTCACATTCTTCTTTCGCCTCTGTATCAGTCATACAGGCATGCCACCATTGACTTTCTGTTCCTGAACGCAGCGGGAGTCACCACATTCACTTTGACCTCCTCTGTCTCTCTCTTTCATTTCAAACCGTTCACTCTTCCCTCGAGTTTGATGATCTCATCCATTTCCTCGACATAATAGCACACTTCTGAAAAGACCATGTGAAAATGAAGTCTGCACCATTTTTTGTCTTTCAAATAGTCTTTTTTTAAGCTTATACTGTTCATTTAACGGTGCTCCAATTTGTTGATCCCTTCCAAATAATGCGTTCGCTCCAACTCTGAAAGGCACAAATTTGTTTCCACGATCACCTCCTCGATTGAATTACATCATCATCCAAACAGCCATTTCTTCATATGGGGTAGTCGTCCAACAGAGCTGAATCCAGAGAATTATGCTGAATGGGAACGAGTTTCAGTCAAGAATGACTGAATTAATATTATGGTCCCAACTTCATCGGAATGACCTGATATGCATTATCATGCTAGAAAAGGAAATTATGTAGCCCAATAGTGGATGTTTTCCTTGCAGCTCCGTTTTCAAACGGTCTAATAATAATGTTTAGTATGTCAAAAAGAATATTTTTTGAACTTTTTTCAAATATTCAATAATGATTATTCCTTGATGATTCCTAAAAATTTCTCCATAACCTACCCAGCTGAAGGATCGGCATTCGTTCTCTTCGGTGCATATTCCCGTTGGAAACACAAGACTTGGACTCTTCCTTAGTTTAACGTGAGAAGTGTTGTGTCCATTATTCGTTCCCAACGACGAAACGACACCCATACTACGAAGAGCTATCTCATGTCCAAATGTTGATACAACATGTTACGCGCCCTTTCGTTTGAGATGCCCACGGCAGTCTCACGGAAATACAGTCTTCTACCATCGATCATGCCCACTCTGGATTCACATATGGTTTCTGGAGTGACCTCATTAGGGCGTTCGGAACGTTCAGAGTCACTTGTGGCCGCTGCGAAAATGTTTAAATCCCTTGTAAACCATTCTAATTGAAGGTGCGGATTCATCATAATGTTTATCAAGAATAACCTTAATACCCTGAGGCGAATTGCCCGTCATAAAATAGTATTTGATCAGCTCACAAAATTCTCTTATATCCATTTTTTGGAAATAGAATTGTTCCGCTAAAAAGGAAACGCTACCCTTTGAAGGAAAATCCGAGATGGATGTAACGTGGTGTGTGTTCCGTTAAGAGATGATACACCTAATAACTGAAAATAATTTGATACGCACCAATGGTCTCTGACCTTTGCACGGACCAAACATTGTGGAATTACAAAGTTTAGTATTTCATTTCATTATGTCATGCAAATTCCATAAAGTTACGCCTGAGACAACAATTTAAATAAACAACATGAAGGATGACTATGGACAAAATGGTGGGGGCCTACCGTTGTCCTTTGTTTTCCGAGGACTCCTCCCTCCAGCCGGAAGCTCATCCTCAGGTCGGAGGCGAGGGTGCCAATGCAGTAGGTCATCGCCCTCCGCCGCCGGCGCACGTAGGGTGGGTGGCGAGCGACGTTTCACCGGCAACAACGGGGACTTGACGCCAGGATTTTGGCGGGGCGTAGGGTTTCCCATGCGGCGGGAGATAGACCCTTCGTGCAAGATCCTTTCCTTCTCGGAGTTTCCACTACAGTCGCAGAGGTGGAGATACAGGAGGAGGCCAGATACCAGCCACAACGAGTGAATAGACCTCGGCGTTATGATCCCAGTCATCAACAACCTTTTGGGGTGTTTTGATGTGCATTAGTAATTGAACAATTATTACATTTTTCTACGCCTAAATTTTAAAATGACTTTGAAAATAATTACAAATATACACCTCTTTCCAGCCAATACATAGATGTGTGGCAGAGGTTGTAACTGATTAGGGAGAGGGAGGGAGTATAAGGGGCAAGGAAAAGGGGAAAAGGAAAACGTCCGTGCTCGGTGATGCACACACACACACACACACACATAAACTACCCTCAAATTACTGGTGCGTCCAATCCACATTTTATTAAAATTCCCTCATTTCCCTACCTACGACTTCAGTTTTAACCACAAATATATCTAAAATATCCCTTTTCCATGTATTTTTAAAGATGTATTTAATTTTTATGCAATCTACCGGTTAAGGTAGGCTTTTGGATGGACACAACTATCAAATAAATATTTTGTAACTCCAAACAAAACCCAATCCAGCAGCCTACTCTGCATCAGGTTCCTCTTCATCTCTGTGTACTTCTTTCCTCCCTTCATCTCATCCAATATCCCTATCCTGTTCCTGCCCTTTCCTCGTTTGCCTAACATTCTCCCCTCTATTACCGTCTTCAACATCCCACTACCTCTCAATACGCTGTACATTTAAAATTTATTGTTTATATAATCGATATATATATATACACTCAATTTTTTAAAAACATTTTACACCTACCCCTTGAACAAAGAGTGCTATTGAACAATTATGAAGGCTAAGGCTCTGAAAATGAGATCCATTGGTCAAGCGGCGGCGGGTTTCAAAGTTCGTCACTCCACCGTGCACCCCTTTTTTTGCGCAGGAGCAGTAGAATATGCGCAGTTAAGTATAGGACCAAATCATATAGTCCCTAAGGAAAAACATTATTAAGTATAGGACCAAGATAGGATCAAATGGAATTTTTCAAAATAATGAAATGCGTGGAGCAGTTTTTACTCATGATTTTAATCGAACGACCGACATTTATCACCAATAGTCAAAGATTTGAACTTAGTTTTGGACGTTTCAATTGTGTACCTAGGACCATGTGTAAGAGCGCATTTTTACCGCAATTTTATAACACCAACACTCGAAAATTTAGCCCACCCGAACAATGGCGAGGGCAAATCTATGCTACTCAAGTTGGTTCACAAATGGATTTTTATTTGAACCTAGAGCAATTCATTCCGAAAATGTTTCTGTCTTCATTCCTATTTTTGTACTATCTTTTTATTTAAGTGGATATCTTCTCATTTATTTGATTATTCAAAACCTTAAATGACAGAATTTTCCTCTGATCAATGGAAGGGTTCGAAAGGATTCACTTGATTTACCTGTATTTGATTCATGTTGCAAAATTTTCCATGGAAGGTTTATTTCGTGGAAATCTTATATCCAAGATCAATATTAAGTAATTAATTCCTACGTAATTATTAGCTGTATTTATTTGTTTTACAATGCATACAAGTTTAAAATCTAGCGTGAGCTTGGCTTGTCTTCGAATGGCCGTTAAATCAAAAAATAACCCAAAAAACAACTCTGAATTGATCCCCAATTTTACTACGCCAGTCCTTCCCTGAGTTTCAAACTAATCACCCCGTTTCCCAACTAGGCTTGCACGCCGCTAAATTTCCTTGGACATTTGTAGTTGCTGCTTTCGTGTCGGCAAAATTCGCACTAACGGGGAAGCATGAACACACAAAAATGGCGCACACGGGCGGACCGAATGGGTAACCCCCTGGTGAGAGAATGATATACGAATCACTGTTGTATCCGCGCCTGGAAATGACGGGTAAAAAAAATCAGTCAACGAAAAAAACAAGTGTAACCCTCATCCCTCCCGTCTTTGTCTCGGGGGAACAAGTTTTTTTAAAAGGCCATTTTCTCCTCTACGCTGTGGTAACGGTGTGTCTGCCCGATTTTGCCAGGCATATATTTCTGTCTCTCCGTTTTCATATTCCCTCCCTCGTCTCTGACCTGAAGGCTCATTACCGAATTTTTTTTTGCGCGAGCGATTTTTTTCCTCCTCCTCGTCCTTCCTTTCTCCCCATCTCTTTCTTTCCCTTCTCTCTCCCCCCCCCTCTCTCCATCCGTCTCCTCCCCTAAGCTATTCGCACCTAATTCTTTTCGGAACGGTGATTTTTTCCAACTCCTATTTATTTTTTTGTATAAATGTTCTTAGTCTCGCGTCGACCTGGCTATTTTTCGCTCGGGCGAGACTGGATGAGCGTTGACTCACAATCAGAGAGGGTTTGGGAATAAAGGTATCGGATGCACGAAAGAGGACCCAGATTTCTAAGGGGACCGGCTCTGATCCATAAATAAAAATCAAAGAATCGGACGCTTTGTTGTTTATTCATATTTAATTAAAACACATTTGCACAAAGCAATGTTATCCGTAGTTAGAGAGTACGAAGTTTGGATCAATGGTGGGAAAAATCGATTACTTTTTCCAAGTAAATGTTTCGTGATACTCTTACCAGCGAATCATGGCTTAGTTGCAACGTTTCTTGACACAATACTTATGCGCCTTTAAGTGGACCCGAAATGAATGTTAGGGATGGTTGCCCTAGATATCCTTAGATTACAGTCTAGGCCAATCATTCCAAGAGTTACCTGGTATTGCACTCAAAATATTATGTATATCAAATTTATTAAAAATATATTTACAATCGTAAAGTCCTCCGTGGAGTAACGTAGGTACTCATGACATGAAGGCATGAAATCGTTAAATATCATTTACATGAATACATGAAATCAATAAAAGGTGCAATTAACAAATGTCTTCTAATATAAATTTGGCACTCCAACCGCGGTGGTTTGAGGGGAAATTATTTTCGGTGTTAAAAAAAATTCGAAGGAGGAGGGAGTCATCGCCCATTTCACCTCTCTCCAACAATCCGTTTGTGTGAGAGGGGAGGGGACAGTTAGCTCGTGGTTTTTTCCGATATTTCTGAATTGATTGCAGCGTTAGAAAACAATTACATTTCCCTTATCTTTTTACAAAATAACGTCTTCAGAGGAAAGCCATTATCCTCATGGCGCTCACGATTCGCTCGGGATGAAAGTTTTTGTGTGCTCACGAGCCCGGCCTATCCCGTGAGGATAAAAAGCCCGCGCCCCTTCCCCCATTGAGGTCCTCATCGAAATCATGTGCGAACAATATCATCTCGCTTCAAAGGCCCTCGGAGCCGTCGAACGCTGGTGTATCCTTCCCGCATCGCTTTTGGGGATCGGGAAAGGAGTGAGATTTAATGAAAGGAGACGTTTGCTGCCAGCATTCTGGAGAGAAGATCCCATTTCCGAGGCGGTGCCCTGCACGCCGCTGGGTCGGCTGCATTCGAGAGATAAGGCTATCAATGGTGGCCTTCTTGGATTTATGAGATGGTTAAGTGGGAATTTTCGAAGGTTGTACGAGTTCCCCGTTAAGAGAAGGATTTTCTGCGGGTACTCGAAGAAGCGTGAAAGGGAGGCTTCCTGTTATTTCGTTTAAAATTGAGTAAAATATTATCTGAGTCAAGTTCGCTCGAGTCCAATGAGCGAGAGCCCAGGATGCTTATCACGCCATCTCTTCGATTGCAATACCTCGGCCGTTCTTTGGGTGAGTGCAATGGGAGTGTGGGTGAGTGCATTTCCTTCCCGTTCCGTTTTGTGTTAAATGCTATACGAATGATTACCAACTAATTCATGTCCAGCGTCTTCGGCACTTCCGCGTCTACGCTACGCTATTCGTGCGTTTATACCCTATTATGCATGATTACGCGGCCACAACAGCGACCATTCCACATCATCGTTTTTCATTGCTTAGAGCGTTGGTTCGAAACGGTGCACTCAACTGCCTCGAGAGGCTCGGGCTGGCACAGAGGAGAAGAGTAAATGGACTGGAATGGATGGGAATATATAACAATTCATACTGTCGAACATTAAATTTTTAATCCATGAGCAGTAATAGCGACTTTGCTTTGATACTGCTTTTCGACTAATACTTTCCACTCTTTTTTAAATGTTATACATTTCATTATAGCACATACTGTATCTCCCATACATACAAATGTGATTTCTAAGACTTGAAAATTTACGAATCATCATTTAATGAAGTTGGTATTTCTAAAATGGCGCTACTGGGAGGAGAATGAACATTTATACAACGTAGATATCAGAGACATTGATTAAAAAAACTTCGGTGATCCCGACCTTAGTTTACGAATTTTAGTCCGCACCCTGTGGAATGACCATTCACAGTCCTTGGACCTTGAGCGATGGCCCAAACTGTGCTTGGAATCGCTTTTAAAAAATGGCCGATCTCGATGAGGCTTTGCCTCCCCCTGTGATCTCCGAGAGATGAAATGTGAAGACCACGAGGAGGGAAATTTAAACCACCCTCGGCGGTCCTTCGCCTTCACAGGAGCTAAACGAAATGATGAGAATACCCGATTCGTTATTATTTCTGCATTATCCACCTTGTTTTGCTCCCGGTACTTTTGAAGGCGGTGGGGAGGAGGGATTGTGGGGTGGGGGAGGTTGGAGAGAGGGGATGGAGATGGAAGGCTTTTCATCTTCACCGTGGACCTCTGATCTTTCACATTCAATTTTAAACCTATCAGATTTAATTCTCCTTTTCCATCATTTTTCGTATCTCTCCATTTGCTCCTCTCGTCCCTCCCTAACCGAAAGCACTCACGCACTTGTCTTCACTCTTCTGCCTTTTATTTCGCTTGATCACTTCGCCTCTCCCACGATTTCTCCGACTTTCATCATTCCCGCGTCACGTTTCCCCACGCTGCAATCACATTAAACCTATTGCCGCGTCTTCGCAGACCGTTCAGCAGACTCTTTTTCTTATCGCAGCGGCCCACTCAGAGGGCTCTTGTGTCAAAACGGCCAAAATAAACGCGCAGTGTATATCTGTCCTGTGAAAGCCATTACGAAGGATCTTCCCTCACTCCCATGTGCCGGCGCTGCTTTCTTTACTTCACCCAGCGTCGAAGATCAGCGCTGGGTCTTCCGCGTTCCGCAAAAACCTCTTATCATTACCCCAATGTCGCCTGTGAAATCTCTATTCTGAATTGAGGTGATGCGTTTGATTTGGCAACTCTAATTAATCAGTAAGTGTCCTGTAGATTTAATTATTTCAATTTGTCGAGCGTCGTGGAACATAGTTAAACGAACGATTATTTTCATCTGAGTACTGCGGTGGTGGTGTTAATTTATCATCCAAATTTAGTTAATGTTATTTTGTTTGAGAAAACGATCTTAAACGAGGGGAAAACTGGCCATTAGTTTTATCATCACCATCAAGATGACTCAGTTAATAATAATCCACTGAATTAAAAGAAATCATGCCCGTAATGAGTCCTAAATTTCAAGTAGCGGCGATTTTTAAAAATTTAAATAAACTTAAATGTTTTCTTACCTATTTTAAATTATGAAAGAAAAATAATCGAAAGTTAATGTCAGATTGTTTCATTTTGCCTGATTGCTGAAACAAGAATCACAGGAATAAATTATCTTTATTTCTATCTTTTTGGCCTTTTAGATTTAATTTTAATTTTACAAAAATACTGACAGAATAAACCAATATATTATCTATTCACTAGATATAAAACAATTTTATAGATGTCATGTGCACGGCCATGAATGATATCCCCTCTTTTATATTATTAAAGAGGAACGGAGACAATGAAAAAATATATTCTTAATGTCTTCCGCATCAATTGGGGAATCCCCTTCTTCGGAGTTAACAATGTTTAAGTCACTTGACATGCATCAAGTGACTTAATCATTGTTCATCGATCGTTCAAATCCTCTCGTTAGGATTGCGACGATTTCCTCCAAATAATTATAGTTTTTCTAGGAATTGACAATTAATTGTGATGAAACACTATTTTGTGTATCAAACAATAGCTCTCACAAGTATGTTTATATTTGAGGTATTCCTCGGAATAACCGTTAAGGGTGATAATTGCCATTCATGCAAGGGCCGTAGGAATAACATTTCATGCGCAGTTCTAGAGTAGGGAAACAGAAATTAGCAGATAAATATTTTAAAATAGAGCATATATCTTTGCTTCAGCTGAGAAAGACTTGTATTTTCGTTTTCGGTGATTAATAATGTTGCAGGATTTTAAAAACTATTTGGCTCTATCAGGGGCGGCCAAACCGCCACGGCATGCACTGACCGGATGCAAATGCAAAATCTGAGCGGAAGACCTTTCATTTCCATTTCATCATTGCCTTCCATTTTTCAAACAGTATTGATGCCAGCATTATTATACATGTTATCAGCTGATATTATTTTTTTTCGGTAGCCCTTTACTTCAAAGATTGAAGGATTTAAAAGTAATCGCGCTTTTTGTTCACTATTCTGGAATTCTTTTACGTGAATTTCTTTTTGAACACACCCTTTAGGTTGCATGTTAATGGTCATTTATAAAAAACGGCATAAAGCTCATAATAAGTAAATGTAAGCTACTTATTTAAAAATATATAGCATAAAAAATCATTAGATTTGTGTTAATGTTTGAAATCAGATGGCATTGAATCAGAGTACATTGTAGTTTTGTCTTCTATAAAATTTTTCGAGTTCACTAAAGTAAATACCGATCAATGAACAGAACATATCACCTGCCTTAATCTTCTAACGTCATGGAATATGTCAGGGGATCATTAGAAATTTGAGTTAGGCCATTGACAACTTTAACATTAAATAGAATTTCATTTTTGGATAGTTTGAATCGCTGTTATGACTAATAAAAGAGACGTTTCAGGCGTGATATGGTGGAATACCAGAACCAGAAGATGATGTAGTTACATCGAAACCGGTCGTATGAAAATTTTATTTTGTGGAAAATTGCCTATTTTTATTAAACGTTGTTATGATATTTGATCCCTCCCATGGACTACAACCTTGTCGTGGTGGAAGGGCTTGTGTGTTCCGATGACCCCTAGAGCTGTGCTGGTGGGAGTAATAATAATTACTCCTGGTAGGGTCACCCATGCCAGATAGGTCGAAGGTTAGGAGCCAGACGAAAGGTAGTCCACGCAGCGTCTGTTCCTCAGTGAGGCGGCTGCAATGGCGTCTGACCCCAATGGGGCGGCCATTAAGTGAGGGTGTCACGTTAAAAACACTGTTGAGGAAGGCAACGGGAAACCACCTCAATTATGATTCCCAAGAATATAATGATGGGCACTATAGATAATGAGTCCTGGCAACTACGGGACGCGGCCCAAGAGGCCGTGTGTCGTGCCCGGCAGCGGGAGAGGCAAGGCTTCCGCGGTCGTCATCCCACGAAACCCTTGCAGGGAAGAAATAACTGCAGCGGGACAGAAGACTCAGAAGAAGATGAAAGTAGTTAGAATAGGAACCTGAAACGTCAGGACAATGTTGAGGAGAGGCAAATTAGAAAATATTAAGCAAGAGATGGAAAGAGGTTAAATAGATGTTTTAGGTCTCTGCGAGGTTAGATGGAAGGATAGCGGGAATTACTGGAGTGACAATTATAGAGTGATATACAGCAGCGGGGCTAGAGCCAACGAGGGGTTGCCGTAATTTTAAATAAAGGGGTAGGAAGAAGTGTAGTCAACATAGAGCAAGCAACTGATAGAATTTTACTCGTAGAGATTAAAGCAGAGCCGACGAACTTGGTCATTGTTCAGGTATACATGCCACCGAGCAATCACAAGGAGGAAGAAGTCGATAGGATGTATGATGAGTTAGAGGATATCATCGCGAGCGTTCCTGCAGGGAAATATTTGATAGTGATGGGGGATTGGAATGCGACGGTAGGCGAAGGAAGAGATGGTGGTGAGGTGGGGGACTATGGGATAGGCACGAGGAATGAACGCGGGGAGAAAGCAATTGAATTCTGCAGGAGACAGGGGTTAGTCATCACTAACACATGGTTTAGACACCACAAAAGGCGTAGGTATGCATGGAAAATGCCAGGTGACACAGAAAGGTATCAGTTAGATTATATTATGGTTAGGCACAGGTTTAGGAACAGTGTGATAAATTCGCACAGTTTCCCAGGAGCGGATGCGGACTCTCACCACAATTTAGTTGTTATGAAATGTAATGTTCGTTTCAAGAAGATAAGGCAAGGGCGGCGGGTTCGGAAATGGAATTTAGAAGCAGTAAATGGATTAACGAGAAAGGAGTATCAGCAGGCTGAAGATAAAATGATGGATGACGGTGAAGAACTGAGTACTATCGAAGAAAAATGGGAATTTATCAAGAAAGGGATATTGGAAGCCGCTAAAGACACTATAGGAACCGTTAACGGGAAAAGGATAAGGAAACCATGGGTAACGGATGAGATGATTGCAAAGATGGATGAGAGAAGAAGATGGAAAAATGTAAACACAGAGTTAGGCAAAATGAAGTACAAGGAGTTAAAAAATAAATTGCGAAGGGCCACCAATAAAGCAAAAGAAGATTGGTGGAAAACGCAATGCGAGGATGTGGAAAGTTTACAGAGGAAGTTTTAAATTGGTGCGCTATACAGCAAGGTTAAGTTATTATCGGGAAGTAAGAAGGCAATAACTGTGCTAAGAATTAAAGATAAATGGGGTAAGATAATAGTTGAACCAGGAAAAATCCAAGAGAGATGAAAGGACACTGTATGGTAAAGAACTTAGGCCGACAAGGTTAGATATAGAGAAGGAACATGACGTAGAAGAAGATAGCTTAGGTCCAGGCATACTCGACGATGAAATAGAAAGGGCATTGGAAAGGCAAGGAGATGAAAGCAAATAAGGCTGTGGGGGTGGACAATATTCCTGTAGAAATGTTGAAATGGTCAGGGAAAGGTGGGAAGAAGGCCATATATGGACTGATTCGTAGTATCTATGAGGAAGGAATCTGGCTAGAAGATTTTGTGAGATCGGTGTTAGTTCCTATTCCAAAAAAGGCAAAGGCTTCGTCATGTGAGGATTACAGATGATTAATATCCCACGCAGCTAAAGTTATTCTCAGGATCATCAACAAAAGGATAGAGAGTAAAGCAAATGATTACTTAGGGTATGATCAGTTTGGGTTCAGGAAAGGAAGAGGTACGCGTGATGCCATTGCAGTAATGAGATCACTAGTCGAGAGGAATATAGAATAAAATCAAGACGTTTTTGCCTGTTTTGTAGATTTCGAAAAAGCGTTTGATAGATTGAATTGGGAAAATTAATGCGTGTATTGCAGAAAATAGGAATGGATTGGAGGGACAGGAGACTGGTCCGCAACCTGTACATGTCTCAGACTGCTCAGGTGCGAGTGGGGAACGGAGAGTCCGGATGGGCAGTGTTAGGAAGAGGTGTAAGGCAAGGTGCCCATTTTCACCGGTGCTGTTCAACGTATATGTGGATGAAATGATTAAACAAGCATGTGAAGAACTGGAGGTAGGAATGAAAGTCGGAGGGGAAGTCGTAAAATCGGTTAGGTTTGCTGATGACCAAGCATTAGTTGCTCAGTCAGCCAAGGGGTTGCAAGCATTGCTGAGTGAATTGGAGGTTCAGTGCGATAAATATGGGATGAGAATCAATATTAATAAAACAAAGGTTATGCGATTTTCCAGAAAGAAAAATGCTGAGCTAAACATTAAAATAGGAGGGGAAAAATAAAGCAGGTAGAACAGTTTACGTACCTCGGAAGTGTTTTGGACCAATACGGTCAAAGTGGTAGGGACGTAAGGAGAAGAATTGCGCTAGGCAAGGAGGCTTTCTCAAGGAGGAGGGAGTTGATGACGGGGACGTTGAGTAGGGATGTTAAGACAAGACTCGTAAAAACTCTGATATGGAGCGTAGCTATGTACGGCGCGGAAACGTGGTCGCTGAAGCAGGAGGATAGACGGAGATTGGAGGCTTTTGAAATGTGGTTGTGGAGAAGAATGGAGAAGGTGAAATGGACCGAAAGGAAAACAAATGAGGAAGTACTAGAATTGGTGGGGGAGGAGAGGGGTTTGTTGAGAGAAATCCTATGGAGGCAGGAAAAATGGATGAAAGGCGTATTGAGCGGTAGTGGAATGTTGAATTGGGTAATAGAGGTGAGAATGTTGGGGAAGCGAGGTAAGGGTAGGAGCAGGATAGGGATGTTGGACGGGATGAGTGGAGGAAGGAGGTACACCGAGATGAAGAGGGACGTGATATAGATTAGTTTGCTAGGCGGGGAGTCACAAAATGTTTATTTGATAGTTGTGTCCATCCAAAAACCTACCTTAACCGGTAGATTACCTAAAAAAAATGACATTTGATGGTGCTTTTGCGTTAATTTGCACGAGGCAAAACGAATTCCTTATAATCCTGCCATTTTTCTTCTACTTACGTTGTAGTCTTACCTACCACCGAATTACAGTAAGTACTACCTTGTACAAAAAGTTCCCGGAATAACCACCGTGTGGCGCTCCCATCGTTCCGATTTGAGTTCTGTTTTTTTTTTAAATTGGTACATCTGTTGTTGATATTCCCTTTAAATCTTAGTGTTCTAACTTGACATTTGCAAAAGTTACGTAGCCAAGAGTACATCTATCTCTGTGTGTGTTGGCGATTTTTTACAATTGCAGAAATGGATTTAAATTTGCAACAACGAACTTGTATTAAATTTTGCGTAAAAAACGGATTTAGTGGCGCACGGACGTTGGAAATGTTGGAAAAGTGTTTCGGCAACGATTCTCTAAAAAAAACGGTCGTTTACCAGTGGCACGAGCGGTTCAGAAGTGGTCGTGAGTCAATCGAAGATGATGAACGCAGTGGCAGACCATCGACATCGAAAGTCGGTGAAAAAATTGATAAAGTAAAAGAAATGTTGGTCAATAACCGCAAATTAACCATCAGAGAAATAGCGGAGGACTTGAACATTGCCTATGGATCCGTCCAAGACATTGTGGTTAATGATTTGGGTTTCCGTCGTGTAGCAGCAAAGTTGGTGCCAAAAGACCTCAATTTCATGCAAAAAAGAGACCGTGTTGACGTCGCAAAAGACATGATTTGCGAGGCTGAATCCGATCCCACATTCATCAAAAGGATCATTACTGGAGACGAGACGTGGGTTTATGAGTACGACACGCAATCCAGACATCAGGCAAGTGAATGGCGTTCACCAAATGAGCCGAGACCAAAAAAACCACGTCGTTTTAAGTCAAAAAAGAAGGCAATGCTGACGGCTTTCATGGATTACAACGGTGTAGTGCATCATGAATTTTTGCCAGAAGGCCAGACAGTAAACAAAGAGTATTATTTGGGCGTTATGAGACGTTTGCGTGAAGCAATTCGCCGAAAGAGACCAGAAATCGTCGCACAGTGCGTCGAGACCGTCGCACAGTGCTATCATTATTCGTAATTTTTTGACGAAAAATGCAAAAAATACCATCCAACAGCCTCCGAATTCACCTGATTTGGCTCCCTGTGACTTCTTTCTGTTCAATCGAGTTAAAAAACCATTACGGGGAACGCGTTTTAGCAGCCGAGAGGAAGTAATGGAAAAATCGCAGGAAGCACTGATGGACATACCGAAAACCGAATATAAAAAATGTTTCGAGGATTGGATCAAGCGCTGGCATAAGTGTGTTGCAGTCGATGGGGATTACTTTGAAGGGGACAATATAGATTTAGATGAATAAATTTGTACTTTTAATTTTCTGAATAAATTCCGGGAACTTTTTGATCAAGGTAGTATTATGTTCCTTTAGCAGTAAAACAAACGCCAATATTTTTACAACGCAACGATTCCAGAGTATTAAAATCATGCACTTTGACCGGGATTCCAACCCGGATCCTTCGATGTCCTGTCGAGTACCTTTGCCAGTTTAAGGTGAAGACGAGTCCTATAACACTCCGAAATTTTGGGCGCCCTAAAGGAACAAGATGCTGGGACGTAAATCCGAACAGTCAGTGTCACAGTAATTCGTAGTTGTGCGCAAAGCGCTCCCGTCCACGAGGTTGAAGCCAAATTTAAACACCATGGTTTTTTACCTTTGACAAATTCTTAGAAACTGCGGAAGATGCCACAGCAGTACCACTTTGATGGTGCCACACGCTAACTGTGCATCTCAATGCAACAATTGCAACAATTTAAGAGGGAACCGGATATCGAGGGATCCGGGTTCGAATTCTGGCCAAGCCGAATTATTTTTACACTCTGAAATTGTTGCATTGAAATGCATATTAGCGGATGACTCCATTAAAAGTTACTGTTGCGGCATCCCCCATAGTTTCTTGGAATATTTACGCCAATTATTTGTTGTAGTTAAGCGTATGTACTTGCATGCTTGTGGAGTGAAGGGAGGTAGATGTGTGTTTGCATGCGCGTGGAATGATGGGATGTTACGATGAATGTGTGCACTGCTGTGGATTGGGGTTTGCATGTGTGTGTTGATTTTGAATGCGGTATTTCTTTTTTTTCCTTTGTGGGTGGTGACCTATCCCCCGCCACACGCCCTTGCGGGGTCTTGCGGGGTATTATGTAGATGTAGATGTGCCTCACCAAAACATTTGCATCGAAATATTCGGAACAGATTACGCCATTACCTTTTTGTACGATAAGTGGATTTATATTAAGGAGAAAAGAATGAAGAAGGTGAAATGGAACGAAAGGAAAACAAATGAGGAAGTACTAGGGATCGTGGGCGAGGAGTTGGGGTTTTAGAAAAATCATAAGGAGGATGGAAAAATGGGCGAAGGGCTTTTGATTTATTGACAATGGGATGTTGAAGACCGTGGTACAAGGAGAAGGAAGAACATATTCGACATATTCAGGCGAGATGTAGTGGAAGTCGTTCATTATGAGAAACAAATTTGCACTTTTCCACAGATGTAAATCTGTGAAAATATGCAATTTGTTTTTTTCACAGAAGGGAGAACGTTAGGCAAACGAGTAAAGCGCTGGAAAAGGATAGGGTTGTTGGCCGGGATAAAGGGAGGAGGAAGTACAGAGATATGACGAGGGACCTGATGTAGAGTAGATTGCTTGATTGTGTTTTGTTAGGAGTGGCAAGAGAATTGATTGAATGCATGTCTTCATTCAAAACCTACCTTAACCGTTAGATAACCAGTAATAATAGTAATACTTGCGAATGTAATCCAACATGCAAAAAAAGTGGCTAACACTACTAAGGACGACATAAAGCACCATCTTCTTCCTCAGGGGTAGCTAAAACGTATGTCCTTAGGGCACACAAAATTAATATTTTTTCAGAGGTGCCATCAAAAGAAATTATAATAACTTCCCAATTTCAGCTCTGTGGGAGTGAAGAAGCCGCTCGCGGTATATATTTTCGATATAAACATAAATCAGAATGCGTGGTCATACACAACCTTGAGTCCCAAATGGACGAATTGGGCCTATTAACATCAAAGTGACAGATTTATTTCATGCTTACCTCACGGTTGGCGGTGTTTCCATCGCATTCCGATTTATAGTCCTACTCGCGCTCCAATGAAAACATTTAATGCGCTCTATACAAACTGCTATATCTTATTGTTACTTTCGATATTCCCTCTGAATATACTAATAAAATACTTTTCACACCCCTGAGTTTTTAAGTACTTGGATCGAAATATGGTATATCACCGCCCTCTGAAGGATTCAAATCGTAGTAATATATAAGAAATTAGAGATAAAAGGGGTAAGAAAATAATTAACACAGTAAGATCCAAGAGAGATCGCAGAAATATATGGAGGCCCTGTTAGACATAGAAAGGGAAAATGACATTGATGAAGACAACTTAGGTCCAGATATACTCGACGATGAGATAGAAAGAGCATTAAGGGAGATGAAAGCAAATAAGGCCGTGGGGGTGGACAACATTCCTGTAGAACTGTTGAAATGTTTAGGAAAATGTTGGGAAGAAGGCCCTATATGGACTGATTCGTAGTATCTATGAGGAAGGAATCTGGCCGGAAGATTTTGTGAGATCAGTGTTAGTTCCTATTCCAAACAAGGCAAAGGCTATATCATGTGAGGATTACAGAACAATAAGTTTGATATCCCACGCCGCTAAAGTTATTCTCAGGATCATCATCAAAAGGATAGAGAGTAAGGCAAATGACTACTTAGGGGATAATAAGTTTGGGTTTAGGAAGGGGAGAGGTACGCGCGATGCCATTGCAGTAATGAGATCACTAATCGACAGGAATATAGAATACAATCAGGACGTATTTGCCTGTTTCGTAGATTTCGAAAAGGTGTTTGATAGAGTGAGACCGGATGGGCAGTGCTAGGAAGAGGTGTAAGACAGGGTTCAGGGCAACCTTGCCTTACACCTCTTCTGGGAGAGTACATGTGGAGGAAATGACTTAAGTGGCATGGGAAGAGCTGGAGGTGGGAATGAAAGTCGGAGGAGAGTTCGTAAAATCAGTTAGGTTTGCTGATGACTAGGCTTTGGTGTGTCAGTCGGCCAAGGGGTTGCAAGTATTGTTGAGTGAATTAAAAATTCAGTGCAATAGATATGAGATGAGAACCAATACTAATATATCAAATTTAATGCGATTTTCCAGAAATAAAAAGGCTAAGCTAAATATTAAAATAGGAGGGCAAAAACTAGAGCAGTTAGAACAGTTTACGCATCTCGGAAGTGTTTTGGACCAATACGGTCAAAGTATTAGGGATGTAAGGAGGAGAATTGCGCTAAGCAAGGAGGTTTTCACAAGGAGGAGGGAGTTGATGACAGGGGCGTTGAGTAGGGAAAGACTCGTCAAAACTTTGATATGGAGTGTAGCTCTGTACGGCGCGGAAACGGGGTCACTGAAGGAGGATAGACGTAGATTGGAGGCTTTTGAAATGTGGTATGTGGGTAAAAATGAAAATGTGGTGAAAGTAATAGGGATGGTGGGCGAGGAGAGGGGTTTGTTGAGAGAAATCCTATGGAGGCAGGAAAGATGGATGAAAGGCGTAATGAACGGTATTGGAATGTTGAAGAAGGTAATAGAGGAGAGAATGTTAGGCAAACGAGGAAAGAGCAGGAACAGGATAGGGATGTTGGACGGGATGAAGGGAGGAAGGAAGTACACAGAATTGAAGAGGGACCTTATGTAGAGTAGGTCTCTGGACTGGGTTTTGTTAGGAGTCACAAAATATTTATTTAATTAATTTCAAGAAACTGCGGGAGATACCACAACAATAACTTTTGACAAAGTCACGTGTAGCATTACCTGTGTAGCGTGTCTCACAACACCTTGTTCCTTTAAAAGCCCACAAAATTCAGAGTTTAAGAGGACGCCTCGGTAGCTTAACTGGCTAAAGCACTCAGCCGGACATCGAGGGATCCGGGTTCGAATCCCGGTCAAGGCGAATGATTTATACACTCTGAAATTGTTGCATTGTAATGTATTTAATAGTTGTGTCCATTCAAAAACCTACCTAAACAGGTAGATCATCTTACTGATATGAAAAGTACGTACGATACTTTGAGGAACGTAGTTACTTCAAAATAAAGGCGAAGGAGATAAAAAGAAAGGACGGAAAAGTTGAACCAGGATTTTTGTGGGACTTGAGGTGGATGCCTCCGGGTTGATTAGTCCCACCGTTGTGGTACTCAGTGAGGTTGCGGAGGTCGTGCTGATAGGATAACGATAATATCAACTTCTGGAAACATTATACGCCACAATGTGAAGACGATTTGAATGAACGACTCGTTTACACAACCATCTGAATTTTTCAAAAGGTGATGCTTATTATCCGGTGTAGGCAGCAGGAAGTTGATTGATATTGATATGAGTCACTCTTCCGAAAGAAATGCACATGAGTTAATTACATATAGATTACATGTGGTTTCATATGGACTAGGAAATAGGAACCTTTAAATGATTTTCATTTTTCAGTATACTTCCGAGATTGTATATACGTAATGTACGATGTTAAGTCAATAAATAACTTGCAAAACTGAATAGAGGAAATAATAAAAGAGCAAGTCTTTTACAAATAAAAGAGCAACTTTTCTACATATCCACCATAAAAATGTAATCATTTATCTTATTCCTCCACAAGTCCTGGATGCAAATAAGTATTTTCATTCCTGTCGAATCCAACGAGTAACCTCCACGGCACCATGTTCAAAACTTCGGCCACCAAAATAATATTTTCGGGGCTGAGGCTATGAGACCCCGTAAAAAGATTCTAGGTGGACATGTAATCCTTCACGAGGCTGTAGAGAAGACCCCGTTAAAGGTACCAGGATGTTCAACAAAGACACACTCTGTGACTACCCACGAAGGACGAGCACAGACCATTCACCCACACACACTAGCACTCACTAAACGCACACTCACACACTTCTGGGAGAATCTGAAAACAAGTAGAGCGCAGACGAGGATATGCGTCGAAACGACATTATTTTACGAATATTAAACTTCATCATATTCAATGAGGATTTGCCAAAAATGTCATCATCATCACTGATGACAACAACTGCAACAAAAAATTCAACGACGTCGTTTCGACGATTCCACCTAGAATCTTTAACGGGGTCTCACAGTCTCGTCGAAGGATTCCACACAGGATAGTGTGTGTGTGGTCCTTGGCGTGGATTAATTTCCCGTCAACCACCACAGAGGGTATTCGTGGTCGAGAGGTTGTGTTTGGTCCCTTTCGTGGTCCCCGCGAAAACCAACACAGCAATTAGTCTGACGAGAGTTGCGACTGTTTATTACGGCCATTGGAGTTTTTTCCCCTTCGTATCTTCCCGAGGCCGTAGAACTCTCGATTTCTTTCTACAAAGTCTCTAGCATTATACGAAATCTCCGCATTAGATCCTCATCCAGCAGCCCAGTGATAGATGCTGTTTTGCCAGGGTCCTCGAAAAATCGCCTTGCAGTGTTCCCATCACTGCTGATTCCAGGACTGGCGGCTCTCGCTTTGTCCACTTTCAAACCCATTTCCAGCTAAAGGCGATCTTGGATCGACCCCTCGTTTGCGATAATCTCCTCAAAATCTGCTACTGTCTGTCAAACCAGCCACTTCTTCACTGGTAATTTGTATGATAAATGAAAAGAACATTTATAAAATCTAATTAGTGCATGCAAAGGTGGTACACCATCTAGAAAGTTTTTTTTATTTTAACAACACCATCATCATCACAGGTGGCAACAACTGCAACAAAAAATGCAAATATATTGTATATTGGTATCTAAGGGACTATATTAGCAGCTGGTAAGCCTAGAAATGTGGAATTATCGACAAGGGCTAGAGAAATAAGAACCTGAGAGGTCGTCCGTAGCCGCGCACTATGTTCGTGGCACAAAATTTAGCTAATTAGGCGCTATAAATAACTTTATATAAAAACTTTAATTTTTATTAAATGAAAGCTAATTAATTTCTGAATAATGCGATATAATGCGTTCATCAGAATCATTCGGGATTTTTGGTTGTTTTCGAGGTCAAACCTCTTTAGCACCTCGAAATTAACATATTTTTGTTTTTAATTTAATGAAAATATTGGTAAAAAATTTAAATCCCAACCTAAGAAACTAAAAACACTTACCATCCTCAGCCGATTCAATGTTTCAAGTAAAAATCCTGCCTTTTTCATTGAAATCGCGGAATTGAATTCAATGAACGTTGCACCTCTGCATCTACCCACTTGCTACATGCGCGGAGGTCACTCTCGGTTTGAATGGAACAGCAGATGCGCAAGTTCATACCTACGTGCGGCGATTTCATTGCTCAGGGACCTTTACTCTTCCCAATTCTTTTGTGAAAACACGCTGGATAGGGTTTTCATTTTGCTAACTTTGGCCAGATTTTGGGGACTTGGACCACTTGGCGACGACCTGCATTCAGCACTTCACACCCACCTCAGGGCAAATTTGTTATCGAGACTTTTTACGCCAAACTTTGTAAAACCTTTCCCTTTCTGGACCCAAACTGATCATTTCACCTCCTCTTCATCCTCGCATGGATGATCCTGTGTTCTACTTTGATAGCGTGCAAAATCAAACATAGTTCTCTAGTCCTCACATACGCCTGCCTTTCCCTCCTTTAGATGGAAACTAACCCATCGCAATTCATGCCAAACCATTCATCATGCGAATTTGCTTTAAAATTTGATTGCGTTTACTTATAGTTCAAGGGACTGTGACAAGATATTCGATATGAGAGAAGTCGAAGGGAGAAGAGAGAGGGAAGTTGAATAAAATTTTTTGTCGTTTATTTTAGATGTTATGTGCTCTCTCTGTTAATCATACGCCGAGGCGCCCGGTCATTACATAGTTGAACAAGGACGTCGGGGTGATAGCCATCTTACCTCATTACTAATTTCTACTCTTTCTCTCTCTCTTCAGGTTTCTTTAGGTCTTCACCACAATCTAAGCAGTCGTTGAATTTTTCTTTGACTGCTCTTTAAATTGTATTCTTATTTACATTTTATTGATATTTATTTTTAATTTTCTGCATTCTTTGCTGCTTAGAGCTCTCAAAATACTCAAATTGACGCTCATCCTCATATGTCAAAAACTAGGTTACGAAACGACAGCGCTAGGCTCTATTTCCAAGTCTTTAACCGTATTTTCTTTATCTTTACTCGACCTGCCTGCCACCAATCATACAGTATCTTCTTGGCCAACACAATTCTTCTTCCAGTGCCCACAATATTAGGCCAATTTTCCTCAAAAATAATGCCCAAATATGTAAACCCTTCCACCCACTTTATTTTATTGTCTCCCAATTCAATGTTTAACTTAGCCCTCTACGTCTTAAGAGTTGTATTTCTTTGTTCTTTTAATGACTAATTAAAAAAAATATGTCTTATATCGTTCCTCTAATAGTAACAACTTTAGTGGTTGTTTTGCTAAATAATACTTATAGAGAAAACCAACTTCAACAGATACCTGTTCACTTTCATTCAAAATCTGCATCTACATCTAAGTACTCGTAATGCCTCTCCAGCCGACGCAAGTGCGTGTGGCGGGGGGTGTTAGGTCACCACCCGTAAAAGAGAATAAAACCACATGCAACATTAACATATTTACTACCTACACCCATAGTGGAGAATACAATAATGGAAAAACCTTTGTAACATACACGTATTCAAATACATATACTATAAACTATCAAACTCATGCACCTTAGGATGCGGTCAAAATTTATCTAATAACGTGCAAGCTAGAAATTGAAAAGAAGGGAGGCAAAATTCCACTGTCACATGGACATGCAATGTATAACGGTCTCCCCCCAAGGACAGAGGTAGGGAATGTGACCCAACGCTGCAGGTAGCAGGAGGATCCCCCCCCCACAGAGAGAGAGACGAGGAATGGAACGAGAAACTTAAAAACGAGCACAGCGGAATAAGCAATGCTCTAACGAGCACAAGATTATTTAATAGCATTCTAATGCGGTCGTGCGGGAAGGGTTTTGGCAACAAAACACACCAGATGAGTGAAAGTGCATGAATTTGAGTAGAACTAATAATTCCCCAGACGCCAAGGATGGCAAGTGAAATTTTTCCTATCTATAGCCCAGCAGTTGCTATCCCGCATTGTCCGTGGGGAATAATTAAAGGAAATTTGATCTTTGGATAATTTTGCTATTGACTGCCGACGCACCTGAGTCTATTCATTGATAAGGTCCGGATAAGCTACTTTGGAATTTTTCAGGGAGCAAAGTGCCACGCTTAACCCTGAGCGTATATGCGACTTGGCGTTCGAGTCAGCGATATTTGGTTTCAGAGGCTTCGGCGCCACTCAGGGCATTTTAAACTCCCGGGGAGTATGGTTAAAACCAATCGAGACAATTGCACAGCCTCAGGTGGCGGTCTAACAATCTTAAAGAAGGAATATTTTAAAATTTTTTCTGCTCTCTATTACCATTCTGTTTGTCTTCTTTTCTAACTATATTTTGGAAAATTTTTCAAAAATTACAAAGCATGATTATCTCTTGTTTCCCAACTTTTCCCACAAATACGTGTGTAATAGTTTACGTTACCAAATTATCAGTAACAACAGAATTGAAATGTTTATCTCCATGCCGAATGGGTTTTTTTACGTAGAATGGAAAATATTAAAACTGCTTGACGCCCACATCAACAGCTATTCCGAATCATGAATCTTTATGTACTGCTCTCTACCGAAAAAGTAGCTCACCATTTCCTTGGGTACAAAAAATACTCGATCCCCCGCAGATTATGACCTTCAGAAATGTTTTCCTTCTCTTTCCAAGATAAGTCAGCAACTCCGCTGATTCATTAAACCCTGCCATCATAAACAATGAACATGAAATAATAATTCGGCCGTAAAAATGAAAATGATTTACGGCAGGAATTGGATATCAACGCAGGCGAGTTTCCGCTCTCAATCGGCATAATATACTCTTACTATAAAAAAATAAACGCGAGGCCTGATCGCCTGCTTGGGATTCCTCAACTCGACCGCTATGGAGTGAAAGTTAGAGGCACAAAATATATGACTGAAACAGTAAATCATTCCGAGCTGATGTTCAGTGTCAAGTGCTTTGGGATACGTTTGCAATCTCAGAGGATTTCATCGTGGGTTTATAGGTCTCGTGCAGCGGGGATGCAGTACCGTATGCTTTTTATGGTAAGTATCTCCTCGAGTCTCATTGATGAATAAATGCCACATGCATCTTCACATATTTTGTAATTCTCCCCTATATTTTGCCAAAGCAGTAATAAACTTTTTATCCTGGTCGAATAGTGCTACAGAATACTCACTGCACTTTAGCGCGTTAAAATAGTGAACAGTGAAATGGACTATTGGGGAAACGACATCGGCGTTGACATCGAAATAAATTTTGGATTTGAATAGCTGGTTGGATTTGAATAGCTAGAATAGATAGTATTTTACTAAGGCACTTTCATGTTAAATATCTTCATTGCCATTGATTCCTAGCATGTTAACAGGGAATGCTATTCTGCAAAAATGTTCTACTGGTGAATAATGGCTCGTTTCGTTGAGGTATGCGGTATTAGATGATTTGTAAATGAACTCGTCAAGGGAATTATTTCACCTTATGCAACAAGGTCTATTGATTAATTTGTCCGGAACTCCAAAAAATATAGTCCTTTTTGAGTTTAAATGAACAGATTCTCAACTGGAATCAGAACCACTACATGCTTTTGCAATTCATTTTTTGGCACTGTAAAATTTTGACAGTGAATATTTTTGTTGCCAAATGATGCAATTCTCATTTCATTGAACATGCTTGAAATTTAACAATCTAACTATTGGGCCTATGGCCTAAGCTTAAAACTAAAAAAACCTAGAACTATAGCCTATGGGGTGCCTATCTCAAGGTACTGTACCAAAGCTAATGTTTTTTGACCATACAAATGCTGACTTATTGTATGTTACCTGGTGAAATTGGCTCGTTCAGGGTGCTTCATTCTCCGGCTAATGTTATCGGCATCATGTCAACCTGATGGCGTGAGTGCAAATGTGACAACCAAATTTGGAGAAACTTTCCCATCGATAAATAAATGACAGTAACGTCAATGGCATGTGCATATAAGATATACGAGTAATTCTCGTACGACCTCGTAAGACTCGCACGATCCACACAGGCTATTCATTATTACTTGTATATGGAATCCAGAATTTATCGTTTTCCGGTTCATAATAGTAAGTGCTTTTCCTTTATTTTTCAAATATGGCTCAGTTTAATGAATCTCATTCGTCATCTGACCCGTATTCTGCTTATAATTTCACTCGGGCTTTTTACTACTATAGTATCTGATACGTTAGAATTATTCAAATAAAGCGCGGTTTTATATGCATGCGTTTACTAGGCTTTTCCCCGAGGACTCTTTTTAGGTACGCTTGATTTCGCGCCTAACCTATCACCACAGACAATAAGGGGCTTGACTAACTGCATGAATAAGGTTGGATCACTGAGAAGATCCAACCATATTCATGGCCCACATTTAAGGCCACCTGGCGTCTAGGAAGAGTAATTATAGGAAGAGTTCATAAGGGTAAGAATAATTTAATTTAATGTCGCGGAATACTACAAAAAATGAGAAAAGGTTAATATCATCATCATAGCTTCTAATTTAGAATCCTGCTTCACAGGTACAATTTCATATTCAGTAAAGAATTAATAACTGCATTTCATGGTACATAAATTTATTAGTGTTTCTTAAGTACCGAAAAAATCGAAATCCATCATAAATATTAACGAAAATATAATTTTACATTTATTCGCGTGCACGTTTTCCTTACTTGTATTTTCCACAAATAACGATTCTGTAGATACATCAATAAAACGTTCATTATGTACCTATGTCATATTGCTATATGCCTTTTGATATTTATGGTGTATTATTATTAGGTAATGTACCAGATAAGGTGGTTTTTGGATGGAAATAACTATCAAACAAACATTTTATCCAGCTATCCATAACTATCAAACAAACGTAACTCCAAACAAAACCCAATCCAGCAACCTAACCTACATCAGGTCCGTCTTCATCTCCGCGTACTTCCTTCCTCCCTTCATCCCGTAAAACATCCCTATCCTATTCCTGCCCTTTCCTTGTTTGCCTAACATTATCCCCTCTATTACTTTTTCAACATTCCACTACCGCTCATTACGCCTTTCATCCGTTTTTCCTGCCCCCATAGGATTTCTCTCAACAAACCCCTTTCCCCACCCACCATTTCTAGTACTTCCTCCTTTGTTTTCCTTTCGGTCCATTTCACCTTCTCCATTCTTCTCCACACCAACATTTCAAAAGCCTCCAATGTACGTCTATCCTCCTGCTTCAGTGACCTCGTTTCCACGCCGTACATTTACACCTACGCTCCATATCAGAGTTTTTACGAGTCTTGTCTTAACATCCCTTCTCAACGTCCCCGTCATCAACTCCCTTCTCCTTGAGAAAGCCGTCTTCCCTAGCCCAATTCTTCTTCTTACGTCCCTACCACTTTGACCGCGTTGGTCCAAAACACTTCCCAGATTTGTAAACTGCTCTACCTGCTCTATTTTTCCCCGCCTATTTTAATATTTAGCTTAACCTTTTTCTTTCTGGTAAATCGCTTAACCTTTGTTTTATTAATAATGATTCTCATCCCATATTTATCGTACTGAACCTTCAGTTCACTCAGCAATGCTTGCAACCCCTTGGCTGACTGAGCAAATAATGCTTGGTCATCAGCGAACCTAACCGTATTTACGAATTCCCCTCCGACATTCATTCCTAACTCCAGTTCTTCCCATGCCTCTTTAATCATTTCATCCACATATACGTTGAACAGCACCGGTGAAAATGGGCACCTTGCCTTACACCTCTTCCTAACACTGCCCATCCGGACTCTCCGTTCCCCACTCGCACCTGAGCAGTCTGAGACATGTACAGGTTGCGGATCAGTCTCCTGTCCCTCCAATCCATTCCTATTTTCTGCAATACACGCATTAATTTTTCCCAATTCACTCTATCAAACGCTTTTTCGAAATCTACAAAACATGCAAAAACGTCTTGATTGTATTCTATATTCCTCTCAATTAGTGATCTCATTACTGCAATGGCATCACGCGTACCTCTTCCCTTCCTAAACCCAAACTGATCATCCCCTAAGTAATCATTTGCCTTACTCTCTATCCTTTTGTTGATGACCCTGAGAGTAACTTTAGCTGCGTGGGATATCAAACTTATTGTTCTGTAATTCTCACATGATATAGCCTTTGCCATTTTTGGAATAGGAACTAACACCGATCTCACAAAATCTTCCGGCCAGGTTCCTTCTTCATAGATACTACGATTCAGTCCATATAAGGCCTTCTTCCCGTATTTTCCTAACCGTTTCAACAGTTCTACAGGTATGTTGTCCACCCCCACGGCCTTATTTCCTTTCATCTCCTTTAATGCCCTTTCTATTTCATCGTCGAGTATGCCTGGACCTAAACTATCTTCCTCTACGTCATGTTCCTTTTCTATCTCTAACCTTGTCGGCCTAAGTCCTCTGCCATACAGTGTTTTTATATATTCCTTCAATCTCTCTTGGATTTTTCTCGTTTTACTATTATCTTACCCCACTTATCTTTAATTGTTAGCACAGTTATTGCCTTCTTACTTCCCGATAATAACTTAACCTTGCTGTATAGCGCACCAATTTAAAACTTCCTCTGTAAACTTTCCACATCCTCGCATTGCGTTTTCCACCATTCTTCTTTCGCTTTATTTGTGGCCATTCTCAATATATTGTTTAACTCTTTGTACTTCATTTTGCCTAACTCTGTGTTTACATTTTTCCATCTTCTTCTCTCATCCATCTTTGCAATCATCTCATCCGTTACCCATGGTTTCCTTATCCTTTTCCCGTTAACGGTTCCTATAGTATCTTTTGCTGCTTCCGAGACCCCTTGCTTGATACATTTCCATTTTTCTTCGATTGTACTCAGTTCTTTACCGTCATCCATCATTTTATCTACAGCCTGCTGATACTCCTTCCTCGTTAAGCCATTTAATGCTTCTACGTTCCATTTCCTAAACCGCCGCCCTTGCCTTATCTTCTTGAAACGGACCTTGCATTTCATAACAACTAAATTGTGGTGAGAGTCCGCATCCGCTCCTGGGAAACTGTGCGAATTTATCACACTGTTCCTAAACCTGTGCCTAACCATAATATAATCTAACTGATACCTTTCTGAGTCACCTGGCATTTTCCATGTATACCTACGCCTTTTGTGGTGTCTAAACCATGTGTTGGTGATGACTAACCCCTGTCTCCTGCAGAATTCAATTGCTTTCTCCCCGCGTTCATTCCTCGTGCCTAACCTATAGTCCCCCACCTCACCACCCTCTCTTCCTTCGCCTACCGTCGCATTCCAATCCCCCATCACTATTAAATGTTTCCCTGCAGGAACACTCGCGATGATATCCTCTAACTCATCATACATCCTATCGACTTATTCCTCCTAGCGGTTGCTCCTTGGCATGTATACCTGAACAATGACCAAGTTCGTCGGCTCTGCTTTAATCTCTACGAGTAAAATTCTATCAGTTGCTTGCTCTATGCTGACTACACTTCTTCCAACTCCTTTATTTAAAATTACGGCAACCCCTCGTTGGCTCTAGTCCCCGCCGCTGTATATCACTCTATAATTGTCACTCCAGTAATTCCCGCTATCCTTCCATCTCACCTCGCAGAGACCTAAAACATCTATATTACCTCTTTCCATCTCTCGCTTAATATTTTCTACTTTTCTCTCTTCAACATTGTCCTGACGTTCCAGGTTCCTATTCTAACTACTTTCGTCTTCTTCTGAATCTTCTGTCCTGCTGCAGTTATTTCTTCCCTGCAAGGATTTCGTGGGATGACGACCGCGGAAGCCTTGCCTCTCCCGCTGCCGGGCACGACACACGGCCACTTGGGCCGAGTCCCGTAGTTGCGAGGACTCATATTATCTATAGTGCCCATCATTACATTCTTGAGAATCATAATTGAGGTGGTTTCCCGTTGTCTTCCTCAATTTATGGTGTGTTCCCACTAATATAGGTTGACTAATGTATTACAATACACCTTTCCTACGCTTTTTTGCTACCTACATTTTCATTGTCAAGCCTATACACCTAACTGAGATATTAGAGTCAATTTTTAAATTAATCTGGTAGCGTTCAATTGTCTGTTAAAGTCATAGACGTTCTCTTGGTTAGGATAACTTTTACCATTTACGATAATTCTGCTATATATAGTATAATCTTGTGGTTATCTGAAAGTGGAATTACTTCCTTTGAAATTCATGCGATTCGATTTAAGAAGCCTTGAGTATATGTGCATATTAAAAATTTAATTCAATTTTCATTGACAAGTTTTTCTTTTGAATTATGTACAAATTTATTCGTACGCACTAGAGAGAAAAATGTTTCCACAGGCAATGATGAGCTATGATGTGCAAAATAACAAATGTATTTAATACCGATGCAAATTATATTTGGGAAGTGGTAGAATGACTTTTCGTATTATTAGCGTATCTCAGTTTACTGTGGGCATAAGTGAACATTAAATGATCATCAAATGCAAATGTTAGAATCAATTGATAAAACCGGATAGTAAAAGTAAAATGAATTTTTCCCTGAAGTTGAAACTACTATTTTAAACTAAGTAACACATTCTGTGGGAATTATTTTACTCGTATGTACGGGTAAATAATTCGTGCTTTTCCACTCGAAAAGAGGACATGGTTTTTCAGAATTCCTGGACTTATCACCTTTACAAAGGTATTTCATAAGATTTCAATTTTATTTCGCTTTTATTTATAGGATTTCTCTTCAAAAGGTAGAATATGCCCTTCCGGTCGATTGGCCTCTAAAACCTCCGTCGAAATAAGGCCGACGGCGAAGAAGGAATGTGTAGCGAACGTTGGAGAAGGAAAACGGGAGGTGCTCTCAAGTGCAGCAGGTGGCCGCGAGATGGCAGCGGGGTCCTGTACCAGTCATTGAGCGAAGACCTTCCTCTCGCAGATAGGAGCCGAGGGCCCGAGGGTGAGGTCAGAGCTACCCGGAGTCCACAGAGACCGACCTACCCGAGACTTCGCGAGATGTCTGCCCGTCGAAGCGAATGGGTCCACCGACCTTTCCAGCTGCTGCCGTGTGCAAGTCTCACGGATCATTTCTGCAGAGCGCGATAACGAGAGCATTCCCGAAACACTGCAGGTGGATGTATTGAAAAAGAATTTTTATCACGTCTTCAGGTAAGGTGTAATGAACTCTGTGCACTTTCTTCTACGGCTGTGTTGTACCGAGAGGGAAAGAAGTACGGGCTTTAAGGAGACTTAAACTGCCTTTCGAGATAACCTCTGCCGTGAAAATGGTCTGCCTGAGATCATCGAGGCAAAAAACCAGCGCTTCTGTGCGTTAGGACGCGTCTAACGAACGGTCTCGGTCAGTCTGGAGACTTCAACGCCCGATCAAGTGGGCAGATTTAAACGTTCGCGTAGTTATAGAGACTTCAACACTCGGAATGTAAAGTCGGTCACCATTAACCAGTGCTGAAGTTTTTCAAGTGGCAAGAGATCACATCTTAAGGCATAATAACATACGTGTGTTGTAAAAGTAGGTAAACGTCGTGTGCCAAGCGGCGAAATTTCGACCAAGATGTGGCTGGGGAATCTTCGCAGACGGGGGAATGAACTTTTTTTGACGGGAGAGGAGTCGAACTCGGAAGAATAACGCGGCGGGACCTGCGGTGCATATTCTTTTTCTTTCCACTCGAGGAAGTGTGGGAGGGTGTGCGCAGGCGTGTGTAGTCCTGGTGTGTGTGCCGAGAGAGTGTCGAAGGGTAAGGAGACGGCGGCGCGGAGGGGGGGGAAGGAGGGCCGAGAGGGCAGCAGGCAAGGGAGGAGGGCGGGGAAAGGGCAGGCGGTTTTAAGAGTGTGTGCGTGAGCGAGCCAGCGAGCGCGCGCGCGTGTGTTTGTGTGTGTGTGAGTGAGGTATTTCAACATGGCGTCGCCCCCGGAATGCGGCGGTGGCGGCGTCTTCTCCCCAAGTGTGGCAGTGGCCGGGCCTGCTGCCGCCGGGCCTCGCGGTGTTAAGGCGGTGCCTTGGTCCTCATCATCATCGTCCTCAGCTTCTTACACCAGCTCCCCTCCGGTTGGGGGAATCTTACCGCCGGGCGCTTCGGCCGTATCATGGTGAGCAGCCCCTTATCTCAACGTGGTGGGACTGTAGTGGTAGTCGAGGGCGAGAGGGCAATTGTCACGGGTCGCCGGAAGAGGGGCGGAGATGGGGGTGGAGGCGGCGGGTGCAGCGGAGAGGGTGAAGGTGACGAGGAAGGAGGGGGCCCGCGTTGGCGGCATGGCATTCCAAAAGGGGAATTTTTAGGAGTGTTGAGAGGGAGGGGGGAGGAAGAGTGTGGAATGATCCGTGAATGAGAGGTGGGGAAAAACTCCTTATTTTTTTTCGAAGACAGCTTTGATGATACGGGATCGTGTGCTCATCTGAAAACTCTTTAGTGACTACTGTTGCTTTTGCAGACGACTTGTGGTTTCTAGATTTGTTGTTTTTGCTACGGCGACCGGCAGGTGTAAGCCTTCTTGCAAGGTGTGCTAGTGACAAAGGTTTGGACTAAACGGAAAAGAAGGTCATTGCTTTCTTGTGGAGAGTCACGGCCCTCCAACTCGTCTTTATTTCTCAAAAATCTTGATATTCTAAAAGTGTGGGTTTCGTTTCTTTCTACTGATGGAGAGCCACCGAAGCGGCTTGTGATGACTGCAAGAAGAGAAAAACGATTCTTGCAGAAGGACTAAGAGAAGAATAAGCGGAAGAGGAGAATACATCTTTTGTTTCGCCTACGATCAGAGGAGGAAACCTGGAAAATGTCTCAGAGAGACTATTCAGAGGCAAGTTTTTTAGCTGTTTTGTGGAACCCCTTACTTAGACTAAAAACGCTCCAAGTACCTACTTTATCTGGGAATTGCTTTTCTTGAGCGTTAACTTGATCCTTTCTTTTAGCAGCATTTTGTCAGCATAGTTCATATTCCTATAGACATCACGACCTTAACTCTATAATTATTAAGTTTTTAATTGAAACATTTATTTCATAACGTAGTCAATGTTTATCCCCAAAGATGGAATTTTTGGCGAATGAGTGGCACTCCATATTGTTTGTTGCTCGTAGGTGACCACTGAGTAACCTTTTAGATGGGCCCAGTATATGCAAACGATATATTAAATTTAAGTTGATGTTATTGTTATGTATGTATATGGTATGTTATTAATAAATATTAATCATATGTTTGTATGGAATATAAGGAAATACTGTATGGTAAAGAACTTAGGCCGACAAGGTTTGACATAGAAAAGGAACATGACGTAGAAGAAAATAGCTTAGGTCCAGGCATACTCGACGATGAAATAGAAAGGGCATTGAAGGAGATGAAAGCAAATAAGGCCGTGGGGGTGGACAACATACCTGTAGAACTGTTGAAGTGTTTAGGAAAATGTGGGAAGAAGGCCCTATATGGACTGATTCGTAGTATCTATGATTAAGGAATCTGGCCGGAAGATTTTGTGAGATCAGTGTTAGTTCCTAATCCAAAAAAGGCAAAGGCTACGTCTTGTGAGGATTAGAGAACAATAAGTTTGATATCCCACGCAGCTAAAGTTATCCTCAGGATCATCAACAAAAGGATAGAGAGTAGGGCAAATGTTTACTTAGGGGATAATCAGTTTGGGTTTAGGAAAGGAAGAGGTACGCGTGATGCCATTGCAGTAATGAGATCACTAATCGAGAGGAATATTTGGAAACAATCGGGATGTATTTGCCTGTTTCGTAGATTTCAAAAAAGCGTTTGATAGAGTGAATTGGGAAAAATTAATGCGTGTATTGCAGAAAATAGGAATGGATTGCAGGGACAGGAGACTGATCCGCAACCTGTACATGTCTCAGACTGCACAGGTGCGAGTGGGGAACGCGGAGTCCGGATGGGCAGTGTTAGGAAGAGTTGTCAGGTAGGATTGCCCATTATCACCGGTGCTGTTCAACGTATATGTGGAGGAAATGATTAAGGAGGTAGGAATTAAACTCGGAGGGGAATTCATAAACTCAGTTTGGTTTGCTGATGACCAGGCTTTGGTTTGAAAATTGGCCAAGGGGTTGCAAGAATTGCTGAATGAATTGGAAATTCAGTGCAATAAATATGGGATGAGAATCAATATACATAAATCAAAGATAGAAAAAGGCCCCCGGAAGCCATATCTGGCGAATATGGAGGCTAGGGCATCGTTACAGTGTTGTTTTTGGCCAAAAATTCACGAATAAGCAATGAAGTGTGAGCTGGTGCATTACCGTGATGTAAAATCCTCTTAGGAACTAATTTTGCTGCCACGCGTTTCATACCCAAGAAATTTGAAAAAAATGTCATGACATGCTCCAATCGATATTAAAACATCATCAGCGACCTCTCTAATTGTGATTCGGCCATCGTTCAATACCATTTCTTTCACTTTTTCTACGTTTTCATCGATTGTTGACGTGCTGGGGCGTCCAGGGCGTTCGTCATCTTCAAGGTCTTCACGGCCTTCTTGGAAACGCTTAAACCACTCGTAAACTCTCGGTTTAGTCATATCAGACTCAGCAATGCCCTTTGTTAGCATTTCACACACTTTGTTTCACTTTATTTTATTTTTTTACGCAAAATTTGAACCAAATTATTTGATCTATTTCTTTTAACCAAAGGAAATAGCCGCGCTCATAAAACACGTCTAACCTTAGTGGCTGTCACAGACAAAGTCCACAATGAAAACAGCTGAAAGTTTTATCATACTTCAAGAGCATGTTTACCAACATAATAAAAAAGTTTGACAATCGGACTCACTAAGCCCGCAAAATGAAAAAAATCCCGTTTTTTTAACACACCTCGTATATTAAAAAATTATTCTTGATTTTCATTAAAATGTATGCCTAAAACATCCCTTACGTTGTCCAAATGGTATCCGTATTTTCAAGTATAATACTCATCTTGAAAAACTTCGATGCATAAATTAAACTATTAAGGATAGAGCCGAATGAATTGAAATTACAATACTTAAAGCTTGATTGTGCATTATGGTAAAACATTTGTGAAAAAATATTTGATGGCCGCCAATTGTTTTTAAAATTGTGGCTAGATCGTCAACGTACAGATTGCGTTCATCGTCATTATAGTTCTGTTGCTGAGCGCCAGGCATAGAGTTTTTATTCATTTCTTTAAGGATATATGTATATGAAAAAGTGATTGACTCCTGCCTATTTTCTATACGCTTAACGGATATTGAGAAAAGTCACTTCGCCCGTAGAAACTTCTGTGAAAGGGCAAGGATGTTAGTAGTGTATACATATTTTAAGCATAATATCTACATCTCCCCTGTTAAAAATGAGCTTCTCACTGAGAACTTCTCAATTTTATTTGATTTTGACTTCTGAAAGATTGATATATTCCATGAAAAGCAGTTTATAACATCAGTTTAAAAAACAGACTTAAGCTTTTCCTAAAAAAATCTTATGATGGCATCTTTTTCGCAACCTCTCATCGCTGTTTTAATTTTTCTTCGAAAATATCAGAGGTCGTGAAGCTCGTTCATGTTGTCATGCGATGGTTCCATATTCATCTACATAATACCCCGCAAGCCACCGCAAGGGCGTGTGGCGGGGGGTGTTAGGTCACCACCCAAAAAAGGAAAAAGAAATACCGCATTCAAAACCAACACACCCCCAAACCCCAATCCACAGCAGTGCACACATTCATCGTAACATCCCATCATTCGACGCGCATGCAAACACACATCTACCTCCCTTCACTCCACAAGCATGCAAGTACATACGCTTAACTACAACAAATAATTTTACCCCAGGATGCAGCAAGAAAATTAATCACGAACGTGCAAGCTAGTTTCTAGCAAGTAGCCAGGCGAATTACCACCACCACAAGAACGTTCCGCACAAAAATCTCTCCTACTCAAGACGAGGAATTCGGCCCAACGCTGCAGGTGGGAGGAGGGCACACCCACGGAGAGGGACAAGGGATGGAAGTGGAAATTTAGGGTAGCAAAAGAAGAGAAAACAATACTGTAAACAGCAATACATTACTTAATGGCATGCGGGAAGGGTTTTGACACAACACACAGGAGGTTAGTGAAAGTGCATGCAATTGAGTTTAACTAATTGTTACCTAGACGCCGAGGGTGGCAAGTGGCATTTTTGTTATCTCCGAGTGTGACGCTACAGTTGTTATCCCGTATTGTCCGTGGGAAAATTCTGCTACAACCAATCAGAAAACCGATGAATAGTTTTTCTTTTATTCTTTGTTGGATATTCTGAAACTCTACAAGAGAAGTGATCAAAAACGAAAATCGGGCTGAAGGTCTGGAATATAATCACTTGCGATTCCGAAGAAAAGCGTGAAACTGCATTAAAAATATGTTTCAGTGTTATCGGTTTTCCATGAAAGGCTTGGACAGGAACGTTTCTTGGAACCATTCTTTATTGCCCTTGGGGCAACATAATTTTACGGTAAATGAGGCACAATTCTGCGCCAATCTGGCTATGTTTTTGCAGATCTAAATATGAAAATGAATTGGTGACACCGAGGGAATAATCGTCGATCCATGTTAAAACTATAGGCGAGATTAGGGGATGAAAGGAAGAGAAATGTAATGACGAAAAAAAAGATTCCGTGAAAAAAAGGTTATTAAAATTTATTTAAATATTTGTGTAAATCAAATTTCAAAGAAACTGCGGGAGATGCCGCAACAGTAACTTTAACGGAGTCATCCGCTAACATGCATTTCAATGCAACTATTTCAGAGTGTGAAAATCATTCGCCTTGACCAGGATTCGAACCCGGATCCCTCGATATCCGGCCGAGTGCTTTAACCAGTTAAGCTACCGAGACGTCCTATTACACTTTGAAATTTTGGGGGCTTTAAAGGAACAATTTCGACGGCTAAAATTTCAGAGTGTAAGAGGACGTCTCGGTAGCTTAACTGGCTAAAGCACTCGGCCGGATATCGAGGGATCCGGGTTCGAATCCCGGTCAAGGGGAATGATTTTTACTCTCTGAAATTGTTGCATTGTAATGTAAATCAAGTGTTTTTTTTTAATTGTAATAACGTGATACCCTTTGGTCAGAATAACACCACACGTCGCACCCACTCCCCAGTGATGCCTCTCAGGGTAATACGTCAGCGTAGGTGGACGTTGATTTAAAACTTTGGGAAACGCAGTGCACATATGTACTAGCATGTGAACAACGAAACGAACGTGGCTTGCCGAAACCCTCGGCGACTTGTTCCCTTTCAAAGCCGACCGTTTTTCGCGATGTAGAATATTCCGTTAATGGACGCAGATACCATTTGCGCTCCTTTACGGCGGATAGTTTCTCGTCGGCCTCAGGTTATGGATTGTTACGATGTAGATCACGAGGAGGAGTGAGGTTTTGATCGGAATGAGGGCAACAGCTTTTGTGATCCATCAGCTCTCCCCAAACGCCGCTTTCGAGGCTCTCGAAGATAAAATCTCGCAACGCTATTAAGGTTTCGAGATCGTTCACCCACGGAAACGACCCGCAAATCGCAGCTTCAATGATTTTGTGGAGAGTGTCGTTATCTTTCTCGAATTCCGATAGTGTTTATAGCTATTGTCGAGTTGTGAACGTAGTCCAGGAAAAATCTGAAATGGAAAAATGTTCTGAAAAACCTGGGAAAATATTTTTCATGGTGCGGAAGATCCTGATTTTCTGCACTGAATGGTTGAGGCCTTAACTTTGTAGAAATCCATGTTTAACTTAAGAAATTAAGTTATCCTGATTATTCTTAAGTTATCCTGATTTTCACTACTTTTATTTCCTGTGAGCAAAAATTCTCTAAGGTGGTGCCCGAACTGAATTACTGACGAGTACAATTAATGTTTAAGTAATAAGCTTGAAGAATAAATTTTATCGAGGTAAATGAGCACGGTTTGTAACGGTTAAAATGAAATGAAATCCCCGAAAATTAGTTTTTATACTTTGAAAATCCAATTTTTATAAACCTTGAAAACTTTGGGGGAGTGGTCAGGAAATGTTCTTCAATATGCAAGTTATCAAGGGTACCTCTATTTATGCCCATCTACATGCTCTCGAATATTAACTTACCATTTGCCTCTTTTTGTGCAAAGACGAAAGTAGAATTCAGCAATGATTGATAAGCATGAAAGGAGAGAGTGTTTTCGGAGTGCTTTTGATTACGCGTGAGAGAAACCTTGTGCTGAATAATTACCTTATAACACACGTATTTACGTAAGCATTCGAGAATATTCCGAGCTCCACGTTTCATTTCCCCTTCCTTCAACTTCATTTTTGGAAATGTAATTCGTCTGCCTCGATCTCCTCCAGGGTCCGTTAGTGGACAAAATATGTACATGAGCTATTAACAATTGCGACAGAGACCATTATGTAACGATAGTGCGAAAGTGTGATCACCGGTCGCACCGATTATCTCCATTACGTATTCCATTCTGTCGCGTCATTCGGAAAATTTTCAAGAAAATACTTGGTTGAATTTCATATACAGGATACATATACACTGATGATTTTGCAGTCGAAAATGAATCTTGCTTGATTTTTATGTTCTTATTCATGGAATATAAAATGTAAGGTTTATCGATTTGTTTTTCGTTCATTTTTTTCCATCGCCCCGTGTTATTTTCGACTGTATTCATTTTAGTTTGGCCTTCACTTTGAACTGATCGGTTTGGATTGGGTTATTCATTCAACAAAATCAAGTTTATAATGCAACCAATTCAGAGAGTAAAAATCATTCGCCTTGACCGGGATTCGAACCCGGATCCCTCGATATCCGGCCGAGTACTTTAACCACTTAAGCTACCGAGACGTCCTCTTACACTCTGAAATTTTTGGGGGCTTTAAAGGAACAAGATGTTATGACGAAATACCGTACATACAATGTCACAGGCATTCGTAGTCGTGCGGGACGCGCCACAGTTGCATTATAATGCACACATAGCGGGTGACTCCGTTAAAGTTACTATTACAGTTTCTTGAAAAAAAATCAAGTTTCTCTGGCGGCTAAGAAGATCTTGTGGTACAATCACGAATGAACTCCTGGAGTGAAATTGCTCCACAGAGTTCTTGCCAGTAGTGGGGGTCTATGCAAAGTAACTGTCTACCAGTTTCAGAGTTTCTCTTTGAGTTCAAGGATCGCAAATGCTAATTTCTCTTCCATTGTCTTTTCCAGTATTTCCTCAAGAAACGATAAAGGATATCATCATGCTAAAAATTATTACAAAAGTGATTGTGTACAACTTTGCTTATTAGAATTATTTTAAAGTTTTTATTTCAAAAGTGTCGTCTAATGGAGATTATTTACGAGTATGTTTGTACTGTGAAGTATTAATATCTTCACTGTGTCAATAATATTTTATCGATGAAGGTATTTATGTGAAAAGGCTTGCGTCTTAGGGAAACCTCATCAATGGTCGGATTGAGGGGAAGAGAGAAATCTATCTCAATGGGGACGACTGGGTAGCCCAGCAAGCCTCTTATCCTAGGCGATTTTCTTCTCTCGCCCTATGTAATAAACTAATGTTGACATAATGGAATTTATGCAAACATTAATTAAATATGCGTTGTAAAATTGTAAACGTGCTTGCATGAATACTTATCGTTGCACTGCTCTTTCCTTTTTGTCACATTTACGAATTATTTCATGTGCCTGATATTAGACGTCTAAGGAACAGGATGGGTGAAACGATGCGTGTGGTAGCAAGGGGCAAGAGGTTTGCAAGGCCACGGAGTCATGAGAGAAGTGATAAGAAGATGGATGGTAAGCATCCTGTCAGAGCCTAACATCAACCTAAAATCCCTTGCCATGAATCCATGAATAATGTAATTTTATTTCACATGTTAGATTGTTAGACCTTCACAACATGATTTAATCGACGATGTTTCAAGAAAAGTGTGTATTATTTCCATATCTTTAAGTAGATAACAACTGCTGCTAGCCATTAATGCCTGAGCTCCGAAGTTTAGGAGAATGTCAAGTTTATTAATCGACTAGGGTTGTAACCTCGATCGATCTGACTGACGGACAGTCGGTTTTTCACAACTTCTTCCCCAAACTAACCTTTATCCTGTTATGGCCCCTCAGTCAAGTAGGACACTGCAGGAACTTAGCATCCCTTTTCCTTTCAAGTATCACTCCAGGTTCTAGGTGTTGACCGGCGTCTCTCAAAAAGTGATGGCAAACTTTAATTGTTTGATGTGCTAAATAAGAATGAAATGGTTTTGATATTCACATTTACTTTGGGACGTAAAATCTTCATCTGGTTTTAGTGGGTTTTAAATTTCTATACTTAGTTCGCAATGAAATACGTAAACACTCAAGTTTTATGCCTATTACCCCTTCCCTCGTGGACCATTCTAGTGGGCGAAATCATGTGAAGTGCTAAAATATATGTGCTCCATACATTTATAAACAAACGTCATTAAAGATCTAGATGCTTGTTGTTCTGTGAATTACAATGTGAATAATCACTAAAATCACGGTATAAATATTTGAAAAAGAATTTATTATCACTTTTTGTATTTGTTGATCTACCTTGTTGTTTAAAACTTTTTTCTGGAACCAGAGATAATTGAGTGAATGGAAATTAGTTCCCTGTCCAAATATGGTGTTTTAGATCAGATTAGATCAGATGGTATTTTATCGGATTTCAAAGTGAAATGTATACGATTATTTGAGAGCATGCATTCAATATTTCCTGTAATTTTACTCAGTACTTGCAATTGCTTTTAAATGCGTCATAAACTTAAAATATTTGATTTCGCTGGTTTATGAATGGTGTGATGAATTGGCGCTTTAGAATAATGTTTTTCGACTTAATTTGCTTAAGCGGAGGATACTTTTGTTTTAGTAGACCTTGTTATCTTTTCATTGACTAGATCGTGGATACATTCTTTCAAATCATGTGTTGTTCAATACTACCCATCATTTTTCCATCTGAAAGTTGACATTTTTACGGTTTTCCTGTCGGGTGACCTGGTTCCCAGTGTGTTCGAATGATGTGCCAAGTAAATGGACTCCAAATATCTCTTCAGCCAATTTTCTTTCCCTAATTTTTTCTTTGTCTTTAATTTCTTCTGTCACACTCGAAAAAACCCTCACTCAGGTCTGTAATATCTTCATTAATAATCCATAATTCATCCGCGGCCTCCCTCCGTTATTGTTATCCTCTCTCGATCCTCCCAATCGTGGGGAAGTCAAGCCTCAGAGTCTGCCCGGTTACTGTATTTCTCATTAAAGTGCTCCCAATTGGATTCTTTCGTTACCACTTCTCGAATTATCTTTTCATTCGTTTTCTATCAATTAAATAATCATCAATTTTCCAATATCCATGGAACCTCCCGCGGGAACAAATGTGAGCACATTTCATTTGAATGATGGGCACCTGGAAATTATTACAGATTCCCTCTGAAGACATCTCGAATAGTCAACAAATTCAAGGTCTTGTGCTCGACGTAATTTGGTAGAGCTTCTAGAATTTTTTTTTTATTCAATGATATTGATTATGGAGAATAAAATCTCAATGCACAGAACTTCGGTTGCATTGAATCTCAGATATCCATCTAATCCGATTCCGGAAGCAACGTAGATTCAATTCCGGATTCAACGTAGATCGACAGACCATCGATCCGAAAACGGCACAATTTTTTTCTGTTGCGCCATATAACATAATATGGGGAGAGGATCAAGCATTTTAGCCGTGGAAATGATTTTATGTTGCTTGACAATGGGTACAAATGCTGGTCGATATAAGGATGTGACTATCGTACCGTATCTATCTACGGGACTATCGTAAAGTATATAGTAGGTATCGCAAAAATTCCAATGTCTCTGAATAGGACTGGTAATTGTCGCCAATATGGTGCATCGCCTGTACCTCAATATATTTTTTTGATGGTTGGTCAATATCGGGAAATGTTTGTATCGCTGGTCTCCCCCTCTGAACAGAACACGCCGTCCCTTCGTCATCGCGAGATTCCCGAGTGCGTGTTGGTCATCCGTCGGTCACGTGCGTGTATTCGCCGATATGCCGCGATGTTTCATTGCCACGCTTTGCACGCATTTCTTCCCCACACCTCCTCATCATGCCCAACGCCTCCATCCCCGCCGCGCGCACTCACCCCTTGCCCCTCATCATACGCCCTTCATCCATTTTTCCTGCCTCCATAGGATTTCTCTCAACAAACCCCTCTCCTCACCCACCATCTCTAGTACTTCCTCATTTGTTTTACTTTCGGTCCATTTCACCTTCTCCATCCTTCTCCACACCCACATTTCAAAAGCCTCCAATCTACGTCTTTCCTCCTGCTTCAGTTGCCACATCTCCGCGCCGCACGCTACGCCCCATATCAAAGTTTTTGCGAGTCTTTTCTTAACCTTAATTGAGGACCATCGATACATCAATTTCGTATAGTTTTCCGTATCATTCCGAACAGTAAATTGAGAAATTCAGCATAGCATCGGCTATCATATTGCACAGCCAGTGGCCAGGTGTCGTCGGCGGAGTGTGTGGGAGAGGGAGTCATTGTTCATGCTCTCTCTACCATCGCCACCCTCAGGTTCACGGCACGGCGCTCAAGATCTCCGGGTTCCTTTTTTTCCGCAGTCGGAAGACGATCTCGCGGTCGTGAATAGAGTCCACTCCCGGTATGAATATGCTTCCACCCCCTCACCCCCCTATTACCACCCAAAAAGATCGAAAGCGTCGGCAATCGAGATGCGCTTTGCATCGCTCGCCGCGGGCGTTCCTTTTTAAGTTGCCGGACTCCTAGGCGCGCGCCCGTTCGCGATATTTACTCCGCTGTTGTGCGGCCATGCGCCGGGGAATCCACGCACGCCTCGCCCTTTCGGCATCCTACCGACGGGCTTCCATATTCCGACTTGATATATGCCCTCGATGGACCCTTTTCGCGAATGAGAAGAAATGGAGGCGCGGGTGAGGCGAAGGCCGCGCTATTTAAATATGAGGGCATTTTGATGAGTAATTACGTTTCTGCCATCTTTTCCACGCACCTCTTTGCCTCTCACCTTTATATTCTCAATCTCTCTCTAATCGGAGGCCTGCGTGGCATAAGTAGACATTCACCAGCGAAATTACCTGTTACGAATACTAGAAAACAATCTCGGAATTGCATGTAAAACCTGGAATTTTGAGTAAATGTATTTTTTGCCTGTAAAACGGTAGTGGACGGTAAAAGGAGAAATGCTTTTTCTACGGTGCACTTCCCTAGAATTTAGTCCATCGTTTTGTTAAAAAATAACGTCTTCAATTGTGTTAGTTATGTAATCTGATGGAAAAAGACCGTGCGCGACACCTGCGCGCATTAAAGGAGCATTCATTGTGCTAATCGGTTGAAACAGCTGCCTGACTGCTTGCGACTAAATTACAACCGAGCAGCAATAGTGGCCTCTTTGAGGGAAATACCATCGGTAAATAAATATTCCTTAATTAAAAAGATTTTTTTCACGAAGACTAAATGTCTTCTGATAGTTTTCAGTATTAAAATTGGGTATAGAATATTTCTCGGAGAATAATCAGCATTTCAAATTCTTGTATTATTCTCTAAATCAGTTAGTCCAAAAGGTAATTGGTTAGTTCCTATTTAAAGCTGAAAAAAGGTTGCAAAATAATTGTTTACATATTTTTATTTCCTGACCATTAGTAATAAAAAATTAAATAAGGTGCAGTGGTATTTGAATGCTTAAAATATGTAAAAAACTACAATGTAGAATTTGAAAGGTCTAAGAGAGGTCATATCCGTGACGGGATTATTATTACGGCGAGTAATCAAAATTTCAAGACTATTTTACTGAATTCATTTTCTACTCATAAACATATATGTTGCGACTGTAAATGCTGAAATATGTCTGGATTTAAATTTACCCGTGTCCGTTGGGTTACATTGAGGAGAAGTAGTAAATTTGGTTGCTCAAAACCTTGAAAATTTTAATTTTATCCTTGGATTCTGGGAAATCTTGGAATTAGGAATTACTATATTCAATTGCTGACCACGCTTTAAAGTATCCAATTCTCAAGAACCACTCCTGCAATGAAAAACGAGGTGCCAGGAATGGTGACAATGCAGCAATTGTTAGAATAATGACTTCAAATAAGGCTAGGTGTGTAGTTAAAAATATTTCCGGAATTTGTGAGCATTTAACCTGTCGATTGTAAGGGCCATGTACATCTTTATTTTCGTAGGCGCTAGAATATCAATAACGCTTGGTCATTAATCGGAAATATTAACCTATAAACCTGACGCATGGCTGTAGGTGCTAGGAAATAGCCTTTAATTAATTTTAACGAAAGAGTAATGCAAATTTGATTAGTAGCGTGCGATAATACAGGGAGGGTGTATGCAATTGTCAAATTGCTATATCATTGTTCTAAGTCCTATGCAAGGCCGAAGTGTTGATTCCGGACAAATGCAAAATAAAATAAATGATGACGAAAGAGGTCTTTCTACAAATGATGATTCAGCTGACATGTTTTATATTGTAACCCCATATTTCAAAAGTAAAAATGAAGGAAAGAAAGTGTATTCCATTGTATTAGAGTTGGTGTCTACCAATCATATATTTAATAAGGTGGAGGTCAATTAGTGGGTGTAACAATACTAGATTGCCAGAAGAGATTTTTCCAAGTATTTACACTGCTAATGAGACAGAAGATAGAATTACTAATCAGAATATAGATCAATCGCATACTAAGACATCAAAAAGATTAAATAACATCTCCAGAAAGCAGGCCGCAAAGAAGGTTTTAGATGAGGATATAATTTCCGTAGTAGAAGTTAACTGCCGTAGTTTAAAAAATAAAATACCGGAATTTCACCATCTCATTCAAAGCACTGAGTCGGATATCATTATAGAAACTGAAAGTTGGTTAAAAAATGACATCGCAGGCAGCGAAATATTTCCAAGTCCTTCATAGTTTATAGAAACGACAGAAAGAATAGAGCCGGAGGAGGAGTGTTTATAGTGGTTAAGAACTCTAACGTCAGTAGAGCCGTTTGGAGTTATTTCTTGATAGCTGTATAGAAAGTGTATGGTGCTCAGTGAAAACACCCAGATCGAAAAGAATATATATCTGTGCGTATTATAGACCACCCCACGATAGCATTAACTCAATACCAGACCTAGAAAAACAGATACAAAGCTTTACATCCCACAACAGTGAGCATAGCCTAATTATCGGAGGCGATTTTAATATTCCCACAATAGATTGGGATTCGTACAGTTTTATAAATGGAGGTAAAGACAAGGATCTATGTGAGTCCCTCTTATTTGCGTTCACCTCGAATTCTCTAAATCAATTAGTCACTTCAACAACAAGGGGAAAGAACATTCTTGATCTGTTAGCCACAAATATAGCCGAAAAGGTCTTAAATATAGAAGTTGTTGACGGAATCAGTAATCACAGGGCTGAAAACCCTAAATTTTGTCTAAGCGTAGATAAAGTTAGCAAGCCTAAGAAAAAGGTTTATTTATTCAATTAAGCTGATTATGATGGCTTAAAATGTAAATTAAAACGCTCCTTTTTTATATTTGACGAATTAAGGAAAACTAGTAGTGTCGAGGATACTTGGAATAATTTTCTTTCGATAACACGTTCAGTAATACAGAGATTTATACCTAGTAAATATATAAAAGAGAATAAGGAACCCCGATGGTACAACTCTGAAGTACGGAAATCTCTTAGGCGGCAAACGGTGTGCCATGCCAGGATGAAAAACGCAGTTAAAGATTCCTCCCCTGATAAAATCAACGAAACCATACAGAACTACAAAGCATCTAGGTCCACTGCCAAAAGGTCTTTCGAAAGGCGCTAGCGGAATTCAAAAGGAAAAAAGTAAGCGAACATTTGGACGATAACCCAAAGATGTTTTGGTCCTACGTAAGGGAAGTGCAGGGAAAAAAGTCCATCGGTAACTCATTGAATAACGAAAAGGGGGATAAAGTAAATAGTAGTTTCGAAAAGCCAACATATTAAACTCTTTCTTCCAGAGTGTTTTCAACATATCCTCACAAAATACACCCGAAAACCTTCCGAAAACATTTCAGCAGTCAATGCAAGCAATCAATTTTTCCACCCGCGGATAGAATTGCTTCTTAAAAACATAGACCCCCAACAAATCTCCGGGACATGAAGAGAAACCGTGCGCGTGCACAAAGAACTGTCGGTTGAAATTGCCCCTTATCTTGATATAATATTTAATAAATCATTAGCAGAAGAAAGCGCGCCAAACGGCTGGAAGGTACGAGGCTCGTAGCTCGTAGTATAAGCTCGTAGCTTGGGTAACACCCATATTTAAAAACGGAGACAGGGAGGACCCCAGTAATTATAGGCCAATATGGCTGACTTCCATTTCCTGTAACAACGTTGTATCGTATCATTGTTATTTCCACGTATCATTGTTAGTTCCATGATGAGGCACCTCGACAGCCAAGATTTATTAATTAATAACCAACACAGCCTCCATAAATGTAGATCCTGCGAAACTCAGCTCGCAATTTTTGTACATGATATATTGAACTCCGGTGAAATTAATATTCCAGTTGATGCGATATTCCTAGATTTTAAGAAAGCTTTCGATAAGATCCCTCATTGAAAATTACTCGCGAAATTGGAAACTTATGGAATACACGAAAGTATTATTAACTGGATTAAACAATTCTTAAGTGATCGTGTCCAAACGTTCGTCCTGGACGGTGTATCATCCGATACTGTCAAAGTCACGTCGGGTGTACCACAATGAAGTGTCATAGGCCCCCTTCTATTCCTTATTTACATAAATGACCTCAGCACCGTAGTTAATAGCAAGCTGGGTCTTTTCGCGGATGATGCAGTAATTTTTGTGGAAATTCGAAGTCACAACGACTGAGTAGTGTTAGCCAACGACCTAGATGCAATTCAAAATTGATGCGATACATGGCAAATAGAATTAAACCTAAGAAAATGCGTAGTAATACATTTTTGGGAAAAGAGTATTTCCCTCCCAAATAGTTACAAAGTGTAACAAATCAAAATCGCGAGGGTAGATTCCTTTAAATACTTGCGTGTAACAATTCCTCACGATCAATCATGGGGGAAAACACATACGAGAAATATGCGGTCGTGCTAATAAAAAATTGGGATTTGTGAAAAGAGTGCTAGGTAAATGACTGCTAGGATAAAAAAGTGAAAGAACGATGTTTCCTTGCCTTGGTCAGGCCCCACCTAGAGTATGCTGCCAGCATATGGGATCCACATAATATATATTTGATTTCGGAATTAGATCGAGTTGAGCGGAGGGGGGCTAGATTTGTCAAACATAGTTATGACCAACGCAGCAGCGTATCCACTTCGCTAGACAATTTAGGATGGGATTCTCTTACACAGCGGCGTTTCCAATATAGATTAAACTTATTAAAAACATTTAAAGATGGGCCCTTTTCCGATGACATCAAGGATATAATAAGAGCCCCAACGTATTACGGGCAAAGGGATCACGAATGTATGACTAGATAGATAGACTGCAAGCCTGACAGGTCTAAAATGTCATTTTTCCAAGAACGATAAGGTACCAGAATGATTATAGTCGAAATTCCCCAAGAGTTAGTTCATTACAATAAGTATTAACGTACAGGTTAGGAACCCGCGATGATATGTGTATATATATATATATGATATGAATATATATATATATATATATATATACACACACTACCTTGATCAAAACGTTCCCGGAATTTATTCAGAAAATTAAAAATACAAAAAGTAATCCCCATCGACTGCAACACACTTATGAGAGCGCTTGATCCAATCCTCGAAACATTTTTTATATTCGGTTTTCGGTATGTCCATCAGTACTTCCTGCGATTTTTCCATTACTTCCTCTCGGCTGCTAAAACGCGTTCCCCGTAATGGTTTTTTAACTCGATTGAACAGAAAGAAGTCACAGGGAGCCAAATCAGGTGAATTCGGTGGCTGTTGGATGGTATTTGTTGCATTTTTCGTCAAAAAATTACCAATAATGATAGCACTGTGCGACGGTCTCGACGCACTGTGCGACGATTTCTGGTCTATTTCGGCGACTTGCTTCACGCAAACGTCTCATAACGCCCAAATAATACTCTTTGTTTACTGTCTGGCCTTCTGGCAAAAATTCATGATGCACTACACCGTTGTAATCCATGAAAACCGTCAGCATTGCTTTCTTTTTTGACTGAAAACGGCGTGGTTTTTTTGGTCTCGGCTCATTTGGTGAACGCCATTCACTTGCCTGATATCTGGATTGCGTGTCGTACTCATATACCCACGTCTCGTCTCCAGTAATGATCCTTTTGATGAATGTGGGATCGGATTCAGCCTCGCAAATCATGTCTTTTGCGACGTCAACACGGTCTCTTTTTTGCATGAAATTGAGGTCTTTTGGCACCAACTTTGCTGCTACACGACGGAAACCCAAATCATTAACCACAATGTCTTGGGCAGATCCATAGGCAATGTTCAAGTCCTCCGCTATTTCTCTGATGGTTAATTTGCGGTTATTGACCAACATTTCTTTTACTTTATCAATTTTTTCACCAACTTTCGATGTCGATGGTCTGCCATTGCGTTCATCATCTTCGATTGACTCACGACCACTTCTGAACCGTTCGTGCCACTGGTAAACGACCGTTTTTTTTAGAGAATCGTTGCCGAAACACTTTTCCAACATTTCCAACGTCCGTGCGCCACTAAATCCGTTTTTTACGCAAAATTTAATACAAGTTCGTTATTGCAAATTTAAATCCATTTCTGCAATTGTAAAAAATCGCCAACACACACGGAGATAGATGTACTCTTGGCTACGTAACTTTTGCAAATGCCAAGTTATGACACTAAGATTTAAAGGGAATATCAACAACAGATGTACCAATTTAACAAAAAAAAACAGAACTCAAATCGGAACGATGGGAGCGCCACACGGTGGTTGTTCCGGGAACCTTTTGTTCTAGGTAGTATATATATATATATATGAGTCTGACCTGAAGAAGACCTCGGAGTAGGCCTAAAGCTTAAATCATCTACAGTGTGAGTGTCCTTTTACGTGTTATCTGTTTTATTCTGTGTTCTATTGTACCGTCCAAAAGTTATATTGCTCTCGTGAGTACTTCCGCATTATCGATATATATATATATATATATATATATATATATATATATATATATATATATATATATATATATATATATATATATATATATATATGATTTCTTCGAAGTAACACGGAAGTGTTGAATGAAAAACTTAGACAGTAACACACAGCACGAGAACACATAAAAAGAACACTCACAATAATATCTTGATAATTTCGACGGACTTGAGCTCCGTCTTCTTCGGAAGATAAGATATGACTAAGGAAAAGGGTACGCGGTGCAGAGAGAGTATGGGACGAGGGAGAGGGGAAAAAAACAGGCAGTGGGGGAGGGGTGAAGGAGGGGTATATGGAGGGGGAGAAAGCGGAGCGGGGAACAGGTGGTGGGAGAGGGGTGAAGGAGGAGGTTATGGAGGGGGAAAGGGAGGCCAGAGGGGAGCGGAGATGGAATAAGGAGGATGCGGAAATAGTAACAAGCGACACATAAAACTAACAATTCATCCACAGATCCCACAACACCCATGACCAAGGCATCAACTCACCAAGTCATCAGAAGGGCTTGACAAGTCAAAACACAGGACAAGGATGACAAAATGTATGCGGATGAATAAATTGTCCCACCATCTCGCAAGAAACTAATCCACCTCCATCTATCTCAGCCCCACCCCCCCATTTAGTGAACGACATTGAGACCCGGATGTTGATAGGCTTTACACAGCCATATAAATGCCAATTCCATTGTTTTTAATTTTATATGGTTATCGGATGGGGGAAGGGATGCTAGCACGGAAACATTGTACATACTCTAGAGTATGGTACCGTACATACTATTAGAGTAAACTAAGTTAAATTGAGGAAATGATTATTTTCTACCAGGCTATTCAAATACGTTCATTTCTTCGTGCCTGGAGGAACGCCTTATCTTAATTCGTCGATAGCTATGTAACACTCAATGCAATAGAAATTGGCTTAAGTCCATGAAATTTCATGAAATATTGATGCCGCCAATTTTTTTTTGCTTGAACAAAGTCTACTCTAGCAAAAGGAGTTAGCCCGGGTTATGGAAGAGAATTTTTTAGCGAGGTATTCGAAGGCAAGGAAAGCGGATGCAAAGCTAATAATATGGTAGTGGAATGTTGAAGACATTTATTAAGTTTGAATTCTGTTTTGAGTGAGGTAGAAAATATTAGTTATAGTGAGCGGACTGAAGGAAGATGGAAGGAATGTTGAGTTGAAGAATGATTTATTTTTCCGTATGGTCGTGTTAGGCGGGACCTAGAAGAGTAAAAGCGCTTACTCTTTCCGTGCATCAAAAAAACCCCCAACAAGTAAACTGCTTTCAATAAAGAATAAAAATTGCCTACTCATTAAATTCTATTTTGTTTAACCACGATCCAGAAGCCCAAACGTCGCAATTATACGAAAAGTGAAGAATCAGGCGTGATATTGTGGAATCGAGACATAATGAAAACTTTGTTGCAATTTTCCACAGTTAATTTTCCACAAACAATTTTCCACAAGTTGCATCTTTGCCACCCACCTCTTGGAGAAGAACCATTCCCCGGATTTTGAATTTAAGCCGTTGCATAAATTCGAAAAGAGCAAGAAATTGGACGCTCTCGAGAGTTTAGAGATTATCCAACGGAGAAACCAGAAGATAGAGCTACTTAACGACATTCAGTTCCTCTCTTGCCCCTCCCCTCTTTTGTCTATTAACTTCCCTCAGTTACCATTATGGCGACACCTTCCCTCCCCCCCCCCCCCCGAAGAGTGAGCTGCCCGCACTTCGGGGGGTTCCATTGGTTTTTCCTGCCTTTCTTTGTTTGACAAAACCCCACCCCCCCCTTCCCACCCGCTCCCTCCTCCCCTGCCACCCCTCCTTGGTATATATATCCTTTCTCCCTGTACTCTTCCTCACCTGAAGATGATACAGTGTATCGAAACCATGGTCGGCAGTAAAGTTTTAACTGTGGAAAATTGCAACAAAGTTTTCATTATGTCGCAATTATAATTTGATGAACATGAGCTCGTAAGTTCTCTAATGTACTCGTAAACGTGGACTTTGGTCACTCGTCATTGGAAACAATTGGCTGTCCCGATCTGAATTTATTACGTATGTTTATAAGTTGGTCAGCTTGAAATCCTTTTATCCGTTTATTCAATAAGTGCATTCTGTTTTAGTTTTTCTGGCACCCGTGGTGAAGTGATTTGTGTTGGTGTTTCCAGAGTGTTAGGTACGTGAAGTGATACCATTTAATTGACTTTAGAACATAAAGAAAATTCTTCTCTGTTATTGAGTATGAAATTCCGGGGAGTTGATTTCATTGGAAATGATACAGTTTCTTTCACTTTATTATTATACTCGTAGCAATGTATTGCAATGAACAACGAGCATTTTAGCCACCGAGTGAATCCCTTCTCAATCTTGTAATAAATGTAAAGGCTAGAGGCAAATGCGTTAAGTGGAAGTTGCTTCCGCGATCGAGAAGAGCACACCGGTTCAGAATAAAGGCCGGTTCAAAGCCACAATGACCGGGTGGTCTAAGCCACTAGGAGGATCTTTAACGTAGACTGGAGGATGGGTCTAAAATGGCAAATCTTTGCGTGACGTAATTTATTCTCTTAGACGACGAAGAAGGCTTCCATCGTAAGAACATTTGAACTTATCGCTGGGAGAAATGATTATTATCTTCCTTCCATATAAATGAGGCCTTTAGGACTTGTTTGATTTTAAAATGAGTTTCCTTGAATCAATTTTTGTGATAGTCTTCGTTTCGTTCCAAATGAAGGTCCGTGAGTTCATTGATCCTATAGTTACCTGCTCCTCCAATGCCAGTGTTCTGATTCCCAGTCGTGTGCCTGTAATTGTATTTTTTACTATTTCATCCGATAATCGTCGCATGTCTACGTACCAAAAATAAGTTTTCCCCATTTACTTGGGCGGCACAATCACAGGTTTCAAGAATCGCCGAGTGCAATTTTTACTTGAACATTGAAATTATTGAAATTCCTATTTCGCAATGATCTTTTGCAGACGTTGAATTGATTTAATTGTGAAATGGTTTTGGATTTATTGCGTTATTTTATACCTGCGTTATAGATATTAATAAAACTTTCTCGGAAAATAATTCGTTGTCATAACGTATCCATATGATATTTAATCAAGTCAGTTTCACATTCAAAGAAGAAAGTCTGTTTGCCAAATGATTTTCATTTACATTTCCAATTATTTTATCAAATCATAATTGATGAAACAAATCTAAATGGTTCTTTTCTGTTGAGTAAAATTACTCAGTAAAATCCCTCCCTTTCATAAAGTTCAACTAGACACAGGTCCATGGAAATTTCAATTAGGTAACTTAGGGAAGACAAAAACCTTTCGTATAGGACGATGCTCTATCAATCCTGAAAATTGGTATGGTGGGAGTACTGAAGAAAAATTCACAAGTGCTTAAGATAAAAATCTAACCACGGATTTATGAAGAACTACTGTAAATAGCTCGATTACTCTTTACAGTAGTTTCTTCATCAATAGAGTTATTATTATCCTACTATATGGAAAATGGATGTTATTTTATTTAAAAGTTTGGAAATCAGAAATAAAAACACAATTTGAATTAAAAATTAAAAGTGTTATACTTTTACGTAATGTTTGCTATTTTTTGCCCATAGTTATGTAATTAGATAGATAAAAGAGTTAACAAGGTCAGATAGATCAAAAGCATTGGAACAAGTCGCACTGCGATTTCAGTACAAGATTAAACTTTATATTGCTTTCCGCGTAGGTAGACTCAAAGAACAGTTAATCCGACACATTTGAAAATAAATATTTTTCGCAGCAAGAGAATCAAATCAAGTGATTGCCACTTTTAATTAATACTAACCTTTTTAGTTCACTTCTCGCCTTGTCTTGACCACTGTCGACACTTGATCCGCGTAAGATTACTAAAGCATTGGTCAGCGAATTGATTGCTCTCGTAGATAGTGACAAGCAAATTACGATTTCGCTTGGTTATTTTTATATCGAGGCTAACTCGCGCACCAGCGGAAATATCCAGGAGCGCCCCACCCACCTCGCATCCTAGAGACGCTCTCTGCCCCCTCCCCCGAAACCACCGAAGTGAGCCTTGCAGACTTATTGCGTCTTCCCACCTGTTTTTTACGTCGTAAATACATTCCTCTGATGCACGGTTGGCGGATTATTAAAGTGACATTTGCATAGAGATGGGTCTTCCTTCTGCCGTGGTCCGAAGTTGGTGCGAACAATCGTTGCACACCGAAAGAAAGAGAGAGAGAGAGAATACGTGGAGATACAGCTTTTCCCTCCGCCTCCTCCTCACTTTCTTGCGAGTGAGAAAAGAAGCAAAATATTTTAATGATCCGGATGTTTCATAAAGTAGCCCGATAATAGTCGTTCGGGTCGTTTAGATGAAGTCCAGGTTATACCAGCTTACAGGTTTTACCACCGCAGATGTCGTGGATGCACTGTTGAATTTTATTCATTGGTATTTCTTTCGGAAAGCTTTTGGAAGTTGATTCATGGGCGTCTGTCTGTCTAAGGAATGTTTTCATGCGATTGTTTTTTATCGGGATGCACCTCGGCACTCAACCGTGCGAGCGTATAGGCGGCCAGAATTACGGTTCCTTTTGCATGGTCGTCGCACGGTGTTTTGGCGTCTGTGCCAATGGAATCGATTTATACGCCACTTACAGTTTCATTGAGCCGGACTCCGAGTTTAAATAAATAGAATAAATATTGATGAGAGCACAAATTACCCTTTAAAAAAAAGTATGTCTAAAGGTTTGTCCCTGCATTTCATGAGTAATATGTTTTACATTTCTCTCTCTTTGCTTACGGAATTGACCGGCTCGCCCTTGAGGGATCGAGGGTATATGGAACCTTATATCTTTCCTCAAAAGATGTTTAATGCCCTTGACATTCTTACATTACTTAATTGATTGACATTGATTCTAATGACTTCCAGATTAATGAAATTGTAAGAAGCAGAAGTAAGATGTCTATTAAGAACATTATGGTAAGTGCTTGCTTACTGCATTTAGAAAATGAATCTACCCTCAAACGGGCAGAGGAGGATCAGACGGGTACTCTCAGATCATTTTCACGACGATATTTTTAAACGTCTGAGCCGGGATATCGGGTGAGCAGAAGGATTCCTTCTTTTGCGAGGAATAGGAACATTTGGACTTCTTTATGAAAAAAAGTCTTTCTTCCCTGATGCTCTCTCATGATGTTCTACGTCTGTTATTTTAGGTTTTATATGCAGAAGCCAGTGACTTAATTCAACCATCGGATGAACATTATTTTTGTAGATTGCATCCTACAAGGTTCGTCCGGAAAAAAGGTGTACTGATATTTTTCCCGCCGCTCCAGGCGCGCCCAGCACCGCTCTGACGGGCTGCGATTGGAGGGGGGTATGTTCGCAAGCGACGCTGAAAAAGGCAGTCGGCTCTGAGCTGCGGCGTAGTGAGGAGCTCTGTTAACGCGAGCCTCCACGCTCGACCCACGTCACGGAACGCGATGCCGAAGTTTTTGGAGCAGCGTTATTCCATCAAATTTGCGGTAAAGCTTGGGAAATCGTCTACTGAAACTGTCGGTATGATTAACCAGGCTTACGGGGAGTCGTCCATGTCCAGAAACATGATCTTTCGGTGGCACAAGATGTTCGTGGAGGGCAGAGAAGAGGTCGACGACGAACCACGGCCTGGACGCCCATCAACGACATTCACCGACGAAAATGTGCGAAAAGTTCGCGATGTACTGAACTCTGATCGTCGTCTTAGTGTTCGGACGATAGCAGAGCAGTGTAATGTTCCAAAAACAATAGTGCACGAGATTATTAGGGACCAAAAACATCTGGCGGCTGCATCACGGCAATGCGCCGTCTCACACCGCGCTTGTCGTGTCGGACTTCTTGGCCAATCACGGCGTGGCAACGCTGCCGCACCCGCCCTACAGCCCGGACTTGGCACCACCGGACTTCTTTCTGTTCCCGAAGATAAAGAGGAGTTTGAAAGGAACGCGATACGGGACTTTGGACGCCGTCAAAGAGGCCGTGACGACGTGTCTTCGAGAGGTTCCCGATGATGCCTTCGCGGGAGCGTTCCAGGAATGGGAACGCCGCTGATACAAGTGTATCGACACAAGGATCCTATTCACAAGGAGCCTATTTTGAGGAATATTAGCTTAAGATATGTAAAAGTGTAATAAATTTTTTTTCCTGAGCTCAGTACACTTATTTTCCGGACGAATCCTGTACAAATTTTGGGTGCTATGGAATTGAAACACTTTCAGCGTGGCAATATATTTAAATGGCTGTCTATGGAAGTAATTTTGGAGGTCTTGTATGAATTTCTTCTAAAACTTTTGCAGTAACAAATTTGTAGTCGAATTTTTATATTTCAGGTAACCTAAAATTGCGTATGTGTGAGAGCACATCATGGTTTTAATATACGCCAATAACTTTCCATAGAACGTTCTTTAGTAGCATTCTACCGATCAGCATAGGACTTCGGCCTAGAATAATGAACTGAACAATGACATAAGATTTTCTTGCTCTCTTGTTCCGAATAATATAACTACTTCGGATTATTTTGATATTTTCAGTCGATTTTTCGATGGGAACAAGAAGCTTCCGGAAAATTTTCGGAGACGGTTTCGCAAATGAGTGTGATCAGTGATGTGCTACCTGAACATAACCAGTGCTACTTAATGGTGCATTAATTCAATAATATTCTTGGAAGTTTTTCGGCAATTTTTTCCCAAATAATGTCTTTACAAAGCTTTGTACGAATGAAAGTCTTTAATACGTTTTTCATGTTTTGTTTTTAAGGAATGAGTAGCATGTTGGAATTTAGTCAGTGTGAATATTAACAGCAACATAATGAGAAAACTTAGTCCTCACCATCCCTCTACCCGGTTTCTACGTGAGCACTTTTTCAAGGTCAGTTACATCGTAATTTACACCAAGTTTCACGAAGTGGACGATTAATGTGTATGAGAAATATCCCCATTGGTTCCGTTCTCCGTGAAGTAAAAAGGACAAAATTAAGTTACTTTTGTTATTCGTATAGAAGAGATTTGTACTTGTAGATGAATTTGACATGAATTCCAGTGACGTGATAACCGTCATTGAAAATTTCCTCCGGTTAAATCCGCGATATGCGAGATTCGCTGTAACAAATTTGCATGAACATCGTTTAGATTTTCTATCACGAGACATACATTGTGAGTATGTATTCAGTCAAGTATTTTGCTTTCAATTTTCTGACAAGCATTAATATTTCATTTTCTCGCGGACTGAACCACTGCTCGTGATTGACTTCAGGATAAGTCATGGAATCAGGATTATGGTGTAACTGCTAAAATCAGGAAGCAGCCACAAAAGAGAAGGAAATAATTTCCTTTTTAGTTCTGTAGTCGAAATAGTAGAATACTGAAAATGAATGGATAAGGCATAGATACAAGTAAGAAATGCCGTACATTGGGTAAAGGGAGGAATCTGTCGAGGGCACTTTGAAAGTCAAAGGGAAAAATTAAGTGGGCACATTTAAAAGCGCGATAGTTTGCTTATGAATAGATGCTCATGATAGAAGAAAACTTGAAAGGCGTAAAGTACAAAAGAAGGCCAAGGATGATGCATTTGATGGCAAACGTCAGTGCGAGGAACCATGAAGGAACAATGCAAAGATTGGATGGGTAACGGGATGGATCGGAAGAGTGCCACCGATCAATCCCCAGATTGATGACCCACGACCAGCCGTAGAATCGAACAGCGTTGTTAGTTATGTTCAAGAGCATTCACGGCGCAACTGTTTATGGAGAATCGGTCTGGCAGACTCCGGCGCGTTCTGCTCCAGAATAGCAGGTGAGAAAAGAGGAGGTGGCTCAGTCGCAATAACATAACGCTTATCACTCGACGTCTAACCCAAAGGATCTCGAAGGTAACAGAACACCCTTCGGATGGGCACATCTTTTCCGACCAAACTCGCGCCCTTCTCTCAATTGATCACCGCCTAGTTTATCTCTCGGTTTTAATCGCCTCTTCGGGTGTGAAATTCGATCTAGTCGCACGACCCCGCGCGAAAGGCTTTCCTCCCCTCGAAACACTCGGGGATTCTAGGAAGAGGACGAGAGGGTGGAGGAGGGCGAGAGGGTGGAGGAGGGCGAGAGGGTGGAGGAGGACGAGAGGGTGGAGGAGGACGAGGGGGTGGCGGAGAACGAGGGGGTGGAAGAGGACGAGGGGGTGGCGGAGGACGAGGGGGTGGCGGAGAAAGGGGTAGTGGATCGGAAGGGAAAGGAGGGGAGGAGGTCATCGCTCGCGCTGATCGTTCTCGGATCGAATAAATCTCCGCGGAGATCCAGTGATCGAGTGAATTGGGAAAACTTTTCCCCCTCCCTCCCAAACTCTCCCTCTCGGCTTCTCCCACGCGCACTTGTCACCGGACATTCCGATACCCCCCCCCCCCTTGTCATCTCCTTCTATGCCCTCCGCGGGGGGTAGGGGTGGCTCGAGAAGAGATCCTCTGTCCACCACCGACCCCTCCCCCACCGGTTTTTGAAGCCCTTTCAGCTTTCCTCCCACTCACCCTTCCCCCCTCCCTTAAGAAGCTATCCCCCCCTCCAACGCTCCCCTCCCATATCACATACTCCTCCCATGGACTCCACCTCCCCTCCGTACCCACAATTCAAATGTCTCTCGCTTCAACGTGTTTGGTTCCTTTTTTTCGTCTTCTTCTCCTTCCATTGTCCGTATTGCGTGAGGGAGGGAGGGAGGAGAGGGAGGGAGAGGGGAGTACCTGCCCACTCACCCTCCGACAACCTCCCTCCCCATACCACCCTCTCCACACCCATCGTGCTCTCTCCCGTACCGCCGGTTTCCACCCCCTCTCTCCCCTCTCTATAGAAATGTATGTATTCGAGGTGCAGGGAGGAGTTCTCAATTTTTTTCACATTTTCCTCCTTTTTCTTTTTATTTTAAATTTCTGGAGAGCAGCAGACTGCCAGTGAAGGCGGTGGAAAAATGAGATATGGCATGGCGTTCGTTTGTCCTTCATATTTTTTCTCATCACTCCCTCCCTCCCGTCTCTCCTTTCGATGGATCCTTTCTGCTCCCCATCGGTTGATGCCTTACTCACTTCGCGAGGCGTTCTAAAGAGTGGGACGCTGCACACGCCTCTTTCCTTTCTTTTTCCCAATATTTTTCTAATTCGCATTTCTCCTGAGAATTGTTTTCCTTTCCCTTCGTACGGGCTTCGTGTACCTCCCAAAAGGCTCGCGTTACCCGCCGTGATTGAAGGAACCTCCTGCCGTTGTTGCGCACTACATTTCCTTATCTCTGACCGCCCACTCCTCTGAATGGCTCCACGGGGTTCGATGTCCTTTTTCCCACCCCCTCCCCCGCGCGGACGAGAAAAATGATTAATGTGCGCGTCGAGGATTTAACCTATTTTCCGCCTGGTGATTTATATTCTCTTGTTTCAAGACCCGGGAGAGCTTCGTGTAATGGCACTTGCTTTCCGTCGCGAGTTCCTTTCTGATTCACTGGTGGTTGATAGTTCATGTTATCGCTTTTATAACCACTAGCACATCTAGGCTACTTAGTGACGACCGGCCTTCATAATCCCATTGACCTCTTTGTCTTATCTCGACTATTGTTGTTAGAAGCGATTATAAGCTAAGAGAGAGCGTTGCTGTCAAGCTCTTGCCCGGACCCTGTTCATGGCACGCTTCCAGTGAATGGAATCCGGTCCATAACTCTCGTTCGTGAAATGGAGAATGCTCAGCGCTGTCCAGGCCGATTGATTTAAAGCTGCTAATATAAAATAGTGTTATTTCACTTAAATCAATCCAGAATTTACTTAGAGTAAATAATAATGAAGTAGATTTCATCCTTCATTTAATTTATCAACAAAAAATAGATCGGGTGCTTTCATATTTGTAGTTTGGTGAATCATGTCTTGCAAAAGTTGATTTTTTGACTGGATTACGTGAAAGATTTTTAAGTTATCGAAGATCTTCCCCCATAATCATGTTCTTCCATTTGGACGGGGATGTGCCGCTCTTAATTCTTCCCAGGGCTTGAAGAAGATGGATGGGCCTTCCCTCTATACGTGGACAATTACGGAGAATTCAACCCGAAGGAGATACCGAGAAGAGTTTGACATGAATATATGGCATAGAATGTTTTGAACGAATCGAGATATTTGTGGACGAATCGTGATGACCACCGTAAAAAATTCTTCTCCCCGACTACGACACCTTGCCATTGGTCCCTGTCCTACAAGTTACGTGGCTTTCAGCGAACATGTGGATCAGACGTAGAGCAATCTCATTTGGAGAATTTTAGACTCTACATGAGAAACATTGGAGCGCCAGAGAAATTCATTAATCCAGGCTGGTAGCAACCCCTTGGATATACCATCTTTCAGTGGCCTTCCTTGATTCTGAAACGTTGAAACGGTCATAACAGCATCTCTGACAAGAAGACGCCTGGATTGTTTGGTCATAGCCAAAGTATACAAACGTGTCCCTTTTCGACTGAATTTTTAAGAAGTCGGAAGCGCTAAAAGTAAATATGATTCCTAGGTTCTATTTAATGCAGACGGTCGATTTGTTGTTTAAATTGAAATTATTTTCACATTTTTAGGTTTGGCTAGTTGACAATATTCCAAGTCGATCAGCTAAGCATAGAAGGTATATCAAAGACTACTACCGAGCCTAAGCACCTATTTTTGGGATACCAAGAGTTGCACAGGGTGCGGCTGCATAATTTGCTGATTGATCCTCCAAATCATCTATTTATTCTGCCGTAAACTGTGCTATTTTATGGAGCTAGCTTCAAATATTGCTTTTAATAAACTGGAACAAATCTCAATAGTTTCAGCCTCAACTTTGTGGAAGTTCATTTTAATAAATGAAAGTAGAAAAACTTTGTTACAATCCACCACTTTATTTTCGATACTACTAGTTTCGACGCTACGGCGTCATCCTCAGGTACCTGAGGATGACGCCGTAGCGTCGAAACTAGTAGTATCGAAAATAAAGTGGTGGATTGTAACAAAGTTTTTCTACTTTCGTTTATTAACTGGAACAAAGCTGAAAATCATTCATTGGTGTTTAGGCTTTCGAGTTTTAGTAAGTTAACTAAAACTGTACTCGTTGCACGAACTTGCCTAGCCAGGTTTCTTACTTAGGTAGACTCAGTAGTGGACAGTAGCACATTTTTGCTCTTATAACAATTTTTGGAGAATTACCACCATTTTTCATGATCAAGAATTAAGCTCCCATATGCGTAGACAATAGCTTCATCGCTCTCACTTTAAGCGTCGATATTCAATCTACCTTTGATTAATTGGATCTATCAATGATCACATTCACGTGCATAAATGTCCCGCAGCTCTGTGCCGTTCGACTTCTCTCGACATAGATCAGATTTTCTTGGGTCCATGGTTGTAGTCTTCGACGCATGTGAAATAAGTACAAAGACAGGTTTTTGTCCACATTCTGGGAGAGAGATTTCCGAACCGTCGGAAGTTATGCTCGCTTTTCCCTTGAATGTATTAGAGATCGTTCCACGACGCGGACGCATGGTAGCTACCTATTAACTTCATAATTCAGTTGCGTGGTTTACTATATTCTTTTTAGCCGCGTTAATTTTCGTAAAATTCTTCTGACTAATTTTCCGCCACGAAGGGGAATTATACGTATAGCAAGATCTCCATCCGAGACACACCCCTGTGATACTTTCATTCTAATGGTGTGAGCCAAAAGGCCAAAGTTCTGGAAAGTGTTGGGTAAAATTTCTTCCACGGCTGGACTCCATTGAATTTATTTGTCGCAATTCTGTAGCGGATGGATAATCTCAGGCTTCTTGGCCTTAAATGCCTGTCAGCCGTTTTAATGCTGTTCTGATCGTTCTCCCGTACAAAAAAAGTGGAGAGAATTAAGTAATCTCCCATTTTAACACAAGACTTTCACGTAGTATGACATGCCAAACTTTATTTTCTTCGACAGTGGAATGGGCTTGATTCCATTGTAGATGTGTAGGTTGTCGTCGCTCATTAATCTCATTGGTATCTGCCAGAGGATTAATTAATAACCAAGGCACATTTTTATCTTAGAAAACCCACACACACACACACACACGCACACGCACACAAACCCACAGAGTGATGGCAAAAATGATAACTCATCGCAAAGCAGCGTGCACGCATAAATTAACCCTAACCCTGAGGAGGGGTTTTAGTGAAACGAAAGAGAAAAAAAGTGCAGAAGGGAACGAAAGAAGCAAAAGTAGAAAAAAAGAGCGGCGTGCTCCCCTATGGGAATATATTCTCCTCTTCGTTCTTCTTCGACGCTCAGGGTTGGTAGGGAGAGGGAAAGGAACGGCAGTCGGCCGCCCGGCCCCCACCCTCTGGCGGCCGCCGTTGTGGCGGTCATCCAATCAGATGAAGGAATCGACTCACACTTGCTACCCGTTTCTCCCTTCCTCAACTCCCCCATTCTTACTTCCTCTGCCCCCTCGCCCCTGCCTTTGCCGGTCCCTCCTCTCCTCCTTCCCCCCCTTCGCCAAACTTCTACTCCACCCCTACACCTTTCCTTATCCCTCATACCTTTGATCTCATTCCATCTCCCTCCTTGTCCCCCTCTGCTCCTCTCTCTTCCTCCTCTCCTCGGTCCCTCCTCCTCCTCCCATTGCGTCTCACCCTCCTGCCCACTGCTTCCTTCTTTTTTTTTGTTGCTCCACCTCAACACAAGAGCTTTGCAGATGTGTGTGTGTATATATATACATGGTTCGTCCAGAAGATAAGTGTACTGATTTTTTCCCGCCACTCCAGGCGCGCCCAGCACCGCTCTGACGGGCTGCGATTGGAGGGGGGTATGTTCGCAAGCGACGCTGAAAAAGGCAGTCGGCTCTGAGCTGCGGCGTAGTGAGGAGCTCTGTTAACGCGAGCCTCCACGCTCGACCCACGTCACGGAACGCGATGCCGAAGTTTTTGGAGCAGCGTTATTCCATCAAATTTGCGGTAAAGCTTGGGAAATCGTCTACTGAAACTGTCGGTATGATTAACCAGGCTTACGGGGAGTCGTCCATGTCCAGAAACATGATCTTTCGGTGGCACAAGATGTTCGTGGAGGGCAGAGAAGAGGTCGACGACGAACCACGGCCTGGACGCCCATCAACGACATTCACCGACGAAAATGTGCGAAAAGTTCGCGATGTACTGAACTCTGATCGTCGTCTTAGTGTTCGGACGATAGCAGAGCAGTGTAATGTTCCAAAAACAATAGTGCACGAGATTATTAGGGACCAAAAACATCTGGCGGCTGCATCACGGCAATGCGCCGTCTCACACCGCGCTTGTCGTGTCGGACTTCTTGGCCAATCACGGCGTGGCAACGCTGCCGCACCCGCCCTACAGCCCGGACTTGGCACCACCGGACTTCTTTCTGTTCCCGAAGATAAAGAGGAGTTTGAAAGGAACGCGATACGGGACTTTGGACGCCGTCAAAGAGGCCGTGACGACGTGTCTTCGAGAGGTTCCCGATGATGCCTTCGCGGGAGCGTTCCAGGAATGGGAACGCCGCTGGAACAAGTGTATCGACACAAGGATCCTATTCACAAGGATCCTATTTTGAGGAATATTAGCTTAAGATATGTAAAAGTGTAATAAATTTTTTTTCCTGAGCTCAGTACACTTATTTTATGGACGAACCATGTACACACACATTCATATGGAAATAGACATAAGGAAAAGGGAGAGGAACATATTATAAAGACGAACACATGAGAGGTGGGGAAGGCTTACACACACACATACACCCACACATAGGGAAAGATCAGGATATTTATGAGATAAAGGAAAACAGGTACCGACACAAAAGACGAACACAATGGATAAGTAAATTTCACGGTAAAAATGGGATACATTTGGGATCTAGGTTCATGCTTCACACTTTCCGGGATTTTACGTACTGAGCCTAATGTTTACCTAGACTGGTGCCTAGGCTCCCCTAATGTAACTGGTGAAAATTCCCGTGAAAGTACTTTAAGTGTATCCGGTAGCGTCGACTTTAATGCCAGACCAGCACCTAAGCTGCTCAGACAATCTTTCAGGGGAGGGTTTGGAAGGGAAGGAAAGTGGAAGAGGGAAAGCAATACAATCCCACATTACAATACAAATGAGAACAACAAAGGACGATGGAAATAATCTCAAACCATTGAATATTCAAATGTTATGTTAGTGTATCTAATTTTTGTGTGCTCCATGTTTTATTACACGCTACACTTATCTACGCCATAGTGTGTAGAGTCCATCAAAAATAGACCCCAAGGCGGCAGGAAGACTATTGATAATGATGCTCCACACAAACCGATTGACCCTCGCATTTGTTGCCCCTCTCATGTTCCTCTGGCCCACTGATTTGAAGTGGCGGCTGGCAATTCTGTTCGAGAGAGTGTTGCTCTCTGTGTTCGCAGCGGTGACGCGCGCTCGCGTGTTTGCGCGAGGGGGAGGAACCGGTCCCGTGCTACGGCGAAGCTCGGGTAATATTATAAGGGACACCATTTTCAATGCCTGTTTATTTTTCATGCGATATTTGGCACGCGTAAGGATGATGTGTTTCTTTTTTTGCGAAGGAATTCATCAAGGAGTCCTCGTTCGATTTCCGTGTCCGGACATCCGCCATCCAAGGAGAAGGCAATGCGCCACGTAGTAGTGAGGTAAGAATCACGCTCCATAAAACGGGTTTCGGTTTCACCTAGAATTGTGACCTGTGCTCTTTGGAAACCGTGTCGAATTCTGTCTGCCTCGCTTCCGGAGTGACAGGAGAGTTGGTGGCTTCTACGCCGGTTGGAAAGCTACGAGCGTAGCCACTTTTGCAAATACTAAATAGTTGACAACCCGATACACTGACTCCTGTTTCCATATGCAGTTCTGCCTCATTTAAGAGGAAATAAAACAATCGTGAAAATAGTTAGTGCATCATGTCCTGCCCCGCAACGGGAGAGCAAATGTCTATTTTTTCTCTCTTCAAAATATTATCTACGCTATTTTGCACATAGTTATCTACGTCTATTAAACTTATTATTACTCTATCTGGTTTTTATTGCAATGGTGATACTGATGGAAAGGAATAAGAGAAGATCACTGAAACAAATGTGAAATTGTGCAATCAGTGTGCTCATTTTATTTATACGTTAACTGCGGAGTATGACCTCCAATTTATTATCCCCGATGCTTTAAGCATTTTTTTTACTTTGCATATTCCCGGTTTTTCTGTTTTGTATTTTTCTTATTTTTAGCGTGCGTAAATTATTTTAGTTTGAGTTGTATTACCCTCTTCGTAATTACTATGCTTCGGAATAATATGGGATACGGTGTCATGGTTAGTCCTTTGGAGATTTCTCCAAGTTTATTCAGCCAATCCGGTAAAACAAGGAAGAACGCTCAATACTACAGACGCCATTTTACTATCTTATTACCTTTGAATAAATATAAGGTGTTACCTAATGGCTCATTAGCTCACCAAAAGCTCAAACTGCTTTTGGTCAGCAGTTATCTGTCAGAGCATTGACAATACGTTTTATATTTTGACCTGAAGGTTGAAAAGGGGACGGGAGTCTTTGAATAATGTTCATGTATTTGACCTCTATTCTTGAGAAAATTGTTAAATACATAATTCATGAGTTCAAAATTTGTGGAAAAAAATTGTGCAGAGAGGTAGTAATAATGAATTTTAAGAGGCCAATATTGCTCAAGGGTTGGCGAGATGTATTCAATGTAAGATTCAACTTACCAGTTAGAACTATCGCTCGCGTTGAGTGCCTCTTTGACAAGGGCGAAGAGAATGTATCCCATTTTTGCTTAATAGTGCATAGATCTGAATATGTGAGCTTACGTCCAATTTATTTCCAGATCTCTGAATCAGGAAACACATTAATTTGAGTCGAAATTGTGTACCCACTTGGGCACGTAATTTAGTGCCGAATGTCAGGCTCCGTACATGATGTAGACCGTAAAGACCGAGAATTAACCGGCTTAAAAGGATCGCATTTGCTGGATTGATGCTGCGATAATTAATTCTCAAGGTATTGATTCGCACGACTATCCTGGAGCACTTTTAGAGCCGAGTGTGGGCTCAATGTTAATGAAAGCTAAATATCTTCGTGGACAATACGAGTATATCCCTCTTATCTTCTATTCGTTTATGTGAATAGAATATCGTGACATCGTGGATTCATGTACGCTGAGCTGTTTATGAGTCTTGAACGTTTATTTTCCATTCCATACCCGGAGCATTAGGAAGAATCCCTTTTGAATCAGCAAAGATATTAAAAGCTTACCGGATTGCAAAAATACACCTCTTGTCTCTCTCTTTTCCCTGACCACATGGTTTCGACTCGGAAAATAGAAGAGGTGTGGAAGAGGCTGGGAATGCTTGCCATTTCATTTCTTTCCATTTTTCTCCCTTCGACGAGAGTAGCGAGATATTAAAGCGTGTATGTTGGAAAGTTGAGGGAAGGGGTTTGAATATCGTGGTTTGGAGGAAAGGCATTACGGGAAGAGTTTAAGCGGGTCTCCACCCCCAGTAAATCCTTTGGCTGTAATCAGTCTCGTAATGAGGTATGATTAATGTTCCAAGGCGTCAGTTCGCGTGCGTTGAGCGGTGTATCTACCTGTAGTCCGAGTGAATAGCCGGGGATGGAACACAACCCTGTCACGGTGGCCCTCTCTTAGCAGGCTTAGAAGATGGCTACCTTCGTGTGTCTCTTTCGGCCCGGCATCTCTTTTTTTCGAAGTGGTTGCTGAAATTCCTCCGACTGAAGAGTAGGTATTAAATGAGCACTGCCTGGGCGCCGCATTAGAGAAGGGTGGGTTATATACAAATGAATATGTATATATACACATCTATAAAAACATATATATATTATATATATACACATATGTATAGATATACATATGTAATTATACATATGTATATTTTGTATGCATATGTGTGTGTGTATATATATATATTCACTTTCTCGGAAAAGCCACGAACGCGCACAATAAAATTCACTAAATAGTCATAGCAAACACAGAAACTAGAACATACTAAAGAGGGACTCACTAGTTCTCAAATTTTCGGTGGTGCAACCACCTTTATCAAGAGGAATTAGGAACAGAACTCAGTTTAGTACTCTTTAGTACGTTCTAGTTTCTTAGTAAGAACTCTTTAGTATGTTCTAGTTTCTGTGTATGCCATGACTATTTAGTGAATTATATATATATATACTACCTTGAACAAAAAGTTCCCGGAATAACCACCGTGTGGCGCTCCCATCGTTCCGATTTGAGTTCTGTTTTTTTTTTAAATTGGTACATCTGTTGTTGATATTCCCTTTAAATCTTAGTGTCATAACTTGACATTTGCAAAAGTTACGTAGCCAAGAGTACATCTATCTCTGTGTGTGTTGGCGATTTTTTACAATTGCAGAAATGGATTTAAATTTGCAACAACGAACTTGTATTAAATTTTGCGTAAAAAACGGATTTAGTGGCGCACGGACGTTGGAAATGTTGGAAAAGTGTTTCGGCAACGATTCTCTAAAAAAAACGGTCGTTTACCAGTGGCACGAGCGGTTCAGAAGCGGTCGTGAGTCAATCGAAGATGATGAACGCAGTGGCAGACCATCGACTACGAAAGTCGGTGAAAAAATTGATAAAGTAAAAGAAATGTTGGTCAATTACCGCAAATTAACCATCAGAGAAATAGCGGAGGACTTGAACATTGCCTATGGATCCGCCCAAGACATTGTGGTAATGATTTGGGTTTCCGTCGTGTAGCAGCAAAGTTGGTGCCAAAAGACCTCAATTTCATGCAAAAAAGAGACCGTGTTGACGTCGCAAAATACATGATTTGCGAGGATGAATCCGATCCCACATTCATCAAAAGGATCATTACTGGAGACGAGACGTGGGTTTATGAGTACGACACGCAATCCAGACATCAGGCAAGTGAATGGCGTTCACCAAATGAGCCGAGACCAAAAAAACCACGTCGTTTTCAGTCAAAAAAGAAGGCAATGCTGACGGTTTTCATGGATTACAACGGTGTAGTGCATCATGAATTTTTGCCAGAAGGCCAGACAGTAAACAAAGAGTATTGTTTGGGCGTTATGAGACGTTTGCGTGAAGCAATTCGCCGAAAGAGACCAGAAATCGTCGCACAGTGCGTCGAGACCGTCGCACAGTGCTATCATTATTCGTAATTTTTTGACGAAAAATGCAACAAATACCATCCAACAGCCACCGAATTCACCTGATTTGGCTCCCTGTGACTTCTTTCTGTTCAATCGAGTTAAAAAACCATTACGGGGAACGCGTTTTAGCAGCCGAGAGGAAGTAATGGAAAAATCGCAGGAAGCACTGATGGACATACCGAAAACCGAATATAAAAAATGTTTCGAGGATTGGATCAAGCGCTGGCATAAGTGTGTTGCAGTCGATGGGGATTACTTTGAAGGGGACAATATAGATTTAGATGAATAAACATGTATTTTTAATTTTCTGAATAAATTTCGGGAACTTTTTGATCAAGGTAGTATATATATATATATATATATATATATATATATATATATATATATATATATATATATATATATCATATATATACTACCTTATCTATACTACCTACATATATCTTTGAAATTGACGCTCACCGGAGACGCACAAGCACACGCATACAAAATATTTAACACAAAGAAACATAAAGGAAGAACACTCGCAGAATGTATTGACGTTTCGACGGCCCAGCCGTCGTCATCAGAATGGCGTTGTCGGGGAAGAGCGGAGAGGACATGAACTGGAGAAGGGTGAGGTGAGAAGAGGTAATGGATCAACATATCTGGGTGCTCCAGTCTTTTAAACCCCCCGGGCTGAACCAAGCCCACTGATTTCATCCAATGCTGCCTACATTTCCCCTCCCCCACCTTGTCCGCTTCCTATTGGTCCCTTACCTCTCCTCCCCTCACCCTTCTCCTGCACATGTCCTCCCTTCCTTTATGTTTCTGTATGTTAAATATTTTGTATACGTGTGTTTGTGTGGGTGTGTGTATATATCTATATATATGAATATACATATATAAATTTTGGATGGCAAAAGAGAACACATAATAAAATAGATAACACGTAAAAGAACACTCACATTGTAGATTATTTTAGCTTTCGGCCTACTCCGAGGCCTTCTTCAGGTCAGACTGAGAAGTCTTCAGGGGAGAGTGTCTGGGGAGGGAAGAAAGGGGGGCAGAAGGTTTAGGGACTGCTGGGAAGGGAATTAAATATGCGGTCGTGCTAATAAAAAATTGGGATTTGTGAAAAGAGTGCTAGGTAAATGCGACGAAAAGGTGAAAGAACGATGTTTCCTTGCCTTGGTCAGGCCCCACCTAGAGTATGCTGCCAGTATATGGGATCTTCATAACATAAATTTGGTTTCGGAATTAGATCGAGTTCAGCGGAGGGGGGCTAGATTTGTCAAACATTGTTATGACCAACTCAGCAGCGTATCCACTTTGCTAGACAATTTAGGTTGGGATTCTCTTACACAGCGGCGTTTCCAATATAGATTAAACTTATTAAAAACATTTAAAGATGGGCCCTTTTCCGATGACATCAAGGATATAATAGGAACCCCAACGTATTACGGTCGAAGGGATCACGAATATAAGACTAGAGAGATAGACTGCAAGACTGACAGGTTTAAAATGTTATTTTTTCCAAGAACGATAAGGGAACAGAATGCTCGTAGTCGAAATTCCCCAGGACTTAGTTCATTACAATAAGTATTAACGTACAGGTTAGGGACTTCGCGAGGATGTGTATACATGTGTGTATGTATGTATGTATATATATGTATGTGTGTATATATATATATATACATATTTTTTCCCTACTGGTTCCCCCACCTTTCCTCACCTAACTCCCAACCCCCTCAACCCATACCCTTCCCTCATGGTGCTACACCCCCTGCCACACACCTTTTTGGTGGCTCGCAGGGTACTTATGTAGATGTAGATGTAAATATGGCAGTTAAGGGTGGGAATTTTAAAGGATCGGAATTATAGGATGTATGGGGATTCGCGAGTTCTCACCTCTATGTTGGTGGCTCTAACGGGTAGGGATTCTAGAATTATTAGGGAAAAGCATTCGTCGAATGATAGGTTGTGAGAAATTGCGTGTAAAGGGATAGAAAGGGAAGAGAGTGAAGCAGAATTACAGGAGTAGCGGTGATTCTTCATTCGAATGGATAAGAGGGTAATGCACTCGCCTATGTAGAATGAAGTGCATTGTTTGCACGAAAAAAGATAGATAATATTTTTCGAGAGGCAGTTAGCGTGGGAACGGCATGAAAATACAATGAGGGGATGTGGGGAGAGGGAAGCAGATCTGATCAGCAGACATGTTTTACATCGGGGGCGATTGCAAGTTGGGGAACTATGAGGAAATTTGTCAGGAAGGGGTGCCAAAGGGTTGGTGGATCTCAGAAGGTTTCAGAGATTGGCTAGTCGTCTGCAAGCGACAGAGGGGCATTGGGGCAGTAAGGATGAGATCGCGTCATTGTAGTGTAAAATAGGATAAATATCTTTAAGAAGGGTTTTCATTCTGTGGGATCCGGGGAAATAGGTTGTGCAAAGGTTGAGTCCTGCGTCAGAAGTGGGGTTGTTATTCTGTGTTTTGTGTGGTCGAGTGGAGCGGTAGATTTTATCCTGTAGGAGCTTTTCTGGGTAACCGCGTTTGTGGAGTGCATGGTGTGGATTGTGGAGGTATTTGTTGAGGGAAGCTGTGGTGTTGCAAATCCGATGTCCGCGGATACAGAGAGAGTTGGAAATTGAGCGTGTGGTGTGAGAAGAATGACTGCTAGTATAGTGTAAATATTGTTGATGATTAGTGGCTTTGATGTGTACTGAAGTAGTGAATTTGTTATAGTGAATGAAGAGGCCTGTGTCAAGAAAAGTGATTTTGGAGTCTGAAGTGGAAGAAGTGAATTTAACAGTCAAAGAAGAATTGAAGGCCGATAAAAAATTGTCTAGAGACTCAGAGCCGTGTGTCCAAGGAATAAAAATGTCGTCAATGTAGCGGTCCCAGAAAAGGTTAAGTTTGGAAGGGTTGCTGTGAAAGGAAATTCTCTTCATGGTGGCCCCTGAAGAGATTGGCGTACGATGGCGCCATCCTCGTTCCCATCACTGTGCCTTTCGTTCTAAGATAAAAACAGTTTTGGAAAGAGAATGCATTTTTAGTCAGGACGACAGTGGCGAGATTGAGGAGAAATTCGGTCGAGGGGCACTGGGGTGGGGGGCGTAGAGAAAGATAGTGTCGGAGGGAGGATAGGCCTTCTGCATGGGGAATAGAAGTATAGAGGGAGGTGACGTCGATGGTGGCCATAATCAGGTTGAATGTGGAGGAAATGGAGACAGAGTTTATACGGTGGAGGAAGTGATACTTGTCTTTCGTGAAGGAGGGTAAGGAAAGTACGATAGGTTGTAGGTGGTGGTCAAGGAATGCGGAGATTCTTTCGGTGGGAGAGTTGAAACCAGAAACTGTAGGGGTACAGGGGATGTTGGGTTTGTGTGTTAAAGAAGGGTGGGTTATATATATATATATATATATATATTCATTCAAACATAGAAATAGGTATAAGGAAAGGGGATAGGAAAACACATAAAAGGCGAACACAGGACATGTGGGGAAGGCGGTTTTTGAGCAGATCACGAAAGTAACGGAAAGCAAGAAAGGGCGGATGCTCTACCACCTAAGCTAAAAAGGAAACCTGATTTACCTTGAGATCTGCGATCTTATAAAGCGCCAAAGTGCTCCGATATATATTGCCCGAGAGATGGCGTTATGGAGCTGTTTCACCCACCAAAGGAGAAATAGACGGGTCACAAGAAGGGGAAAGGATAGTAGAAAAGCATTCATACGATCTTATAAAGGATAGGAACGGTGCGTTTCATGGCACGCATAGCCAGAAGAAGAGACAAGCCACATTGGCCAAACACATATTCAAACTTGAAAATCCCGCCATACGGCGCACAAATATTCATTCAAACATAGAAATAGGTATAAGGAAAGGGGATAGGAAAACACGCTTCGAAGAAAGGATCTATATAGATATATATATATATATATATAGATGCTTTCTTCGAAGTAACACGGAAGTGTTGAATAAAAACTTAAGAATTTCGACGGACTCAAACTCCGTCTTCTTCGGAAGATAGGATATGACTGAGGAAAAGGGTACGTGGTGCAGAGAGAGAAGGGGACGAAGGAGAGGAGAAAAAAAGGTATTGGGGGAGGGGTAAAGGAGGGGTATTTGGAGTGGGAGAAAGCGGAGCGGAGAACAGGTGGTGGGGGAGGGGTGAAGGAGGAGGTTATGGAGGGGGGAAAGGGAGGCTAGAGGGGAGCGGAGATGGAATAAGGAGGACGCGGAAATAGTAACAAGCGACACAGAAAACTAACAATTCATCCACCGATACCACAACACCCATTACCAAGGTATCAACGCACAAAGTCGTCATAAGGGCTCGACAAGTCAGAACCCAGGACAAGGATGACAAAATGTATGCGGATGAATAAATTGTCCCACCACCTCGCAAAAAACAAATCCAATCCCATCCACCCCAGTCCTCCTCCCCGGCCATTTAGTGAACGACATTGAGAACCGGATGTTGATAGGCTTTACACAGCCATATAAATGCCATTTCCATTGTTTTTAATTTTATAGGGTTATCGGATGGGGGAAGGGATGCTAGAACGGAATAATTGTAACAGTGGTTGAAGGGGGTGCTGTGGTGGGAGCCATGTTTTCGCATATATATTATATATATGTGTATGTATATATACATATATATATATATATATATATATATATATATATATATATATATATATATATATATATATATATATATATATATATACATTTAGGGTCGCGGTGGTCTAGCGGGTAGAGCGTTGGACTACTGACCGGAGGGTCCCGGGTTCGATTCCCGGGCAAGGCACTTTGGGCACCTGCAGCTCCACCCAAGCTAGTTGATTTTTCGGGTACCAGTTTTTCCTGGGAAACAATAACCGGCACAGGAAAAGGAACTGGCCCCCCTTCCCTGATGTGTGAATATTCACACGCCGTTGGGCTTGGTACACATCACCTACTAAACCGACCTTCGGGTTGATTACTGTGTTGTTGTTATATATACATTAATTCAAACAGAAATATGTATAATGAAAGGGGATAGGAAAACACATAAAATGCGAATACAGGACATGTAGGGAAGGCGGTTTTTTGAGCAGATCACGTATGTAAAAAAATTTCCTTAGCCGGGATTTGAAAGCCGGACCTTCCACTTGCCGGGCGGATGTACTACCAACTACACCACCAAGGAAACCTACTTTACACTGAGATCTGCGATGTTTTAAAACGCCCAAGTGCTCCGAATCATTTGCCAAAGGAAGGCTTTAGGGAGCTGTTCCATCCACCAAAGGAGAAATAGACAACACTCACAGAAATAGACAATATGAATATATATATATTTATATATATATATATATCTAAATATATACATATGTCGGGGATTCCTGGAGTATTAATTATAGAATAATATACAGCGGCGGGGACGAGAACCAACGAGGGGTTGCTGTAATATTAAATCAAGGGGTAGGAAGGAGCGTAGTCAACATAGAACAAGTGACTGATAGAATCTTACATGTAGAGGTTAAAGCGCAACCGATGAACTTGGTCATTGTTCAGGTATACATGCCACCGAGTAACCACAAGGAGGAAGAAGTCGATAAGATGTTCGATGAGTTAGAGGATATCATCGAGAGTGTTCCTGCAAGGAAATATTGGAGAGTGATGGGGGATTGGAATGTGACGGTAGGCGAAGGAAGAGATGGTGGTGAGGCGGGGGACTATGGGTTAGACACAAGGAATGAACGAGGGGAGAAATCAATTGAATTCTGCAAGAGACAGGGGTCAGTCATCACCAACACATGGTTTAGACACCACCAAAGGCGTAGGTATGCATGGAAAATGCCAGGTGACTCAGAGCGGTATCAGTTAGATTATATTATGGTTTGGAACATGCTTAGGAATAGTGTAATTAATTCGCACAGTTTCCCAGGGGCGGATGCGGACTCTGACCATAATTTAGTTGTTATGAAATGTAACGTCCGTTTCAAGAAGATAAGGCAAGGGTGGCGGGTTAGGAAATGGAATGTAGAAGCGTTAAAGAGATTAACTATGAATGAGTATTAGCAGGTAGTAGAGGAAATGATGGATGTCGGTATAGAGCTGAGTACTGTCGAAGAAAAATGGGAACGTATTAAGACAATGATTTCGAAAGCCGCAAAAGACACTGTAGGAACCGTTACTGGGAAAAGAATAAGGAAACCATGGGTAACGGATGAGATGATTGCAGAGATGGAGGAGAGAAGAAGATGGAAGAATGTAAACACAGAGTTAGGCAAAATGAAGCACAAAGAGTTAAACAATAAATTGAGAAGGGCCACAAATAAAGCAAAAGAAGAATGGTGGAGAGCGCAATGCGAGAATATGGAAAGTTTACAGAGGAAGGGTGAAATTGGTGCGCTATACAGCAAGGTTAACTTATTATCGGAAAGTAAGAAGGCAAGATCTCTGCTAACAATTAAAGATAAGTGGGGTAAGATAATAGTTGAACCAGGAAAAATCCAAGAGAGATGAAAGGACACTGTATGGTAGAGAACTAAGGCCGACAAGGTTAGACATAGAAAAGGAACATGACGTAGAAGAAGATAGCTTAGGTCCAGGCATACTTGGCGATGGAATAGAAAAGGCATTGAAGGAGATGAAATAAATAAGGCCGTGGGGGTAGACAGCAATCCTGTTCAAATGTTTAGGGAAATGTGGGAAGAAGACTATGGATTGGTTCGTAGTATCTATGAGGAAGGAATTGATTTTGTGAGTTCAGTGTTAGTTCCTATTCCGAAAAAGGTAAAGTCTACGTCATGTGAGGAATATAGAAGCATAAGTTTGTTATCCCACGCCGCTAAAGTTATTCTCAGGATCATCAACAAAAGGATAGAGAGTAAGGCAAATGATAACTTAGGGGATGATCAGTTTGGGTTTAGAAAGGAGAGAGGTACGCGTGATGTCATTGCAGTAATTAGATCACTATTCGAGAGGATATAAAATACAATCAGGACGTTTTTGCCTGTTTTGTAGATTTCGAAAAAGCGTTTGATAGAGTGAATTGGGAAAAATTAATGCGTGTTACTCAGAAAATAGGAATGGATTGGAGGGAAAGGAGACTGATCCGCAACCTGTACATGTCTCAGACTGCTCATGTGCGAGTGGGGAACGGAGAGTCCGGATGGGCAGTATTAGGAAGAGATGTAAGGCAGGGATGCCTATTGTCACCGGTGCTCTTTATCGTATATGTGGAGGAAATGACTAAAGAGGCATGGGAAGAACTGGAGGTAGGAATGAAAGTCGGAGGGGATTTCGTAAAATCGATTAGGTTTGCTGATGACCAAGCATTAGTTGCTCAGTCAGCCAAGGGATTGCAAACATTGCTGAGTGAATTGGATGTTCAATGCGATAGATAAGGGATGAGAATCATTATTAATAAAACAAAGGTTATGTGATTTTCCAAAAAGAAAATGCCTTAGCTAAATATTAAAATAGGCGGGGAAAAATAGAGCAGGTAGAACAGTTTACATATCTCGGATGTATTTTGGACCAGTACGGTCAAAGTAGTAGGGACGTAATGAGAAGAAATTGCGCTAGGCATGGAGGCTCTCTCAAGGAGGAGGGAGTTGACGACGGGGACGTTGAGCAGGGAGGTTAAGACAAGACTCGCGAAAACTCTGATATGGAGCGTAGCTATGTACGGCGCGGAAACGTGGTCACTGAAGCAGGAGGATAGACGTAGATTGTAGGCTTTTGAAATGTGGGTGTGGAGAAGAATGGAGAAGGTGAAATGGACCGAAGGGAAAACAAGTGAGCAAGTACTTGAAATGGTGGGTGAGGAGAGGGGTTTGTTGAGAGAAACTTTATGGAGGCAGGAGAAATGGATGAAAGACATATTGAGCGGTAATAAAATGTTGAAGAAGGTAAAAGAGGGGAGAATGTTGGGCAAGCGAGGAATGGTTAGGAACAGGATATGGATGTTGGACGGGATGAAGGGAGGGAAGAAGTACACAGAGATGAAGACGGTCATGATGTAGATTGTGTTGCTGAATTGGATTTTTTTTGGAGTTACAAAATATTTATTTGATAGTTTTGTCCATCCAAAAACCTACCCTCGCCGGTAGATTACCTAAAAATAATATAATATGGGTTATAATAAAATAATATAATAAATAACCTAATATGGGTTATATATATATATATATAGGGCTTATATATATATATATATATATATATATATATATATATATATATATATATATATAGGGCTTGGTACATGGGTGAGCTCTACCATCACCTACTAAACCGACCTTCGGGTTGATTACTGTGTTTATGGTACCATAAACACAGTAATCAACCCGAAGGTCGGTTTAGTAGGTGATGGTAGAGCTCACCCATGTACCAAGCCCTATACGGCGTGTGAATATTCAAACATCAGGGTAGGGGGGCCAGTTCCTTTCCCTGTGCCGGTTATGGTTTCCCAGGAAGATCTGGTACCCGAAAAATCAACTAGCTTGGGTGGAGCTGCAGGTGCCCAAAGTGCCTTGCCCGGGAATCGAACCCGGGACCCTTCGGTCAGCAGTCCAACGCTCTACTCGCTAAACCACCGCGACCCGCATGTATATATATATATATATATGTATATATATATATATATGTTTATATATATATACTATATAACCCATGCTGTCTCTAATGCTGCGCCCAGGCAGTGTTCATTAAATACCTACTCTTCAGTCGGTGGAGTTTCAGTAACCACTTCGAAAAAAAGAGATCCCGGGCGGGAAGAGAAACACGAAGATATCAGTCATATTCTAAGCCTGCTAAGATAGGGGCGTCGTGACAAAGTTGTGTTCCATCCCGAAGTGGTTTAGACTAACATGGTCAAAGTTGTAGGGAGGAAAGGAGAAGAATTGCTCTAGTCAAGGAGGCTTTTTCAAGGAGGAGTGAGTTGATTACGGTCGCTTACTAGGGAGGTTAAGAAAACTCTCGTAAGAACTATTTTATGGAAGGTAGCTATGTACAGCGCGGAAACGTGGTCGCTGAAGCTGGAGGATAGCCTTAGATAGGAGGCTTTTGAAATGTGAGTGTGGAGAAGAATGGAGAAGGTGAAATGGACCGAAAGGAAAACAAATGAGGATGTACTGGAGATGGTGGGTTAGGAGAGGGGTTTGTTGAGAGAATTCCTATGGAGGCAGGAAAAATGGATGAATGGCGTATTGAGCGGTAGTGGAATGTTTAAGAAGGTAATAGAGGGGAGAATGTTAGGCAAGCGAGGAAAGGGCAGGAACAGGATAGGGATGTTTGACGGGATAAGGGAGGAAGGAAGTACGCAGAGATGAAGAGAGACCTGATGTAGAGCAGGTTGCTGGATTGTGTTTTGCTTGGAGTTACAAAATATTTTTTTGATAGTGCGGCCATCCAAAAACCTACCTTAACCGGTAGATTACCTAATAGTAATAAAAAATATATTTATATGTGAATGAATGCGTATATATGTACATGTATTAAAATATTATCCTTTCTATTTGCGCACAATCAAGGATGCACCTACATTGTAAGATTTTCCATGTTGGTATTATTGGTGAAGACAGTGAGGCAGTGATTGAGAATGGGGTAATCAGAATCCTCTTTCAATTAGTATTTATTTTCTTTCTCAAATGTAGGCACGCGAGGTAGGCGATTCATGGTTATTGAATAAATAGACAGGAAAGTAATGAGGTCTTACATTTAATGTCGCATTGATTTATAAATTTTTGTTATGGCTCGAAAATAACATTATTTGGCCTTTATATCGGACGACAAGGGAAACATAACAGGAACAACAATACACACACCCAAGCCCAAGGTGGAGAAAGTCCCACCCTGGCGGGAATTGAACCCGCGACTCTTGGATTGGCAGACGAGGACGTTACCCCGCCGCCGTCGGGGCCGGCAAATTTGTATTCACCTTTTGAATGTGAAATAATTTTATTTAGTTCTACGTTTTCAAAGGAAATTATTGCTTCCAATGCCACCTTCCATTATTGCTTCCACCTGCCATTTTTCACGCAATTCTTAAGGACATTATAAATATTTTTAATGAAATTCTCCTAAAAGGAGAGGGCCGTTCGACAAATGTTCGGGTGTGCAACTTCGATTATAATCGTTGTAGGAGTCGATTTTCTCTAATATCTGACTTTCTTGATCTGGTGACAACAACTTATCCTTTTTAATTCTCCGCGTGTTTCAAGTTAGCTGGAGTGATATGTACTTTCGTAGCTTGTTATTCTGTGTTGCTCTTTTCGTGATCAACCGGGTTTCCATCCTTTTACTGTTACTTTTACTATCATATCGCAACGCTTTTTTTGCAAATCTGACACTTATTTGAACTTGGTATTCGAAAATTCGTTGTTCATAAATTGACGAAAAACCTAAAAATATTTGCTGACGTCTATTTTTACGCTTTTATAGTTCCAGCGTGGTCAAGTTCCTTGGACCAACATTATTCCATTGTGTATGCTCACTGTGAATATGAAGGGAGTGGATTAGTTATCTATATTTAACCATGGGCGTATACCAGTGCTTGTCCAAGGATAGCATCACCACACCTCAGCCAATCATTTGAGCTCCTGTCTCCCGGGCAAGCCGTACGAATATACTGCAGAATTTTGAATTACTCAACGACATCACGTCGTTTTTACATGATCTGTGGTGGTTTCCAATAATTTTACTATAAACGTAGCCTAGTGTACGATAATATTTCATCCGAATATCCAACAGCTCACAATTTAATCCAAAATTTCTTTCACAATGCTGGGCAAACAATCAAAGCTATAGCTGGGGCAAATAGACGCGAATGACAATTGACCGTGACGCATCCATTCCAAGATTTGAATGCACTAAGTGCAAGCCCTGGTTCTCATTTTCCTTTGAGTAGCTGCCTTTTCTTTGGCTACTTTCTTTCTCAGGTTTATTGGTTCTCAGTCGCTCTATTGGGCACACGGCGGGAGCCAGTACCGGACTCGGCATCCATGTAGGCCCCATAGTAATTCCATTTCTTCCCATGCTACGCTGCATTTGGCCGAAGTCGTAAAAGACTAGCTTTTCCTTCCACATTTGCTTGCCTCCATACCTGTCCGCCGGAGCATGATTTCGAATTACCCGTTCAATGGCCTCACTACTTCGAACTTTCTGGGTTAGGTAACCACTAAGTAATTGTATGAGTAAGCTCTTTGATCTTTTTAAGAATGCTTGGAAAGTTTTTTTTTGGCACCCACCCCGGAAATATGGGAAAATATTTAACGCGAAGCTGTACATTACATTGTTGGTGCAAGTCGGGAGGGCTTCATTGGCTCACGTCCCGGAGCATCAGTTCGGATGGCGTAGCCGATCTGGTGGCAGCCACCCATCCCCGGCCATGGCCCACGAAGAAGGATGATACCGAGTATTAAGGAGTTAAATTTCCGAGAATCCTTCTCGCCGTTTGTCCATCCCTCGTCCGCTTCCATTTATCAAATGAAGGCGGACGGAACCGAATGAAATATAAAAAGGCGAGAACATTTCGTCGAAGAAGAAAACGCACTACATTTCCCCATCTCGCGTAATCCCCGCGGTGGAGGGCCGTCGAAAAAGTGCCGTAAGGCTCTTCCCCGGGGGGAGCTCCACCCTGATGAGGGAGGGTTTGGAATAATTAGTGAGCGACCATGTGGGCCACGAGTATGGACGGATCGGTAATGGCGAGAGAGAGAGAGAGGATCTTATTCTTCTCCAGGAAAAAGGGAAAGGAGGGAGGGAAAGCGGCGCGGAGATGAAAATTGGGTTGGGAGCGATTTCGTTGACCTTGGCGTCGGGCGCGAGGGGAGGGTAGCGCTGGATGGGGGGATGGCCGAAGTCGTCGTGGGAAGGCGTGCGAGAAGGGAGGGAGAGGCGGGAGATTCGGATCTTCGCGGAAGAACCGGCCCCGGAGGCACCATGGAGGGGTCTCTCGAGCCGAGGGTCGGACAGGATGCACCAACTGGAAGTCACCTCGGCTCCTCCCCGTTTTACCCCTGCGCAGCTCCCCTAATCCTTTCCCCTTGGCCCCCGCTCTCTCCCTTCCCCCCTCCCTCTTTCCCCCTTTTGCGTCTCCCCCTTTTGGAAGGGGGCTCGCTCCGACGTGAATGGCCGCGCCGGATTATTTCGGCCTTCTCGCAGCAGTCTTCCTTTTTTTTATTTTCTCCCCCTCCTCCTCCTCCCTCAGCACTTTCTTCACTCCCGGTCCATCTCTCTCCCGCCCCTCCCCCACAACCACCCCTGCTCCCGCCACGCTCCCCTGCGATCGTGGCAAGAGGGTGCAACTCTCGGCTTAGCGGCAGCACGGGATGTGCGTGCGCGGAGACTTCGAAACGTGGAGGAAATTCCATTCTCCAGGGTGATGTGGGTTTAATTCGCGGAGCCGATCCTTAATGGAAATATGGGCATAGGTGGCGGTGATACAGCTTTCTTTTTAATTTACTTACAATCTTTTCTCCCTCCGATGACTGGGTGTGGCACCTGTGGTGCGGAGAGGGTTTTGCGGCACTTAAATATTTTGTTCGCAACGATTCCTTACTTTTCGGAGCGGGAATCATCTCGGTGAATCTTCTCCACGTAACCGTCCCCGCGGAGTTGTCCAATTTCATGATCGATGGGAATTAGTTGCCATTTGTAAAGGTAGTCCCTGGCGTTCCTCGGGGATACGTGATTGTTAGCCTCTTTTTTCTCATTTACATCAATAGTATTCATTCTAAAACAGAGCATCGTCGGATTTCTTTCAAACAATACAGCCATTTATCGAGATGGCCGCATAATCGGAATAAATGGTATGACTCGCATTCAGAAGAAAACGAGCCGAAGTGAGGCAGCTCATTGAGGACCACAGGCAGACGGCGTGGGAAAGGAAGGTTGCTTCACTCCGGACCGAAGATGGGAGCATCTGGAAAATGGCAGCTTCTGTTCGACACTAAATTCGGATCGACCCACCGATCGACTCACTTGGTGGCCCTCCTATCACGGAAGAGGAAAATGCTGAATTCGCAGCAACCGTGCAGGAGGCTACTTTCACGTTGACACCGGATCCAGAGGTACCAGTCGGACCTACTGACTTTCCTGAAGAGGATGAAACAACATAGGAGAGCACCATGATGGTACCAAAGGTTACCGAAAACGACCAGAGAGCAGCCCTCGGAAACGACCAAAGAGCAGCCCTCGGACCACTACGCACCAGGAAAGCACCGGGAGAGGACAACATCCCAAACGAGGCCCTTCGAAAGATGCCTGTCTCACTCGCTGCTCACCTTATTACGCTCTCCACGGCCTGCTTCTCCTAGGGACATTTTCCGGCCCTCTGGAAATCGGCAAAAGTCATTCTACTGCCTAAGCCGCCGAAGTCAGCTAGGAACGTAGAAAACTACCGTCCGATCGCTCTGCTAGCGACCCTGGGAAAGTTGTTTGAGAGTGTACTGGTACCACATCGTCTGAAGCACATCGCGGCCTACTCTAACCTGCCGGCTTCACAGTACGGTTTTCAGGAGGATCATTCTACCACACAGCAGCTCGTCCGTCTCGTGGAACAGGTGAAGGCCGGATTCAATCGGAAATGCTGCTCAACGGCGGCGTTCTTAGACATCAGGAAAACTTTCGACCTGGTTTGGCACGTAGGCCTCAGACGGAAACTTGCAAAACAGCGGTTTCCGAATTGGCAGCGGCGCTTACTGACATCATACCTGACAGGAAGGACTTTCCGCGTCGCCTGGGGATGCGCGCTGTCACATCCGAAACAGGTCTACGCAGGCGTGCCGCAAGGAACGGTGATCGGACCGTTACTTTTTAACCTATACACGGTGGACCTCCCAGTGGACCATGGGCAACATATCATGGTTACCCTGTAAGCGGACGATGCAGCAATCACGAGCACTTCACGGAGAGCACACATGGCGGCAGCGTACCTGCAGCAAGCAGTTGACAAACTGCTAGATTGGTACGCCCTGTGGCGAATCAACGTCAACAACGCGAAGACGCAGACGATTCTTTTTTCATCTGGAAGACTGCGAGAACCGGGAGAAATCCTCGTGGGCACCGAGGATACGCCGTGGAAAGAAGAGGTGACCTATCTAGGCGTCATACTGGATAAAAGACTGACATTCAAAAGTCACGTCCTCGCTGCCACCAGGAAGGCAAGAGGAAGACGACTACAGCTCTCGCCACTGCTGCGGTCCCCGTCTCTCTCCATCAAGACGAAGACGTATCTATACCTGGCGGTAATTCGCCAAATCTTGTTGTACGCTTCACTCATGGAGTGGAAGAATGACTCCTGCGGCCTACCACCATATGGAGATGACGGAAAGAGGGGCGCTCAACAGTATTCTTGGACTTAGATGGAAGTATGCCGCAGAAATCCTCAACGCATTAACTAATACTATTGGAGAAGTCATTAAGACCCACGCTACGGCCTTTTATGAGGAGCTTGAAAGCAAAAAGGCAGAGCACCTGCGGTTGATCGGCGGCCTAAAGCCTGTCCCCTGGGAGAGGTACAAACGCCCAGGAGCAGCAACGGAACGGGTAGATGACCATCGCTGAAAAGGAAAAGGAGTTGCTTGGACCCTCCGTCATCAACGGGCTAAAAAGCCGAAAACACAGCAGCTGTACGATTAAATCATCGGGCAGATGCAAACCAAGCGTGAAGAAGAAATGTTTTGGCATCAAGAAGCGAAGAAACGATTAGAGCATATGAGAGGTAGCTCCATCTATCACTACTCTTTGTACCCGACCATTCAAAGTCTTTAATCTAGCCCAGGATATTTTTATCTATGCCAAATGCTTCTAGATTTGCGAGTAATTCACTATGAGTGGCTTTCCTAAAACCTAGAAAAATCGCGTCCACTGCAACATTGCTATCTCCTGAAATAAGAATATCAAGAACAAAAGGCGCAAGTTGTGTCTCGCAGGATCTACCTTTTTGGAAACCGTGCGTATTTTTGATTGATAACTCCTGACTAACGAGGTATCTCGCGATCTAACTAGCGGCTATATGCTCCATAACCTAGCACGAAACGGATGTGAGGGAAATAAGTATGTAATTGCTCGGTTGTCTTCGTTTTTAAATATTGGTGTTACGTTAGCCGTTTTCCAATATATGGGAACATTATGATTTGCTAAGGACTTTTGAAATATTATTTCAAGATACGGCGCAATTTCCGAAACTAGATCGTTAAGTATTCGAGCGGATATTTGATCAGGTCCGGATGATTTATTAGGCATAATATTTTTCAGTAAAAGTTTGTATTCCATTAAATGAGATTTCCATTTTGGACATCGGTTGATCAGCACGATTTGGTAAGCTATCTGAGGCATTCGTTGAGATATTGGTGAAGACACATTGAAAGAATAAATTTCACAAGTTAACCTTTTCCAAACTGCTGGTAACTCTTTCGCTTTTATTATTTTTGAATGTATCAACAGTTGACTTATTTCCCTGAACTACTCTGATGTATGACCAAAATGCTTTCGAATTCTCTTTCAAAATTTCCGCTAACCTTTACCTTTTGAATTCGCTAACTTTCCGAAATTCATTCTTGGCATTCGCCCTAGATATCTTGTAATCTCTATTCTTCTGTCGCAATAATGTTTGTTGGGAAATGGTTTTATATAAACGTTGCTTCACACAAATTTCCATTCGATCATGATTCACTCTGTTCCTGTATAACGTTGTTCCAAAATACCCATCTGAATCAATTTCCTGAGCTTGGAAACAAACGCTTCTCCCCTTTTTGAATAAATGTGTCTCCCTCCACGATTAAAAAAAAACTTAACCAAATATTCAAACTCATCCAGTATACGTGGATCGTTTGCCTACATCTACATAAATACCCCGTGATCCACCAAGTACAGGGTTCGTCCGGAAAATAAGTGTACTGAGCTCAGGAAAAAAAATTTATTACACTTTTACATATCTTAAGCTAATATTCCTCAAAATAGGACCCTTGTGAGTCGATACACTTGTTCCAGCGGCGTTCCCATTCCTGGAACGCTCCCGCGAAGGCATCATCGGGAACCTCTCGAAGACACGTCGTCACGGCCTCTTTGACGGCGTCCAAAGTCCCGCATCGCGTTCCTTTCAAACTCCTCTTTATCTTCGGGAACAGAAAGAAGTCCGGTGGTGCCAAGTCCGGGCTGTAGGGCGGGTGCGGCAGCGTTGCCACGCCGTGTTTGGCCAAGAAGTCCGACACGACAAGCGCGGTGTGAGACGGCGCATTGTCGCTCAGGCTGTCAGTCATACGGTTTATCGCTGGCCGGACGTGGGTGACTCGTTTTCGAAGCCTGTCGAGCTCTTGGACGTAAAATGCAGCATTTACAGTTTGTCGTTCAGGTACAAATTCGTAGTGGACGACTTCCCTTTTGTTAAAAAAGACTTATTTATCAGGACACTTATTTTCCGGACGAACCCTGTATGTGTGTGGCAGGGGTTGTAGGCACCAGGTGGGACGGGAATCACGTCGTGGGTAACTGAATGTTGATACTAGGAAGGGGATGAATTACTCGTTTATTCCGACTTTAACTCCATCATCAGTTCTCTCCTCCCGGTAGTCTTCCCATCCCATGAATAGTCTTTGTTACGTCAAGTTTTCATCTCTCCCAAAAAGAGGAATACTCTATTCACGGCTGGTTGGACTAAAATCTAGGTGATATGATGCTGAGGTGCGTACATCCACGCACACACTCGCAAACCGCCTAAAGTGTGTGTTTGGCGGGAATGAGAGTGCACCCGTCATCCATGCCCATCTTCTCGTTTTTACATACATTTGAAAATTCTCGGGGTAGATTTTGTGACAATTCCGTATTGCTTGAGGAGGAACGAGTACTTTACATCTTCAGTATACCGCATGAGCAGCCGTAAGGGCGTGTGGTTCGTGGGTGTTAGGACACCACATGTAAAATAAAGTGCAACCTCGTGCAAAACGAACAAAATATGGGAGTGCACACTCACAAAGACGAATATACTCATGCAAACTGATTTTAACTCACGAAAATACATTTACTAGCAAGCATACCTTTTTAATGCATACTAATATTGTATATTATGAAGATCATATTACTATGGTGTTTGATAAAGATTTTCTGTAAATGTATTACGATGAAGATAATACTACTAGAGTTATAAATAAATGATACATTACAATAGCATACCCGAGCACATGCACCTATGAATGTATCAAATACACAAAGATAAACTTCATTCACATCTACATCTACATAGATACTCTGAGAGCAACCAAAAAAGGTGTGTGGCAGGGGGTGTAGCACCATGAGGGAAGGGTAAGGGATGAGGAGGTTGGGGTTATCCAATAGGTGAGGAAAGGTGGAGGGAACCTGTAAGAAAAAAATATTTATACTTACATATATGCATATACGTATATATATATATATATATATATATATATATTCATTCAAATTGAAATAGAGATAAGGAAAATGGTAAAGGAACACATATCTCCTTTGGTGGGTGTAACAGCTCCCTAACGCCATCTTCTGGGTAATGATTCGGAGCACTTTGGCGCTTTATAAGATCGCAGATTTCAATGTTAAAGTACTCTTCCTCGATAGCTCAGGTGGTTTAGAGCATCCGCCCGGCTAGTGGAGAGATCCGGTGTTCAAGTCCCGGTCGAGGAAAATATTTTTACATTCGTGATCTGCTCACATCCGCCATCCCCACCTCTGTTGTGTTCGTCCTTTATATGTGTTCCTTTACCATTTTCCTTATCTCTATTTCAATTTGAATGAATATTTATTCGCCATATGGCGGTATTTCGTGTTTGAATATATATATATATATATATATTATTATTATTATTATTATGTGGTAATCTACCGTTTAAGATAGGTTTTTGGATGGACACAATTATAATATAAACATTTTTGTGGCTCCCCACCTATCAAACTAATCTATATCAGGTCCCTCTTCATCTCGGTGTACTTCTTTCCTCCCTTCATCCCGTCCAACATCCCTATCCTATTCATGCCCTTACCTCACTTGCCCAACATTCTCCCCCCTATTACCTTCTTCAACATTCCACTACCGCTCAGTACGCCTTTCATCCATTTTTCCTGCCTCCATAGGATTTCTCTCAACAAACCCCTCTCCTCACCCACCATCTCTAGTACTTCCACATTTGTTTTCCTTTCGGTCCATTTCACCTTCTCCATTCTTCTCCACACCCACATTTCAAAAGCCTCCAATTTACGTCTATCCTCCTGCTTCAGTGACCACGTTTCCGCGCCGTACATGGCTACGCTTCATATCAGAGTTTTTACGAGTCTTGTCTTAACATCCATACTCAACGCCCCCGTCATCAACTCCCTCCTTGAGAAAGCCTCCTTGCCTAGCGCAATTCTTCTCCTTACGTCCCTACCACTTGGACCGAATTGGTAAACACTTCCGAGATATGTAAACTGCTCTACCTGCTCTATTCTTTCCCTATCCTTTATTCCCTATCCTATTCCTATTTTAATATTTAGTTTAGCTTTTTCTTTCTGGGTAATCGCATAACCTTTGTTTTATTCTCTGTATTGATTTTCATCCCATATCTATCGCACTGAACCTCCAATTCACTCAGCAATGCTTGCAACACCTTGGCTGACTGAGCAACTAATGCTTGGTCATCAGCAAACCTAACCGATTTTACGAATTCCCCTCCGATTTTCATTCCTACCTCCAGTTCTTCCCAAGCCTCTTTAATCATTTCCTCCACATATACGTTGAACAGCACCGGTGACAATGGGCAACCCTGCCATACCCCTCTTCCCAACACTGCCCATCCGGACTCTCCGTTCCCCACTCGCACCTGAGCAGTCTGAGACATGTACAAGTTGCGGATCAGTCTTCTGTCCCTCCAATCCATTCCTATTTTCTGCAATACACGCATTAAATTTTCCCAATTCACTCTATCAAACGCTTTTTCGAAATCTACAAAACAGGCAAAAACGTCCTGGTTGTATTCTATATTCCTCTCAGTAAGTGATATCATTACTGCAATGGCATCACGCGTACCTCTTCCTTTCCTAAACCCAAACTGATCATCCCCTAAGTAATCATTTGCCTTACTCTCTATCCTGTTGTTGATGATCCTGAGGATAAATTTAGCTGCGTGGGATATCAAACTTATTGTTCTGTAATCCTCACAAGACGTAGCCTTTGCCTTTTTTGGAATAGGAACTAACACCGATCTCACAAAATCTTCCGGCCAGATTCCTTCCTCATAGATACTACGAATCAGTCCATATATGGCCTTCTTCCCACCTTTCCCTGACCATTTCAACATTGCTACAGGAATGTTGTCCACCCCCACGGCCCTATTTGCTTTCATCTCCTTTAATGCCCTTTCTATTTTATCGTCGAGTATGCCTGGACCTAAGCTATCTTCTTCTACGTCATGTTCCTTTTCTATGTCTAACCTTGTCGGCCTAAGTTCTGTACCATACAGTGTTTCTATATACTCCTTCCATCTCTCTTGGATTTTTCCTGGTTCAACTATTATCTTACCCCACTTATCTTTAACTGTTAGCACTGATCTTGCTTTCTTACCTCCCGATAATAACTTAACCTTGCTGTATAGAGCACCAATTTCACCCTTCTTCTGTAAACTTTCCATTACCTCGCATTGCGTTTTCCACCATTCTTCTTTTGCTTTATTTGTGGCCCTTCTCAATTTATTGTTTAACTTTTTGTACTACATTTTGCCTAACTCTGTGTTTACATTATTCCATCTTCTTCTCTCATCCATCTTTGCAATCATCTCATCCGTTACCCTTGGTTTCCTTATCCTTTTCCCGTTAACGGTTCCTATAGTGTCTTTAGCGGCATCAAATATCCTTTTCTTGATACATTCCCATTTTTCTTCGATAGTACTCAGTTTTTTACCATCATTCCATCATTTTCATATCATATATATATATATATATATATATATATATATATATATATATATATATATATATATATATATATATATATATATATATATATATCGATAATGCTAATAATATCTATCGGAAGTACTGACGAGAGCAATATAACTTTTGGACGGTACAATAGAACACAGAATAAAACAGATAACACGTAAAAGGACACACTGTAGATGATTTAAGCTTTCGGCCAACTCCGAGGCCTTCTTCAGGTCAGACTCATGGAATGAGAATCAATATTAATAAAACAAAGGTTATTCGATTTTCCAGAAAGGAGAATCAATATTAATAAAACAAAGGTTATGCGATTTTCCAGAAAGAAAAAGGCTAAAGATGGTGGGTGAGGAGAGGGGTTTTTTGAGAGATATCCTATGGAGGCAGGAAAAATGGATGAAAGGCGTATTGAGCGGTAGTGGAATGTTGAAGAGGGTAATAGAGGGGAGAATGTTGGGCAAGCGAGGTAAGGGTAGGAACAGGATAGGGATGTTGGACGGGATGAAGGGAGGAAAGAAGTACACCGAGATGAAGAGGGACCTGATATAGATTAGTGTGCTAGGTTGGGAGTCACAAAATGTTTATTTGATAGTGGTGTCCATCCAAAAACCTACCTTAACCGGTAGATTACCTAAAAAAATATATATATATATTCATATCATATATATATATATATATATATATATATATATATATATATATATATATATATATATATATACATATATATATATACACACATATCCTCGCGCAGTCCCTAACCTGTACGTTAATACTTATTGTAATGAACTAACTCCTGGGGAATTTCGACTACAATCATTCTGGTACCTTATCGTTCTTGGAAAAAATGACATTTTAGACCTGTCAGTTTTGCAGTCTATCTATCTAGTCATACATTCGTGATCCCTTTGCCCGTAATACGTTGGGGCTCGTATTATATCCTTGATGTCATCGGAAAAGGGCCCATCTTTAACTTTTTTTAATACATTTAATCTATATTTTAAACGCCGCTGTGTAAGAGAATCCCAGCCTAAATATTCTAACGAAGTGGATACGCTGCTGCGTAGGTCATAACAATGGTTGACAAATCTAGCCCTCCTCCGCTAAACTCGATCTAATTCCGAAATCAAATGTATATTATGTGGATCCCATATGCAGGCAGCATACTCTAGGTGGGGCCTGACCCAGGCAAGGAAACATCGTTCTTTCACTTTTTTATCCTAGCAGTCATTTACCTAGCACTCTTTTCACAAATCCCAATTTTTTATTAGCACGACCGCGTATTTCTCGTGTTTTCCCCATGATTGATCGCGAGTAATTGTTACACGCAAGTATTTAAAGGAATCTACCCTCGCGATTTTGATTTGTTTCACTTTGTTACTATTTGGGAGGGAAATACTCTTTTCCCAAAAATGTATTACTACGCATTTTCTTAAATTTAATTCAATTTGCCATGTATCGCATCAATTTTGAATTGCATCTAGGTCGTTGGCTAACACGACTCAGTCGTTGTGACTTCGAATTTCCACAAAAATTACTGCATCATCCGCGAAAAGACCCAGCTTGCTATTAACTACGGTGCTGAGGTCATTTATGTAAATAAGGAATAGAAGGGAGCCTATGACACTTCATTGTGGTACACCCGACGTGACCTTGACAATATCGGATGATACACCGTCCAGGACGAACGTTTGGACACGATCACTTAGGAATTGTTTAATCCAGTTAATAATACTCTCGTGTATTCCATAAGTTTCCAATTTCGCGAGTAATTTTCAATGAGGGATCTTATCGAAAGCTTTCTTAAAATCTAGGAATATCGCATCAACTGGAATAAATAATTTCACCGGAGTTCAATATATCATGTACAAAAATTGCGAGCTGAGTTTCGCAGGATCTACCTTTATGGAGGCCGTGTTGGTTATTAATTCATAAGTCTTGGCTATCGAGGTGCCTCATCATGGAACTAACAATGATGTGTTCAAGAATCTTACAGGAAATGGAAGTCAGCGATATTGGCCTATAATTTCTGGGGTCCTCCCTGTCTCCGTTTTTAAATATGGGTGTTACCCAAGCTACGAGCTTATACTACGAGCTACGAGCCTCGTACCTTCCAGCCGTTTGGCGCGCTTTCTTCTGCTAATGATTTATTAAATATTATATCAAGATAAGGGGCAATTTCAACCGACAGTTATTTGTGCACGCGCACGGTTTCTCTTCATGTCCCGGAGATTTGTTGGGGGTCTATGTTTTTAAGAAGCAATTCTATTCCGCGGGTGGAAAAATTGATTGCTTGCATTGACTGCTGAAATGTTTTCGGAAGGTTCTCGGGTGTATTTTGTGAGGATATGTTGGAAACACTCTGGAAGAAAGAGTTTAATATGTTGGCTTTTCTAAACTACTATTTACTTTATCCCCCTTTTCGTTATTCAATGAGTTACCGATGGACTTTTTTCCCTGCACTTCCCTTACGTAAGACCAAAACATCTTTGGGTTATCGTCCAAATGTTCGCCTACTTTTTTCCTTTTGAATTCCGCTAGCGCCTTTCGAAAGACCTTCTTGGCAGTGGACCTAGATGCTTTGTAGTTCTGTATGGTTTCGTTGATTTTATCAGGGGAGGAATCTTTACCTGCGTTTTTCATTCTGGCATGGCACACCGTTTGCCGCCTAAGAGATTTTCGTACTTCAGAGTTGTACCATCGGGGTTCCTTATTCTCTTTTATATATTTACTAGGTATAAATCTCTGTATTACTAAACGTGTTATCGAAAGAAAATTATTCCAAGTATCCTCGACACTACTAGTTTTCCTTAATTCGTCAAATATAAAAAAGGAGCGTTTTAATTTACATTTTAAGCCATCATAATCAGCTTAATTGAACAAATAAACCTTTCTCTTAGGCTTGCTAACTTTATCTACGCTTAGACAAAAGTTAGGGTTTTCAGCCCTGTGATCACTGATTCCGTCAACAACTTCTATATTTAAGACCTTTTCGGGTATATTTGTGGCAAATAGATCAAGAATGTTCTTTCCCCTTGTTGGTGAAGTGACTAATTGATTTAGGGAATTCGAGGTGAACGCAAATAAGAGGGACTCACATAGATCCTTGTCTTTACCTCCATTTATAAAACTGTACGAATCCCAATCTATTGTGGGAATATTAAAATCGCCTCCGATAATTAGGCTATGCTCACTGTTGTGGGATGTAAAGCTTTGTATCTGTTTTTTTAGGTCTGGTATTGAGTTAATGCTAACGTGGGGTGGTCTATAATACGCACAGATACATATTCTTTTCGATCTGGGTGTTTTCACTGAGCACCATATACTTTCTAAACAGCTATCAGGAAATAACTCGGCTCTACTGATATTAGAGTTCTTAACCGCAATAAACACTCCTCCTCCGGCTCTAATCTTTCTGTCGTTTCTATAAACTATGAAGGACTTTGGGAAATATTTCGCTCTCTGCGATGTCATCTGTTAACCAACTTTCAGTTCCTACATTGATATGTGACTCTGTGCCATGAATGAGATGGTGAAATTCCGGTATTTTATGTTTTAAACATCGGCAGTTAACTACTACTACGGGAATTATATCCTCATCTAAAACCTTCTTTGCGGTCTTCTGTCCGTGACGGCGTGAGCCCCTCTCGTTTTATTCCGATCGGAGCTCTTGATATTCATGAACGAGAGGTCGCAGGGTAACGATCTTATGTATTCACAAGGACCGGGTAGGTAACGTAACTCTTTAAGCTATTCGGGTGAATTTTTCATTTACCTCCGGCCAAAGGCATGGGAGGGAAACCGTTTTCAATTCGGTATCACTCGTAGATAAAGAGGTTGCACGTGGAGGCGTGGCCACCATACCATGGCGCGCCCCTCCCCCCTCGTCACTTTGGCCCTTCCCCAGTTTCTTCAGGGTTGGGGGCAGCAAAGGGGTAAGCATTCACGGGGGCCACCTTTGAATTTACTAACCGTTGAGACTTTGCCTCCTTTTCTTCATCTCGTTGTCTCCCTCCCGCTCTATCTCCTCCGCTCATTTCCTTCCCTCCGGTCCTCTTCTCCTCGCGGGCCCTATTGTTTCTTCGGGTGCTCCTTTGTTCGGAGGCGGAGGCGAGCAAAGCGAAGTGTTGGTTCCTCATCCTCCGTTCCCACTCCGGTCGACGCCCCCACTCTTTCTGTTCCCCAGGAACGAAGTTGCGATGAAAAGGAAAACACTGAGGGCGGGAGGATGCGGTTCGAGGTAAGGGATCTTTGGGAATGGCTCTGAAGATGACCCCCATCGGAAAGTCGAGAATTTTCTACACGTGACAAAGACAATATTCTTGTCTTCGTCACTTTTTCGTGTGTCAGTGCTCTTGCGCGAGGGACCGTTCGATTGGACACCCGTTCCCAACTTCCATTTGCTTTCTTTTAAATCGAGGTCCATTCTTTCACATCCTCCTTTCGTCCCTCTGCCTTGCTTCTCCTTTTGGAAGACGCTGAAGGGGTGCGTCCCGTGAGATGACGAAATACGGTTGGCCTCGGAATGCTTCCATCGATTTAGTTCCTTTGTGACTTACGTTGAAGGAGGTCTGGAAGTTTTTTACATGATTAACAGTCAAAGGGGAGAAGCAGTGGAATATCCTTTACAAAATATCAATGTGTAAATTTTCATGCTATAACTTTAATTCATCGATGATGGTTTCCACAACTTGTTCTTCTACTTTAACAAGACGTTTTATAAATTCTGTTTACAACTTCGGCGGTGAACTAAGTCTATCTACGAGACGTTTTCATCTTCCAGGTGACCATAATCAGAGTTTTTGGCAATCTTTTCTTGTCTATTCTTCGAAGAAGGTCATATCATTCTACTTCTCTATCTTCATGGTACTCTGCTAGCTACTGCTAGGGCGCATGACAGCAGCTGACTTAATATCAGGTATGGGATATCACATATTAAGGTTTTATCCATTTTTAGTTGCAACGAATGTGCAATATAGTTCCAACAAAGTTCTCCTATTTTTACGTTGATACAGCCTTTCTCTTTCTAGAAAACCTCGTAGGCTTTGTTTTGCTTTCATTGAATCTCGTCCCTTACTAAACTGACTTTCTAATACGCTCAGCAATGACTGTAAACGCTTGGTTGATTGGCTAGGTAAATTTTGATCATCCGCTAACTTAACTGATTTTATGAATTATCCGCCGACTTTCACTCTTATTTTCAGTTCCTCCCATGTTTTACCATTTTATCGACACATTATTTAAAATGCACAGGCGATCATAGAAAAGAGCAATAGAGCTCAAATTTTTAATCTTCAAATAGATTAAAATTTACATTAAAATGAACATTAAAAAAAATATATGAACGTTAATTTACATCTTAACCGGGTAATTTTTTATTTTATTCTGGAATATTTGATTTTATAATTCATTTCAGATTTCTACCTGAATCTTCTCCCTCTGTCTTCTACCGCTAACACCATTGAGCTTTCCTTATTAGGCTCCGCATATGTCACTATATTATTCCTTTATACATTAAGGTGGCATTCGCCTTTCGAAAGGAAGTCAGAAATCACTTAATCATGTGATGTGTATTGCCTTCAATCACTTCAACGTGGCCTTCAAGGAAAGAGTATGGTTTCACAGAAATACGGGAGTTGCTGCGACAGTAACCTTTTACGGAGTCATCCACTAAATATCATTAAAATTCAACAATTTCACGGTTTAAACATTAATCGCTGTAACCGGGATTCGAACCCAGATACCTCGATATCCGGCCGATTGATTTAGCCAGTTGTACGACCGAGGCATCCTCTCACACATCAAAATTTTAGGGCTATAAAGGAACAAGATGTCATGACGAATTACCGTGCATGCAATGTTACCGGTATTCATGGGTGACACTTCAGATGTAACTGGCTAAGCACTCGGCCGTACACCGAGAGATCCGGGATTGAATTCCGATCAAGACGAATGATTTTAACACTTTAAAATTGTTTCATTTTGAAAGAGCATTAAATAGCGTGGGCGGGAGACGTAGAGGAAGGCGAAAAATGAAGTGTTGAAAAGGAGACGGAGTGATTATGCAGACAAAGGCAGTAAAGGTGAGCGCAATGCATGGCGGAGGGTGGACAGGTTGTAATTTGCGATTAAAAAGTAAAAGAGGCTTAACGCTACGTTGGGTCTGTATGTTGTGCTTAAAGAAATGCAGAAGATCATTATTCCAGGGAAATTACGCATATACGAGCATTGATACGTTTGACCAATGAGATAAAATAAGAGATACGGAAACCGTCACTAAAAGCCAAAGTACTTACCAAGAAAAAAACGCAATCATTACTTGGACCTCAAGCGCCAACATATTTTTAATAAAAAAACAAATGTCCATGAGAGAGTCACGAATAACCACCAAGTCAGGTACGCAAGCGCGTATGTTTAACTAACCCTCCGCCGAAAGCCTTCGCTCCAACTTTTGTGGATACTATTATGTGGTTAAGAAAACATGTACGTATGTTTATAAGGGTGTGAAAATTGAGGATATTGAATGAAAGAGTTGTAAAGAGGAAGGAAAGTAACGGGGGTTTTGGGCGGCATAAATATAGCATAGTTAAAAAGTGAAATGAACAGATGAAGGAAATAATGTCGGACAAAAAATACTGTGGACGAGCGAAAGATATGCTTAGAAGTTTCTCCTTCGTCCATGACCGCGGGAAAGTGTTCACAGAGAGACGAAAACCTGCTTCACTCGATAAACTACCTGCGATGCCTATGCATTCCCGAACCCTTCTCGTGAGACCCTGGCGCCCCATTTTATAGTTTCTCCACCCTTCGTCTCCACCCTGCTACGCCGACTCCCTCTTCCTTCTCTCTCTTTCGGCGTGATTTCCGGCGAAACATGTCTTAATGGGAAAGTTGAATGACCCAGTGTGTTGTGACAACCTGACAATGTGAGAGATTGATGTGATTTTTTACTTCCCTCCAACGGTCCATCACACCCCCACCCCTTTTCCTCCTGCGGAGAGAAACCGGATTCTGGTTCGGTAGCCCCTCGTGTAGGTGGGAGGGAGGGATGAAAGGAGAGTCGGGGGAGAATCAGCCCTGCGCCTCGGGAGGAGGACGCGGTGGAAGGGGGATCGAAAGGATGTCTTTACCCGACGGGAGGCCCGAGAGAGATTGCCTTTCTCTAATGGATAAACCGCCTTGAGGGAATTTCCTAGGAACCGGGAACGGAAATCCATCTTGAAGGAAACGTGTGCCGGAACAGCCTTCACGCATAAGCGCTGTTGTCGGACCTGATCACTTTTATGACTTTTTTATAACATTAAAAATTTGATAGTGATGGGGAATTGGAATGCGACGGTAGGCGACGGAGGAGATGGTAATGAGGTGGGGGATTATGGGTTAGGCACGAGATATGAACGCGGGGAGAAAACACACGCGGGGAGCAACAACAACTACTGATAGACACAAGGGTTAGTCATTACCAACACATGATATTGACACTACAAAAGGTATAGGTACACATGAAAAATGTCAGGTGACTCAGAAAGGTATCAGTTTGATTATATTATGGTGATGCACAGGTTTAGGGACAGTGTGATAAATTCGCACAGCTTCCCGGGAGTGGATGCGAACTCAGACCACAATTTCGTTGTTATGAAATGTCACGTCCGCTTCAAAAAGATAATGCAAGGGCGGCGGGTTAGAAAATGGAATGAAGACGCTTTAAATGGATTAACAAGGAAGGGGTATCAGCAGGCTGTAGAGAAAATTATGGATGGTGGTAAAGAGCTGAGTATCATCGAAGAAAAATGGGAATGTATCAAGAAAGTTATATCGAAAGCCGCAGAAGACTTTATAGTAACCGTTTACGGGAAAAGGATAAGGAAACCATGGGTAACGGATGAAATGATTGCAAAGATGGATGAGAGAAGAAGATGGAAAAATGCAAACACAGAGTTAGGCAAAATGAAGTACAAAGAGTTAAGCAATAAATTGAGAAGGACCACAAATAAAGCAAAGGAAGAATGTTGGAAAACGCAATGCGAGGATATGGAAAGTTTGCAGACGAAGGATGAAATGAAAAGAAATGCGCTAGGCAAGGTTTTCTGAAAGAGAAACGAGTTGATGACGGGCACGGGCTTTTGAAATGTGCTACTGGAGAAAAATGGAGAAGGTGAAATGGACCGAAAGGAAAACTAATGAGGAAGTACTGGAGATGGTGGATGAGGAGAGTGGGTTTGTTGAGAGAATTCCTATGGAGGCAGGAAAAATGGATGAAAGGCGTATTGACCGGCAGTGGGATGTTGAAGAAGGTAATTGAGGGGAGCATATTTGGCAAACGCGGAAAGGGCAGGAACAGGATAGGGATGTTGGACGGGATGAAGGGAGGAAAGAAGTACACAGAGATGAAGAGATAGTTGTTGTATAGTAGGTTGCTGGATTGGGTTTTGTTTGGAGCTACAAAATATTTATTTGATAGTTGTGTCCATCCAAAAACCTACCGTAACCGGTAGATTACCTAATAATAATACAGCATTACCTAAAGAAGGCCCTGGAGTAGGTCGAAAGCTTAAAAAATCTAAAATGTTAGTGGCCTCTTACGTGTTATCTATTTTATACCGTTTTCTATTGGGCCGTCCAAATGTTTATATGCATGCATACAACATTTGGACGGCCCAACGGATCACGGAATAAAGTAGATAACGTTAAAAATCTTTGAGACAGCGGACAATTGAGAAGCTATAGCAGCAGTTGTTTTGTTTCAGAAGTCGTTTGCTTGTCCGTGCACGCAAAAAATAATGTACGTGACAATCGTTGATCCCGCCGGCTGTGAAGTGCGTTCTGTCATACGATTCTTGCATGCAAAAGGATTGTCGGATGCTAAAATTCATCGGGTGTTATGCCAAGTGATGGACCTACAGTTATGAGGGAAGGAAAGGTTAGACAATGGTGCCGTGATTTTAAAAATGGACGAACAAATGTCCATGACGAAGAGCGAAGTGGCAGGCCCAGTATTCTGACCGATGAAATTGTTTCGTAAGTGGAACAAAAACTGCGATGTGATCATCGATTGACGATCAATGGCCTGGCTGAATAATAACCTCAAGTTGGACGCACTGCTGTCTACAATATTATTACGGAAAACCCCGGATACCACACATTGCGTGCAAGTTGGGTACCGAAAATGCTCACCGACCACCACAAAGAGCAAAGAATGTCAGTGGACGAGAGTTTTTGGACCGTTACCAACAAGATGGAGATCAGGAGATATTGCACCAAGCGACGCATCAACCCTGAGGACGATGCACGAGTCGGGCATCGAAACGTCGGCCAACAATGAACCCCTGACCCGGTGGAAGACCCGAGAAAACTTCATCCAAGCGACTAATTCCTCTTCTTGCTCTTGAAACAGTGGCTCGGTGGACAACGTTTCGAAACCGAAGAGGAACTCAAGAACGGCATTGGAAATTGGTTCAACTCTCAGGCGGCGAGCTTCCATGCAGAGGGGTTAAAGAAGCTGTTTCAACGGCACGAAAAATGCTGAGCAGTGAACGGATATTATGTAGATAAGTGAAGTAGGTCTGTAGCCAACTAAAAGTGCCAAAGAATGTGTTTCATAAGAGTATATTTTTTCCTGTGACCAAACGGCCCTTACTTTATGAACACGCCTCGTATTTTATTTTGAACGCGGCAGGCATAGTAAAAGCTGGAGGTTAAACGGAGAATTGAATTGAGAAAGTAGGACACAAAAGAGCGAAGGATTGAAAGGCTATGCGGGGAAGAACCATACGGACTGTGGCCACGTCGAGGCGAAGTGGTTTTCTAAGGAACCTAATGGAATTGCACGACGAGGGAGGTCGCGGGAAAATAATAAACGTTGACTAAAAAGGGATGTAATGCGAAATGAGCTTTGAGGAACAATTAGCATTGACTGGGAAAGAATGGAGTACAGTAAGCCTTTATTCGGATTGAAAAGGCTAATCAATTAATGAACAAAAGCTCCAAGCTATAAAAAAAGGACTGGTGCATGTTCAGGCGATACTGCCGCCCATCCAACGGGGACGCGGCCATTCGCTCAGCGGCCCCCATCCCCTCAATGCCGACAGCGGCGGTGAGTCCAGCACCGGCTTATCTCCGGGGAGATTGGTGCTGCCCCCGGGCGACTTATCCTCGCTCATGCGCGCCAACCCCCTCTGCACGGCACAGGGGGCGGGGGAATCGCGTCCGATCCCACCAGAATGTTCGCGGGCAATGTCCTTAGTGATTAACTTTGGGTTTACGGTCGGGTCTCTTATGAAAACTTTCCCGCGGCCAGGGATATCAACGTCTTCGTATTCTCCAGGGTTCTGTGATGGCCTTTAAATGAATATGCGGAGTTATCTCGAGGAGAGATTAGATTGTTATTGGACACCCGAATACCTACTGATTTAATGTTTTCTTCTTCCCGATACATACGCGTTTGGAGTGGGACTTTCCCCCCCTTTACGTCTTAGGCCGTCAGATTGTATATCCCGCAGAGAAATAAGTAAAAAATGTTAATTTTTGGCTCTTGAGCCGATCTTTTTCCAAAGCATTCCATGTATTTTCTAGCGGTTCGCATTTGTCGGAGCGCCACCTGTTGATCGCTTGATCCGTTCTGGAACGCCACTTTCTATTTGGCGTGAGGTCCATGAAGGTGATGATCCCACCCCGTCTCCTCGAAGTGACCTTTCTTTCACGCTTTGGAAATCGATACCCATTTCTTAAGGGTTTCCTAAATTCGCCGATATGGTATGTGTGCCTATGCTAAATGATTCGAGGCGTACTTTGCGGAGGAAAAACAATAAGAGGTTCAATTTTCGGGTGTTCATTTCAATCGACTCTCTTGCTATGATCGCTTGACGCTGTTTGCCCACAAAGTTCTTTCCACCCTGAATTGGCCTTGACGTTTGGACTGCCATTAAGTCTGCCTTTTGCTTACGCGTGACTATGAATCTCATCCTCCAGAAAGTATTCCTGAATCTCGAGGGATCCGTCGGGAAATGAGAACACGCGCAAGCTCTGATATATTCACTCTCACGTGGAATCCTTAATTCGCGCACGTGTCTGTGTAGTTTATATGGCACGCCCACTATTCCTCCGCTGTCTATTGTTCTAAGTAGTCGTAAACGTCTTAATAACGTCGTTCGCACTGCTGAGTTTAAACGAGCGCCAGAGAAAGCCTAAATGCCTTACAACTTCAAAAAGTTGCGGAATGATTTACAGGTAGACGTTACCTATCGGGAAAATGTCAGGAGGCAAATGAAAATGGTACTCCCGTGATTCAAATGTGATTTTCAATTTTATTGCAACTCTCTAGCTTCTCATTGATTTTCGAGGAAGGCATAAGGAGTATTTTGCAGTTCTTGTGATTCCATGCAACATCAATGGCCTCAGAGAGAATAGTAAATACGCCAAACCAGGTTTATGAAATGTCGCACGCTCCAATAACGCGTCACATTAATCGTCCGAGTAAACGATTTTATCGAATGAGCTGCATTTCCTTGAGAATGCTGCGCCCGCGTCGAGCATACGGTGGGCAGGGCAGGAGGGGGGAATGGATATGCGAGCCCAGTTTGCATGAGCATGACTATAGGGGTAATTAAAGTTTTCAACAATCGCTCGCCGCAGCGAAAATACCGCCGACCCCCCTCCCCCTCGGGCAAGAAGGGGAGCCTTTCCTCGGTCGTGATTGCGTTTTTCTTCCCCCGCCCTTCTGTTGCATTCGCAATATTTCCCCCGCTGAGTTTTATTGCCCCCGTGAGTCGATTTTGCAAAACCTCTAATCGAGATTAATAGTTTTGGATTAAGACCTTTTAATCTATCGGAATGACTTATCGCGCTCTTCTGTAGTGCATTCAGGTATAGGACGATCTTAATTCGATTCGATCGATTTGAGATCGGGGATGGGGTGCGGAGAAGGCAGATGGATTAATGCAAGATGTCCTTGGGCGGACTACCGGGGTAATGTGTTCCTGTTTCTTCGGTGGCGGGTCGACCAGGGAAGGCAGGCAGGAAGTCTTCGAGTGCTCTCGGCGTTGTGGCCGAGCTGCTTTCACACCCATTACTTATGCCTCCCACCTCAACCCGGTAAGCGTAATGGCTAATGGAATCGTCCTGTCATTATGGTCATTGGCATTCTTTTTATTAGTTTTCAAAATAAGATAGCTTTCTTTTTCCGGTTGCATTTGCTAGCGAGTCTTGTGTCTCCTTTTTTTTATTTGTCTGTCGTCGACGCCCGAAACGAGTCGAGGAGTTGGCATTTTCTTTCTCCCACTCAATATTGCACATCCATCTATTAAACATTTTCTGGAATACTAACCAAGTACGTATTGCACTTGGATTTTTCTTTGAAATAATTTGTACCCGAGAATGTTTACTTTAAGTATTGATGTTAAAGTGACTTAAAGTTGGTTAAAAGGATGTGCACAAAATTGTTGACCGAATGTTTCCGTAGTAACCCTTCTTATTTTTAATCAGTTCACATCTTTCTTATTTGTGATTGAAAAACCAGATAATCTTATAAGTTTCTCTTTTGAGAAGTAAGCTATTTACCGAGAAATTGACATTAGAAATCGTTCACTTTCAGAGCTAGACTTAAGAGAAGAGTTAACCCTTTTTGCACTCGGTAGACCGACGCGATGAAAGACTATTCCATTTTTTATTTTGGAGCATGAATTATGTTCTTATGGATCCAGTTGAGATTCGTGATTCTAATTTACCTACTACCTTGCAGCTGAATCTAGGCCTACATTCTCCGGTGAATGAATAGTTCGTATCCTTAGAAAAAATGAAAATGATTGCTCACTTTTATTCTCCTCCAGTTTGCACAGATGAAAGGATAGGATTACTTCGAATACAGCCAGTAGTTCACGTACCGTGACCGTGTATCTGATTGGCAAGATATTTTTCGTGCATAAGAACTTAATGCCAAGTGGGCAGGGACAAATCGAATTAATTTCTCGGCATCGCTAATGAATAACCCGGAAAGACCAGAGAACTCTATTACTAACCTTATAACTCTTGATTGTGAAATCCGTTGATAAATTAGAAATGATGAAATTCCGTAGGTATTCGTCGATACCAAGGAAGGTGGATACCTGAGCTGTGTGTGCATGCTAATATATTTCTTTTTTTATCCGCATATGATCTTTATAAAAACGCCGCAATCTCGCCGACGTTTCAGTAGCCTTCTTTGGGTGAAGTCGATTGGAGCATCGGCGAAACCTGGGGTTTTTATAAACTTAATACGGAATTTGCAGATCTCTCCATCATCCGGGTTCTCGCAGCCGATCAATCGCTCACTTTCGATTCCTTTCTTTGTTGTTAATTTCCACCCCGAAGAGGAGTTCATCCTAAAACAGGGTTGCCGTTCTATAAATATTGTTACGTTTGATAATATTTTGTATATCTCTTGTTTGTCTATATCTTTACGGAAATAAAAACATAAAACTGAAACTGAAAGCCGATATCGGCTAGGGGGGTGTTTGTTTCCATTGAAAACAAACACCTTTGTACCGTCTGCATCCAATAGTTAGTTCTTCCTCACCTTCCCTTCACCCACCAATGCTTGCCTCAGCACCACCCCTCTCCCTAACTTCCCCTACCTGGCTACTGGCTATCTAAGTTGAAAACATTTGTTGTAATGTACCTGATGATGATTCGCCGCATCGAAACCATGGTCGTGTTATATTAAAAGTGTGTGGAAGTGCAAAGTTTTCTTTTCTCTTTCTTTCACCCTCACGGGAGGGGAACTTGTCCATATTCGGCGACTGAGTTTCGGTCGCTAGGCCATGCACCAAACGCCTCCCACCCACATCGTCCCGGACGGAGACGCGTTTCCTTGTGATGAACGCGTCGAAAGCAGAAACAGTGGCGAATCCACCGGAATGAACGTAAAGTACCACAGGGGAAGGCGGGCGGGGCGATAATTATTTAAAAAGGCTCCGGTGAGTTATTAATTGAGTATTTGTGCCGAAGTCGAATGCCTCATTTACCTTGGTAAGGATGGGGGAGGAGAAGGGTGGGAAACGCATCAGGGAGGAAGGATATGCGCCGGAAATGGATTTTCCCGAGGGGGCGACGAGAAATAGGACGGGAGCTGGAATGACAGCCGTGGGGCAGGAAAACTCTTTGGACTCGAGTAGGCTTCGGTGCCACCTGGAGGACCGCCCTTTGTTTTTGAGGTCTACTGATTTGCGATTCAGTTCCTATTTTATATGCAATCAATGAAGTCAGTTTCGATGGCCAAGGCACTGCTCGACAGTTGTTATTATGGGGGGCATTCAAATTCGGTGGGCCGCCTCTTCACTACATCCCCTGCGAGGAATGAATAGAAGATTAACATACGAAGCGTAGCTGGAGCATGGAAGAATCATTTGTAAAACTTGGGAAAAATACATTGATTGATTTCGTGATTGAGGGGGTTCTTATGCTAGAGTTGTTTGAATAATAAAGTACTTTGTAACAGCATGTTGAATCCTTGTACGGGATGAAAAGCACGCGGAGCCTACTAGTAGGGCAAGGTTTCCACTCGAGTTCCTTATTTTACAGCTCGTTCAATGCTTGCCGAGAATAAAGCGGAGAGTCAAAGTAAGTTTTAGTACGGAAAATTGTCGTACGAGTGAAGCCGGAATACGCGCCCCGGTTGAAGCTCGCGTGTTACTTATGGAGTAGAGCACCTGTCCACCTCGTGTGCGATGGCAACCAGCAAGAGCTGCACGAGTTTTCATAGATGTGACACAGCATCCCCCCCTTGCGTAATTCTCGTCCCCTTCCGCTCCATAGGGAAAATGATTGACCGAATATCATAAGATTAGGGTCGGCGGACATTTATGAGGCCGTACTTGACTTAAATTTTGGTGCACGAAAGCCCTGTCATGTGTGTGTATGTGTCAATTCGTGGTGCATTATTCTTTCTGGTTGGGCTACGTGAAATGATGAATAAAACTTATCACCCGATATTAATATTCATGGTGGATATATTCATCAGATTCAGGCGAGATGTATTGGAAGTTCGTCATTATGAGGAAAACAAAAGTTGCACTTTTCCACAGATTTATTTGTAAGATACAACTCGTTTCAGTTCATCGAACCTTCTTCAGGTTCATGACAAGATTCAAACTGTGATACATCATATTTATGCCCGTTTGAGGAAGGGGAGGGGGGGAGGAAAGAGGGAGGAGTAAGGTAGGCGGGGGCAAAGAGGGAAAATATGGAAACCCAAAGAAACAATGAAACTAAAGAAATGAAAAGGGAAAAGAGGGGGGGGAAATAAGTACTCGTGGCCATTTTGGAAAAGAAAACACTTTGTTCTTCCACATACACTCCACTACTCACGACCCAGGCCCCGACTTACAAAGTCATCATCTTTATAAGCCGAAACCTAGACCGCGTGGTGAAACCAGCCGAGTGGTGGAGTACCAATCAAGTTTACTGTCTCGGCATTTTTTTGTTAACGGAGATTACTTTGTTCGAGATTTGTAATCTCCATTAAGAAAGCTGCGAAAACTATTTGACTTGTTTCCAGAGCAAAGTTTTCGATGAAATCAACCTACGTTTACATAAAATTAAGGATAATATAATTTAGGTCAGTTCTGGTTTTTTATACTTTTCCAAAATAATTGCTTTTCTCATTTGTTTGATTATTTAGTGGTGGTTATTACCAGAGATATAATACTTGATCGATGCAATAGTTTGTATTTGGACAATGGTACAAATCATATTGCTCACTCGCAGTATCATGTTGATATAATATTCATAGCAGTGCCTGACATAAATAGAAATGTGCTTCGTCTGAAATCATTCCCTTTCCGTCATCTATTTACATGGGATCACCCAGGTAAAGCCGCCACAGTTAATAAGTAATGATCATTGGATGAATGTATTGCTGAGTCATTGCAAGCGGTGATAAATTTATATTACATTCAGCAGTCGCCTGAAAAATGTATGCACTTATCTGAATGGCTAGCTCTCATTGATGGCAATGAAGTATGTGTCTATGATTTCATCTAAATGTAATCCGGAGACTGATGGCCGTTCTTCATCGTTTATAGTCTGTTTTCTATACGCGTTCATTATCACTTTGACTTTAAATACCCTAAGTTTGCCTTGCTGCTAATCCATGGCTGCCACAAATCTAAGGCCACTTACGAAGCATTAATGTGTCGAAATAACACGTAATCGGAAAAACTTTCGCCAAACATGATGGCTGAAACTTTCCTCTCAAGTATTTCATGTACGAGAGCTGCAGTTTGAAGTTTTTTCAACGCTCTCCTTCCCTCTTCATCGATTTCCCGCCCCTCAGACCCGCTCTCCTTCTTCGGGGATAGCAAAACTCTGATCACAGTGTTTGAGGCATGATACCCGAAAATTACCCCGTCCTTCGACTCTCTCAACTGTTTCTAATCAAGAGGTTCGTCAAAGACCCTGTTTTCCCCTCGCCTAATTATTCGCGGCGCGAATCTCACCGACGCGATGCCGCGCTCTCTGCAATTATTCCCTCTCCTCTTTATTCCCGTTGGCCAATAAAGAAAACAAAAGCGTTTCCATCACCGGGCGGTTGACTTTCCCCCCTCCCTCCCCCCACCGTCTTCTCTCCCTCCACCTTCTTGGACCCCTGATTCTGATGAATACATTAACTCGGAACCTCCCTCTGGCGGGAGCGGGAGAGGGGGGGGATGGAAAGAAAGGTACGAGGGTGAATAAAATTAAGTATCGGTTACCAGAGACGGAGGAACTTATTCCTTTCCCTTAAACTCTTTTAAAACACCTTTGGGATCGCTTCTTAACGTTGACAAGTT